>WAAF01002672.1:263880-315877 GCA_013400475.1 Tricholaema leucomelas | reverse complement strand
AAAGAAAGAAAGAGAGAGAATATGTGGACACCACCTATGTGGGTTTGAGATTTTGGGGTGTGTCTTTACAAAGAAACAGAACTAAAGAAAATAAACCAAAACCCCACTGTCCTCCAAAAGAGTCTGAAATTAACTCTTCATAGAATCAGAGAATCGTTTTGGTTGGAAAGGAACTTTAAGATCATTCAGCCCAACACTGTCATGGCTGGTGGTAAACTATGGCCCTCAGCATCACATCTCCACCTCTTTTAAACACTTGCATGGATGGATATTCAACCACCTTCCTGGGCAGCCTGTTCCAGTGTTTCAGAACCCTTTCAGTGAAGAAGTTTCTTCTAATACCCAACCTAAACCTCCCCTGACCTTTTCCTCACCTCCTCTCCCTTGTTTCCTACTTGTCGCAGAGAGAAGTGGTGACTCACAAACCTCTGTGCTCTCAGGAGCTGAATGCCTCCTGTCACTCAAAACTTTATGGCCATTACAGTTCTGAAGGATTGCTGAAAATGTGCATCAGAAGAGGTGTGAGAGGCATGTCATAATTTAATCTTCAGAGAATATTACTTTATGACAGACATTTGCCTCCTAGGATGCACTGGCTCATCCCAAAGGATTGGAAGGAGAAATGCAGGAGGATGTTCTCTATGACTCTTTCACATTATCTACAGAATCTATCCAGACATAGATTTAGTGTTGTTTTCTGCAGATAGCTGCAGCAGCAAATTGGTGCTGTCTTTCACAACTGTTATGAAAAGCAGAGACCAAAATATCATCACTCTTAAAAGGCAGCACACCAACATCTGTATAGTATGGCCAAATGCCATAGGAGAAATTGAAACATTTCCTGAAGGAGCAAGAAATAAAAGCAGATAATTGGATTTTCTTCTGCTTGTCAGGAACATACCACTCAACACCAGGCAGTGAATGCAAGAGATACCACTGCTTAGCAAGTCATGGTAATTGGACAGCTGACCTAAAAGGCCATTTGACTGTGAACAATAGGTATCTGTTAAGGGTTTATCACTGCTCCTGATTATATTACCAAAGCTTTGCTTAGAAAAAGTCACAAAGGCTTAACAGTGATATGGACAGAGGAATTGAGTGCACCCTCAGCAAGTTTGCAGATGACACCAAGCTGTGTGGCACAGCTGACTTGCTGGAGGGCAGGGATGCCATCCAGAGGGACCTGGACAGGCTGGAGAGGTGGGCCCAGGCCAACCTCATGACGTTTAACAAGGCCAAGTGTAAGGTCCTGCACCTGGGTCGGTGCAATCCCAGGCACAGATACAGGCTGGGTGGTGAATGGCTGAGAGCAGCCCTGAGGAAAAGGACCTGGGGGTCTGGGTCGACGAGAAGCTCAACATGAGCCGGCAGTGTGCACATGCAGCCCAGACAGCCAACCGAGTGCTGGGCTGCATCAAGAGAAGTGTGGCCAGCAGGGCAAGGGAGGTGATTCTCCCCCTTTACTCTGCTCTCGTCAGACCCCACCTGGAGTACTGTGTGCAGTTCTGGAGCCCCCAATACAAGAAGGACATGGAACTGCTGGAGCGGGTCCAAAGGAGAGCCACGAAGATGATCAGAGGGCTGGAGCACCTCTGCTATGAGGACAGGCTGAGAGAGTTGGGGCTCTTCAGCCTGGAGAGGAGAAGGCTTCGAGGAGACCTTATAGTGGCCTTCCAGTATTTGAAGGGAGCCTACAGGAAAGCTGGGGAGGGACTATTTACACGGTCTAGTAATGTTAGGACGAGGGGGAATGGGTTTAAGCTGGAAGAGGGGAGATTTAGACTGGATGTTAGGAGGAAGTTCTTTACAGTGAGGGTGGTAAGGCACTGGAACGGGTTGCCCAGGGAGGTTGTGGATGCTTCCTCCCTGGAGGTGTTTAAGGCCAGGCTGGATGAGGCCTTGAGCAAGCTGCTCTAGTGGGAGGTGTCCCTGCCTATGGCAGGGGGTTGGAGCTGGATGATCCTTGAGGTCCCTTCCAACCTAAACCATTCTATGATTCTATGATTCTATAACAGGAGCTAGCACCTCCTTCTGTTATCTATATTTACATCCATGTAGCTTCACTAGTCCTAGAGGAATTATTCCTGATTTATAGTAGTAAGTGATAAGAAACAAGCCAATGATTTCTTGTTTAAAAGTAGATATTTGGTGCATTTGTTTCATGGGGCTATTTCAAACACAATGTAAGAGAACCCACTCCATTCTGTTTGGGCATAAACAGAAGTCCAGAACATGTCCTTGTTGAAAACTGATACAAGGGAAGATGTTTAGTTGAAAGTCTGAAATAATGAATGGTGGACAGTGCTGAAAATTATTCCTTCATTAGCCAGACAAAGCACAAGTAGAAGAAATCTTACTCTATCCACTACCATTCTCAGAGCAGATCCTTTTGTTAAATTTTGGACATATACACAGATTTCCAGGTCAAAAGCAAGGTCTGTTCTCCAGTAAGCTTGCACTAAAGATGCAGATTAAAGATTTTTAATAGATTCTTTTTTTTTTCCTTGTTATTTGCATTCTGCTGATTTAAAAATAGGCAAAACTTGTACCTTTGTGCTTTGTTATCAGAGGGCTGATTTTGATCTGCTGGTTTTGAACTGCTTTCTTGTTTCCTATTCCCTTTCATTTTCCCTCATATTTGTATCCCATACTTCTTTCTTGTCTGTGTCACTGTCTTGCACCCCATTTACTCATCTCCCACCTTGAAACTATCACTTCTTCCCCTGCAAGCTTCAGCTGATGATCAGAGATTCACAGAATTGCTTTGGTTGGAACAGCCCTCTAAGATCATCAGCTCTAACCATTGACAGCACCATGACCATTAAACCACATCCCTAAGTGTCATGTCCACACATTCCCTGAACACATCCAGGCATCTCCAGGATTCCACCATCTCCCTAGGCAGCCTGTTCCAATGTCCAACCACTCTTGCAGCAAAGAATTTGTCCTTAATATCCAAGTTAAACCTCCCCTGGCACAATTTCAGGCAGTTTCTTCTTATCACTTGATACTAGGGAGAAGAGACAAGTCCCCACCTTAGTCCAACCTCCTTTCAGGGAGTTGTAGAGAGCAATGAGGTCTTCCTTCAGCCTCCTCCAGACTAAACAATCCCAACTCCCTCAGCCACTCCTCAGCAGACCTATTCTCTAGACCCTTCACCAGCTCTGTTGCCCTTCTCTGGACAGGCTCCACTCTCCTCCAATGTCCTTCTGGAGTGAGTGGCCCAAAACTGAACCCAGTATTCAAAGTGCAGCCTCCCCAGTGCTGAGTACAGGAGCACAATCACTTCCCTACTTCTGCTGGCCACACTATTCCAGATACAGGCAAGGATGGTGTTGGTCTTCTTAGCCACCTGGGCACACTGCAGGTACTTCTGGAAGCAGATCTAACACAATCTAGCTTAACACAATAACATTAACTATTTTAACACAATGCTTACATTAAAAGGTGAATATTCCTCATCAATTTTGTATTAGCATCCACTATTATTTCACTTGCTCTCTCTGTGTGACATAACTGCATGGACAGCTGACATATATCCACATCAGCATTTGTTTCAAATGGCAGTGAAGGCAAGTAACAGTGATTGGAGCATCAAGATGAGTGGGTGCAGATGTACAATGTCAGCTTTCCATTTCTGAAGTGGAGGGTCTCTGATTTAAATCAAGAAGTACTCAGACTGGCAAAAATTCAAAGAGATGTATGAAGTAAATGCTGCAGTTGGATTTAGTTTTTATCAAAAGCAGTGGTTTATCTTTGCACAGTTACCCTTTTTTTCTTGTTTTACAGCTTGCTTATCTATATTTGCTTTGAACATTGCTGCTTGGACTTAATTGGCAATATAACTGAATGATCAGGGTTAGTAATGCCAGGGAACATTTTCCTCAGAACTACATAAAGCAGTGTTGGATCAGTAACTGTAGAAATAACATCAGCAGTAAATGCAAAAAGCTTCTTTTATTGTTATGTATGAGCTCTCATGCTTCTAACCAGCTTTACTGAACTTGCACTACTGCAAAACTTCAGAGCATCCCTTCCTGCCTCATTTTATGTGCTGGTGGAACGAGGGTTATTATATTGATCCTTTACAAATGTGCATCAGTGGGTCAAGTCTATACAGAGCTCTCATGATGGAAAGCAGGGTCAACCTTCAGCCCACTGAAGAGGCTAATTGATTTCAGTGGACACTGCATCCTATCTTAAACACAGATATCCCAAGCATAAATCCAGGCTGGGCAGTGAGTGGCTGGAGGGCAGCCCTGAGGAGAGGGACTTGGGGGTGCTGGTGGATGAGAAGCTCAACAGGAGCCAGCAGTGTGCACTTGCAGCCCAGAAAGCCAAGCAGAGCCTGGGCTGCATCAGGAGAAGTGTGGCCAGCAGGGCCAGGGAGGTGATTCTCCTCCTCTATTCTGCTTTGGTGAGACCCCACCTGGAGTACTGCATCCAGTTCTGAAGCCTCTATTACAAGAAGGATGTGGAGATGCTGGAGTGTGTCCAGAGAAGGGCCACGAGGATGCTCAGAGGGCTGCAGCAGCTCTGCTATGAGGACAGACTGAGAGAGATGAGGCTGTGCAGTCTGGAAAAGAGGAGGCTCCGAGGTGACCTCATTCTGGCCTTCCAGTATCAGAAAGGGGCCTACAAAAAAGCTGGGGAGGCACTTTTTAGGCTGTCAGGGAGTGATAGGACTAGAAGCAATGGAGCAAAGCTGGAGGTGGGGAGATTGAGCCTGGAGGTGAGGAGGAAGTTGTTTAGTATGAGAGTGGTGGGAGTCTAGAACGGGTTGCCCAGGGAGGTAGTTGAGACCCCATCCCTGGAGGTGTTTAAGGCCAGGCTGGATGAGTCTCTGTCCAGCCTGATCTAGGGTAGGGTGTCTGTGCCCATGGCAGGGGGACTGGAACTCGATGATCCTTGTGGTCCCTTCCAACCCTGACTGATTCTATGATTCTGTGATTCTCTATCTCTCCAGTGTAGCTAGGAAAACACTTGGAAACCTCCTAGAGTTAAGGAGCTAACAGGCCACTTTCTCACAATTTCTATGTTCAGTTTATATAGTAGTGGGAGGCCATGGGACAGAGTTGACACTTAGCATTTTCCTTTCCTTCTCTGTGTCTTTGCAGAATTATGCCTGACAGCCTCAGGCTGTCGCCGAGGTGTGTGCAGAGGGCAGAGCGGAAGGAACGCACGAGGGAGAAATGAAAGGTGATTCCGGCAGACGACAGACTCCTCTTAGGCTGTCAAAAGAATTTGTGCTGGAGGTATTTTTGCCACTGTTCTTGTCAACTTCAGGTTGGCATCTTGGAAGTTTACAGAAGTCCTTGTCAGAATAATACAAGTGGGATTCTAGAAAGAGAAATGAAGGAGACAGCACAAAAGGAGAGACTTAAGTTTAATTGCAAAACTGCGCTTTTCCATTTAGGTGTTTTACCTCCTGGCCAGTCTCAACCTGACACTTGACTCTTGTAGGTGTCCTTTAGCACAGCTAGAAGTAGATGGAAAACTGAGGGAAGAAGTAGATGGAAAACTGAGAGAGGAGAATTTCAAAGGTATAAGGAAGAGTTATGCTTTTCCTCTGTACAGAAAGATTGCCTTTCCTTGGAAAATCCTCCCCAGAAGGATACAAGTTAGTTAGGACTTACTGGTTTTTTCCAGTTCTCCAAGCAAGTCTGGGAAAGATCTTTGTCCTGCCATCAAGCATGTTGCTTTGTATGTTTCAAGATACCAATTATAGGCATATGTTGCTCAGAAGTGGAAATCAACTGTAGGAACCCAGAAGATGCAAATACCCCTGAAGAGGAAACAATTAAAAAGAGCTGAAGAGATTTGTAGGACAGGAAAGGAAATAAAGCAGGCTGGGAGCCCAAGAAATGTCTCCTGGCATGCAGTGAAACAGCAAGTCCTCTAAAATTCTACAGTCCTGGGCAAGATGGGGAAAAAAAATCAGCCATTTTTCAATGGTATCAGTTTCTAGGATACATTTTGAAGGTGAGCTGGTTTGATATTCATGTTGTGCTTATCTAGAAGTATTTGACAGTCTGGAATGCCTACACTCTCACGTGGGAAATCATTGTCCTCCTCTCTCCTCTGTACTTGAATAGCATCCACATACAAATTAGAACAAGGGGCTCTGTGGAAATTATTGCTACTAAATTCATACATACAGGTTTCACCTAGCTTCCTTCAAGCTGATCACGTAGAAAAAGGTAGAGCTGATAACCAGATGGTTCCCTGAAGATCACCAGGGAATGATGGATAACCAGATGGTTCCCTGAAGATCACCAGGGAATGATGGATAACCAGATGGTTCCCTGAAGACCACCAGCAGTTATTCTATTAATCATCAAGAGTCTTTGGATTACCTTTCAAAGACAACCAAGATCTGTGCTTCATTCATCTTTCCTTTCCATAGTTCTGGAGTTAAAAAGTACCTCTTTGCCTCTTGGCGGTCTGTGATATGATAGGAGCAACGAAAATCACTAAGGAGAGCAACTGACCCTCCCCAGTAGTGATTTTAAAGAATCTCTTTCCATATCTATTGACAAAAGATTCTGTTTGTAGCAACCTTAACCCTCAGTCGCTTTAGCAAGGCTTACAAACCGTAATTGACACCCACCACATCAAATTGAGATTTAAGCTTGTCTGGAAAAGAAAGTTTAAATGATACAAAGAACAACATTTTGTTGGAGTTTCCACTTTCTCAAGTAGTAAAGAAAAATGTTTACAAACTGGCTTTCTGGATTACCTATTTGGACCACGTCCTGTAAGATACATGAGACCTTCCTCTCTTTTCATATCAGTGCAGGTAATTGCTTTACAAGTCCCAGTAAGCAAACTGTGTAGGTTATCTCGACCACCAGAATGTTTGACAAGGAGCAGCTGTAGCATCCTTGATTTGTTGAGGATCCTTGAGCTTTTTTTTTTCTCACCACAGGCTATTCTAAAGATGGTACACACTGCAAGGGCAAAGGGCTGACACAGTCCATAATCAAGATTCTTAACTCTGTTCTCAAGGTAAATGGGAGACAATAAACTTTCATGTAACCAGAGCAGAAGGAATGCAGAGGACAAGAGTGGTTGTAGCAACTCTTACCCACAATCTTCCAAAGTTTTTGCTCAAACAAATCAATGGAGCTTTAAATTTGATTTATTTTTATCTTTTACTCTGTTTTATTCTATCATTTGCTCTATTTTATTCTATGATTCTGATCAATCTAGGACACATTTATCCATTTGTGGTTACAACACCTGAGGAAATGTACCATAATATATAACATTTTATGTGCTCAGAGTGACTCAGGGATAACCTTTCTAGACTGCATTGCAGTGCAACAGCAGCAAGGATGTAAGCCATACACAAGGAGATAGAATCATAAAGATAAGGTATATTGTATCAGGGCATGTGAGCATTTCATCAGGAATCAAATCCTTCTGGCAGTAGAGACTTGGGGTCCCTCTTACCTACTTCTTGTCAATATAGATCAGTTTAGCAGCATCTGTAAAATAGCAAGAAGGGCTTCTTTAAATATATCAGTAGGAAAAGGAAGCGCAGGGAAGGTGTGAGGCCACTGCTGAATGAGGAGGCAGCCTTGATAACTGAGGATGCAGAGAAGGCAGAGTTGCTGAATGCCTTCTTTGCTTCAGTCTTTACACCTCAGTTTTGGGCTCCCCAGTTTAAGAAGGGTGGGGATCTGCTGGAGAGAGTCCAGCAGAAGGCTATGAGCATGATGAGGGGACTGGGGGACACCNGATAGAATTGTCCTGCTCTGGCAGGGGTGTTGGACTTGATGATCTCCTTGGGTCCCTGCCAACCCCTAACACCCTGTGAGCCTGTGATCAAGATACTGACATCTCTGAAACAGTGGTGTAGGGCAGGAGGAAAGATGTTCACTGAGGTAGGTGGTACTGCCGAGGGGCTGAGGTAGATGGTATCCAGAGGTCCCTTTCCAACCTCAATTATTCTGTGATTCCATGATTCTTGCTTTTGGATAACATTACTTCCCACGAGTTCTTTTTCCTAAAGGTAAACAAAATGTTCATTGTTCCATTCTTGCCTTGAAATTTGAAGGGATGATCCTCAGGGGTTATTTCACCTGGATAAGCTTTATCTTTTCAATGAGTGTTTCTCTCATAGCTCTGTCAGAAAAGATGTAATCAAGTATATTGTTTTAACAACGCCAATAGAGAACCTCTGCAAAACCAAACAGAAACAGGAGAGAAAATCAGGCAGTAATCAGCCATTCCACAAGATTGAAAGTAAAGACATGCTCTAACCCAGTCCAAAATCTCATTATGGCAGGAAATCTCAGCAGATACTCAGCTGTCATTAAGAGCGAGACAGTTGATGCTCTCTCAGATTGTGTTCCTTCAGAAACAGTTCATATTCCCCTTCATGTGATTCTAGCAGGGAAGTGGAATTTCTACCTATGATTATTTTCACATTGCCCAGAGACACTATTTTAGTGAGCATGATATTGGAAGCATTCTTTACATACTACTGAGAGAGCAAACTTTTATTAGTTCAATCTTATTTCCCTCTAGGTTGCCCTCAGTCTGCATCCATCTCTCCACCTAGTGAGAGATTTAATATTCCAGCTCTTGCAACAGTGCCTGGAATTACATGACAATGACCCCACACTCTTACAGCAACCTGGTGCATTCCTTTCTCTGAATTGATAGTTGTCTCCAGAGGAAATGGAACTTGAACATTAACTTTCCTGGAGGCAACTGCTTCTTTATACAATTTTTTAACTGATCACGAGAGGGTTTGTATTATTTACACATTCCAAGGATGTAATCACTATCCCCCTCTGAGAGTCACAGCTACTGTTTCCAAGAGAAAATGAAATACTTGCACAGACACCAGTGCTACCCTTTCTCTCCTCAGTATTCCTGCTATCCAGGAAAGGGTAGAGCAAGGTACTCTGGGCACTTCAAAGCCAATGCAACTTGGACTTTTGGATCAGTTGGATGCTTATAAAAGTCACATTGGAGAGCTCACAAGACTGGAGACAATAGAGTGCAGTGCCCATGACCCTCAAGCTGGGAGTTCGGAAGTCCAGGACTAGTTTTGTATGGATTATAGATGCTCTTGGTTCAGGTGGAGTTTCTATCTCATCACTTCTCTCTCCAAATGTCTAATGTGCCTATGGCACTGCTGAAGTCTTCAGAGATGCTCTATGAAATATCAGTCACTCCTGAGCTATAAAATACTTCATGCACTGTAGGATGAGATGTGATGAAGTTGAGCACCAGCTCTAAGGCATTTACCACACTGATGTCAATGTATCCAGGGTCACAGGTGGCCCAGGCCCCCACACTATAGCACAGACCAACAAGTGCTCCTGCCTGTGGGCAGACACATCCCCTCTGGTCTCTAAGAGCTGATGTCCCCCAGGCAGCCTGCCAGTGCTAGCTTGTTAGACTCCAGCTTTTTTCACTCCCCAGGTACCCTCCCCACAGGAGACTATCTGCTTTCAGCTTAACTCTTTAGAAGACATAAACCCCACAAAAATGTAATCAGGCCTCACACAGTTTCCAGCAGTCTTTGGGCTTTGTTGTTTCTTTGTTCATTTGCCTTTCAGGTGGCTGCTAATCATTTCCAGCCGTGACCCCATCCATCAACCAACTTTACAGGACCTTTTTCTCTCCCACTACCAAATCCAGATGTGCATCACTTGCCTCTTTACCCAACTATCTGCCAGCACATGAAAGTGTATCTGATTTCACAAGCTTGCATCCCACATTCAGCTGCCTGCAACAAGACACCTCCCTACCCACACCACCTCTGCTGATTACCCTATTGTAGCTAATGGTAAAACCCACTCTGAGTACTCCACAGTCAGCCTAAGAGAGAACCACACCTATTTAAAATAAAATAAATTGGGAAAAAAAATGAAAAAGAGAAAAAAAAAACACTAAAATGTATGGGCTTTGCTGATGGAAGACAAAAAAAGACCCTGGGAATATTTTTGCTGTGATGCTTTGTACCATTTGTATTGCTTGTAAATGCCTGAAGACTTCTGGAGTCATTGCAATTATTGGAGAAGATGACAGGATATAAAAATGTGTTGCCTAGAAAGAGCAATGTTTTCTTTACCTTTATGAATAAGCCTTCTGTATCTTTTGACACCTCTGAGCATAATTTGCTTGGTTCCACACATTGCACATATTTCATGCTCCTTGGTAAGGCTTTCTGCATGAAAATACACTACACAAGCAAGCTAGGAGGATAACTATGGTTAAACAACCAATGTTATTATTTACTCCTCTATCATTTGAATTTGAAGAATTGGCAAGATGTAAGAATAGTTTGCAAATATTGCACAAGCAATTATCTACCCAAAATGCTTGGTGCAAAAGGTTAGTATGCACACATAGCTAGGAAACACAGCAGAATACGTTCTGCTGCTTAGATGGAGAGCACAAGGCTCAACTTACTTCATTTTAACCAAATCAGAAAGTAAGCATCTTGCCTAGGATAGCAGTTTCATTACTGAAGTGAAAAGAGAGGCAGCCCTAGGGGAATTCCCTCACTCTGTCCTGAGATGGAGGTCTAAAGTGTGTAGGATAAACATCTGAAGTATGTAGGATAGATAACCCTTTGGAGCCTGTTCTCTCTCTCGCTGCTTTTCTCGCTGATAAGGAGGAAGCCTGACAGCAAGCTTAGGTCAGATACTAGATTAGAAAGGCAGGGACCTGAAGGGTCCTCTGGGGATCATCTACTCCACCCTCCCTGACAAAGCAAGATCACTGAGGGCAGGAATGCACCCATGGGTGTTTTGCAAGTCTCCAGAGAAGGAGACTCCACAACCTCTCTGGGCAGGTTGGTCCAGGGCTCCAGCACCCTCACAGGAGAGAAGATTTTCATTATGCTGAGTTGGACCTCCCTGTGTTCCAGTCTGTGCCCGTTGTCCCTTGTCCTATCACAGGATACTATTAAAGAGTGCCTGGCCCCTTCTTCTTGACACCCACCCTTCAGGTGTTTGTAAACATTGGTAAGACCTCCTCTCAGTCTTCTCTTCTCAAGGCAGCCCCAGTTCTCTCAGTCTTTCTTCACAGGACAGATGTTCAAGTCCCTTAATCATCTTTTAGGTCCTCCCACGGACTTTCTCTAGCATTTCCCTGTCTCTCTTGAAGTGAGGAGCACAGAGCTGGACACAATACTTCAGATGCAGTCTCACTAGGGCAGCATTAACTGAAATTAATCTCCCTTCCACAAGGTCTCACCTTTCCCAGTGTTTTCACATTGTTCTGTGTGCTGGTCATTCTGCATGTAAGTACACCATGAAGGCCACATGGGACTCCTCTCAGAGTCTGATTTTCATCACAGTCAGTGGGAAGAGGCTGCTGACTCAGAAATCACACTGGTTATACTCCTAAGTCATTGTTCAGCTCTCCTGACGATGGCAGCTTTGGGCTCTGAGCCTTACCCTTGCACATCAGTGAACTCTGAGGTTCCTTTTGCATCCTTTGTCTCCCACAACTATCAGATTAGCTGTATGGATCTTTCCCTCCAGGTTATGAATGTTGCAAACTGCCTCCTCAGTAGTGAGGCAAAAATATTACCAATTAGGATTCTAATTGATCCTTTTAGGTATTGTGAAGGGTAATGATTTTTGTCTCTAGCAAGTGTTTTTTTGATCACTTCAGGAAAAAAAATGTGGTGCACGTATTTCTGGACAAGTGAGCTCCCCTTACTTCAGAAGAACTGCCTCTCTCCCTCTTAGACAAAGGGAGCTGAGCTTTTTTGGCAGCAGAACTGATTACTACTCCCTGACACTGCAGCCAGAATACCACATATTAAGCCTAAGTGGATCTGCCCAGCCATGCTTGGGGTAGTCTTAGTCTTCGAGTGCTAATATTTAAACATGAGAAAGTCCTGGAAAGAACAAGCATCTCTTATTAGAGACACATGCTTTTTGTCACAGCTAGTACTTCTTAGTCCTGTAAGTCATGAAAGCAGACCCTCCAAGCTGGAGGGTGAGTTGGCTCAGCCAGCCTGCAGGTCATCTTCTGGTTTGAATTGCTCAGATTTCACTGAAAACTTAGCACATCCAGCAGCTTGGCTTTAAAAGCAGTGCTCCCAGGGACTTCCCCTTAGCTCTTTCAGTCTGATCTGATACATTCACCAGAGTTTGCTCTTACTTCACTTTTGTGCTTCATTCATACAGAAAGACACTGATATTTTGTTTGTCATCTTCAATCAGGCTGAAGTTTTGAGCTTCTCCAAGACACTCAACATGTCAGCGCAAAGGTCAATGGTAAAAGCAAAGCCCTCAGACCCACCAGTGACTGAAGCATTTTTGCAGGCTTTGGTAAGCCACCACTTGCAGAGGGGAGCCTGAAGAAGAACAATGAAAGTGCTTTGCAGATAGAGCCAGGGAAAGAATTCATTTTTAGAATCACAGAAACATGCAGGTTGGAAAAGCCCTTCAGGGACACCAAGTCCAACCTATAACCTTACTCTACAAGATTCACCTTAAACCATCTTCCTAAGCACCACATCAAAATAACCCTTAAACTCATCCAGGATGGGCAACTCCACCATCAACCTGGGCAGCTCATTACAGTGTCTGACCACTCTCTCCATGAAAAACTTTTTCCTAATATCCAATCTAAACCTACCCAGTCTCAGTTTGAGGCCATTCCCCCTTGCTCTGTCTCCAGCTACCTGTGAGAAGAGACCAGCTCTAGCCTCTCCACAAGAAATCCCAATGTATTCTAAACACCTGTGCTAGTTTGAAGCTAGCTAGAATGTTTTGGTGAGAACTAGATTACAGGCTGTGAAAGGGAAACAATAGTGATGTCTGCTTCACTCATGGGCTTGCTGAGAGGTATAAGAGCAAGAATCCAAACATAGATAAGGAGTCGCTCTTTGTCCAGTCTGTGGGCTGCATTTCTCTCTAATGTCACCTTCTGTCTCTCTGATTAATCCACTTGCTTCCTAATGCCCCTGGCCCACCCTCCATTCTTCCTTGGGGCATAAGGCAATGTCTGGGTAAGGTAGAGGGGTGGGGGAAGGTGGAAGGGTGGTTGGGAGCCCCTCCTGGGGACTCAGGTTTCTGGGAGGGCTGTTGTGTTTCTGCATTACCTTTTCCCTTGTCTATTTCTGTCTATAGCTGTATGTACTGTAACTATCTGCTTGTATATTGTGCTAGCTCTAAATAGAAGCTTCATTCAAATTTCCAGAGCTGGCTGAGTCTAGTCTGGGTGATTTCCAAAGTGGGGGGGGGCAGGTAACACCCAAACCATCACAACACCCCAAAATTGTATCTTTCCACCAAAAAGGGCACCAGAAGATACATGGAAATAAACTTTAAAAACAGATATTTGAGTTTTTTTTTTTCCCAAAGGCTACTGGAAGATTATGAAGTGCAGTGGCCACTGTGACATGTTTAAGTTGCATTCTCCTTCTGCACTTCCTAAAGAACAGCAAATGCTTGGTGTTTTCTCATCTTTATTGTGTCTCAGCTGTAAAGCTTTGGTTAAATTATAGTGTGAGGTGTTAGCAGTAATATGTTGATTACTTGAACATCAACTTCTGAATATACTACGACAGCTCCTGCATGGCACAAATTCTATATGTATACAAATGCACTTTTCCCTCAGATTCTTGTGTTCTTCCAATCTTGCCAACGTCTTTCAATTAAAAAAAAAACCAAACCACCTTTATTTTTAGAAAGAACATGTTCTTATACAGGTCCTGCTTGTTTAGGGAGCTACTGACTTCAATGAAACTTGGAATGCTGTCAGTTGTAAAGCATTTTTAGGAGAGGTTTTACAAACCATACCTCCTGCTCTCTAGGTTAAAGACATATTCATTGTGAAAGAAAGGTCTACACACTTATTGATGAAGCTCTTAGCAAATTCAGGCAACTTGTATATGAGTTTGAACTTTGATTTTTCATCTGTGCTGAACAGCTTCTAACCTTATCAATGCTCTGTGTATTCTACAAGAGCATTGCTGCAGGTCGCTGCCTTGTCTTGTTCCTGTTGTCACCTTGCTCTTTGTAAATCTGCTACTTCCCTCTCTTTCACCTATAGAAAACCTCTGCTCTTCATCCTTCTGACATTACAGCTGCTCCTGAGCGCAGCAAGCTGTTTCACAAAGAGAGGGGATGTAGAAAATAAGTATTCCTGCCTGTCCATTAATCACGTGGTTTTAGCTATTGAACCAAAGCAAGAATCATCCTTTTGAAACCCACCATCTCCATCTCATCTTAACTTTGTAGGACAAAGGAAAATTATATTTTTCCATGTATTTGGTGGGAGAGAAGTAAAAAAATTCTCTCCCCCAGCAGCACATCTACAGATATTAGGCTGTAGCAGAAGCTAACCCATTTTCAACATCCAATGCTTCAAAGTAAGACACCTGGGACAAAACAGGTGATACAAAGACAATATGATTTACTATTACTATGTAGGAAAGAGGTGCTAAGTGATAGTAGAGCACTGTGGATGTGTCATCCCTGCCCAGCAGTAGCCAAAAGATCCACAAACAAAGGCTCACAGTTCATGACTGTGGTAGATAGTAGCTGAACATGAGCCAGCAGTGTGCCCAGGTGGCCAGCCAATGGCATCCTGGCCTGAATCGGGAACAGTGTGGCCAGGAGGACAAGGGAGGTTATTCAGCCTCTGTACTCAGCACTGGTCAGGCCACACCTTGAGTGCTGTGTCCAGTTCTGGGCTCCTCAATTCAAGAGAGATGTTGCAGTACTGGAACATGTCTACAGGAGGGCGACAAAGCTGGTGAGGGGCCTGGAGCACAGCACTGTGAGGAGAGGCTGAGGGAGCTGGGGGTGTGCAGCCTGCAGAAGAGGAGGCTCAGGGCAGAGCTCATTGCTGTCTACAGCTACCTGAAAGGAGGTCGTAGCCAGGTGGGGTTGGTCTCTTCTCCTAGGTAACTACCAACAGAACAAGGGGATACAGGGGAGGTCTAGGCTGGATGTTAGGAGGAAGTTGTTGGCAGAGAGAGTGATTGGCATTGGAATGGGCTGCCCAGGGAGGTGGTGGAATCACCGTCCCTGGAGGTGTTCAAGAAAAGCCTGGATGAGGCACTTAGTGCCTTGGTTTATTTGATTGGCTAGGGCTGGGTGCTAGGTTGGCCTGGATGATCTTGGAGGTCTCTTCCAACCTGGCTGATTCTATGATTGAAAACCTCACACCTTGAGTGCTGGGTGCACCCTAGCTATAAATCTTACAAATACATAGTTGACTTGAAAATGGGGACAAAGAATGGCAACAAAGATAATGGGGAAGTGTGGAATGTCTTTTTAGGGGAAGAGTTTAGAAGAAGAGATCATGCAGACCATGACTCTTCAGCCTGAAATAGAAGCAGCAAGTGAAATCAAGCCTGATTTCAAGGTCTATACAACTGGAAAGATAATTATTGTATCTTTCAGTACAACAGTCAAGAGCACACAACACACTCCACACATAACTAATCTGGGAAAATCAATCCTGATGTCAAAGTTATTAATGGGCTTAAAACCAGATAAATAACACAAGGCTAATTTAACTTGCAGTTGTTAAACATAATGGTCTAAATAAAACCTCAAGCAAACCCTATGTCAGAAACTGCTGGGAACTGAGAGAAGACCAAGGGAAGGAACACTGCACATTTGCTCAGCTTCACGACATCTGTTTCATGGCATTGCAGGCAGCAGGATTCACAGCTGGATAGATCTTTGATCTAATGGAGCCGGGCAAATATTGCCCTCTTCTTATAACCCAGAACGGACAAAGTGCTTCTACTGAGACCTGTTTAAAGTCTAAAGAGTATGTAAACCAGCCACCTGCTTCCCTTTTCACCATAACGGTTCTGGTGACAACTGGAAGACTCAAAATGACCCAGATTATGTTTTATGCCTTTCCCCAGGGGGCCTTCCTTCTCAGTGCAATAGTCCTCTACAGCCTATTAAGATGTTCCCATCTGTCTTGGTCGCTGTGCAGCCAAGCTATTTGTATTTAGCTCTTTAACCTTTCCTCATGAACCCATTTCTCTAACTTGGTAACCAAGACTGTCTGACAGGGAGGGAAAGTAAATCTTGGATTTGGAAACAGGGCTTCAGACAGCAACTCCTGGGACAACAGATGTAGAAAATTTCTAGGTGTCTTTGTTCAGATCAGTGTATATGCTTACAGGGGGAAATAAAGATGCAAAATGGGTTGACCATGTTTAGGGGAAAAAGCATTAGATAGGAAAGACCTAAGAGCAAAAGGTAGGATTGAGATGTGATCGTCTCTCTTGGGTTGTGCTTGTTTGTTTTGCCAAACCAACACATTTACTAGCAGCAGGCACATTTAACCAACTCATGGTGACTCTGTCACCTCCATCAGAAAAGAAAGAATCCTCAAATTCCAAGGATTTCATCCCACCTCATGAAGGTTTCTCATCTTTTTGGAACAGGAAGAACTTCTGGCACTCTGAGATTAAAGAACACTTTCTTCTTAAACCTTTTATTGTTCAAAGAAATGAAAGGGGTGTCTTGAATGACCAAGACAAGAAATCTGTCTTGGAACTGGGTGTGTCTGAGGCTGTGAAAACTGGGGTTTCTCCACAACATGTTGTGCTGAAGACATTGTTGATTCTGCACATAAATCAGTTCTGCTACTGGTCTGTCCTGAATCATAGAATCAACCAGGTTGGAAGAGACCTCCAAGATCATCCAGTCCAACCTAGCACCCAGCCCTAGCCAATCAAATAAACCAAGGCACTAAGTGCCTCATCCAGGCTTTTCTTGAACACCTCCAGGGACGGTGACTCCACCACCTCCCTGGGCAACCCATTCCAATGCCAATCACTCTCTCTGGCAAGAGCTTGCTCCTAGCATCCAGGTTTGCTGACAGCGTGGTGGTTGAAGTGGTGGGACTGCCATCACCGCTGCCACAGGAGCAGAAGAAAGGGTGCCACAGGACTCGGCACCCCCTACGAACTTCTTCTGAATGCCTTGGGACTGGTTCTGGCGACTCGAGAGCACCTACGGATAGGCTGTTTTTGTTTGATATTCCTGATCTACCTCTCGGGGGTCCGACACTTTTACCCCCCCAACCCTCTGCTTCCTTGTGGCTTGAGGATAGCGACTGTGCGTTTACTCAGCCATGCACAGAGCCTGTCCCCAGCCGGCTGCTTCCGACTGGCCGCGGGAGATGCAGTGCTGCAGACCTGCCAGCTGGAAATCAGCTGCGGACTTGCCGGTCGGAAATCGGCTGCGGCAGCGCTTGCCGAAGAAGCAGAGCCGGGCGGCGAGGAGCGGATCAGAATCGTCTGGAAGAGGAGCAGCAGACAGCGTCAGGTGGGCTGCATATTACCATGGAGATGAAGAAGGTGGCTCTGGTAGCCATGCCCACCACTGCTCACCTCTCTTCTGATAGTGTGGTCACTGCCATGGTCTTGGCAACTTTACTTACTGGTATAATTAGTTCTTTACTGCAAAGTATGAATTTGTAAAGGAGTAGCTATTGGTATGATGTGCACTGTGGACAAGTGATTTAGTTTGATGCAGCCTTCCTGAGGCGTGTTTTCTCTGTTTCATATCATATAAACTGCTCAGTAGCTGAAAATCATTTTATTTTAATATTGGGGCATCTTGCCATTAATAATAGGTAAGAATGATAAGAAGAAAAGATGATTATATGAAGGTCAGAAGTGATACAGAGTAATATTATCTCAATGAGAAAAATAGAATTACAATAGTAATATAGAATCAGTCAGAGTTGGAAGGGACCACAAGGATCATCTAGTTCCGACCCTCCTGCCATGGACACAGACACCCTACCCTAGAGCAGGCTGCACACAGCCTCATCCAGCCTGGCCTTAAACACTTCCAGGCATGGGGCCTCAACCACCTCCCTGGGCAACCCATTCCAGCTTCTCACCACTCTCATTCTGAACAACTTCCTCCTCACATCCAGTCTGAATCTCCCCACCTCCAGCTTTGCTCCATTCCCCCCAGTCCTGTCACTCCCTGACAGCCTAAAAAGTCCCTCCCCAGCTTTTTTGTAGGCTCCCTTCAGATACTTAAAGGTCACAAGAAGATCACCTTGGAGCCTTCTCTTCTCCAGCCTGCACAGCCCCCACTCCCTCAGTCTGTCCTCATAGCAGAGCTGCTGCAGCCCTCTGAGCATCCCCCTGGCCCTTCTCTGGACACATTCCAGCATCTCCACATCCCTCTTGAAATGGTGGCTCCAGAACTGGATGCAGCACTCCAGGTGGGGTCTCAGCAGAGTGGAGTAGAGGAGGAGAATCACCTCCCTGGCCCTGCTGGCCACACTTCTCCTGATGCAGCCCAGGCTCTGCTTGGCTTTCTGGGCTGCAAGTGCACACTGCTGGCTCCTGTTGAGCTTCTTGTCCAGCAGCACCCCCAAGTCCCTGTCTCAGGGCTGCTCTACAGCCACTCACTGCCCAGCCTGGAGTTGTGCTTGGGATTGCCTCAACCCACATGCAGGACCTTGCACTTGGTCTTGTTGAACCTCATAAGGTTGGCTTGTGCTCACCTCTCCAGCCTGTCCAGGTCCCTCTGGATGCCATCCCTGCCCTTCAGCCTGTCTGCTGCACCACACAGCTTGGTGTCAGCAGCCAACTTGCTGAGGCTGCACTCAATGCCTCTGTCCATGGCACCCACAAAGATGTTGAAAAAGACTGGACCCAGGACTGAACCCTGAGGGACTCTGCTTGTCACTGGCCTGCACTTGGCCATGGAGTCATTGACAGCCACTCTTTGGGTGCAGCCATCAAGCCAGCTCTTTATCCATCCAGTGGTCCACCCATCAAACCCATGTGTCACCAGCTTGGAGACCAGGATGTGGTACAGGACAGTGTCAAAGGCCTTGCTCAGGTCCAGGTAAATGCCATCAGTTGCTCTCCCCTCATCTATTAATGAACTTTGTAATGAACTTTGATTACATTTCATACATAACAAAGGAGGAGGAAAATCTGGATTGCAACCCAATACACAAGGGAGTGGATGAAATGATAATAAATATGTCTTTATAAAACAACATTTTAGTACTACAACTTGTGACAAATTACAGCTTTAAAAACTCTCTTAATATTCTGCCACACTTGCATTATTTAAGCTTTACCTTTGCCACCGAGCAAACAATACTGTACTAATGGACACATAAATCATTCTTCAGAATTATTTCAAGACACAAGGATTGGAAAAATCATTAAATATTTGATGACAGTTGCAATATCTGCCTGATTTAGGAGCAGATCCATGCCCAGGAAAATACAGAGAGAATGATAAAAAGAAGATCAATAAAACTCTGCTTACATCACTTGAAGGTAATAAATTGAAGATGCAGCAGATGCAATGGATTCATAAATGAAACTGCAGCTGGAATATAATTTGTTTGTTTCCCTCACATTTTTCTTTCATTAAAAGAACAAACCCAAAACAAATGAATTGAAATTTTTACCCCACTGAAGTCCAAGGGCATTTTATCACCACCTTCATCTGTGATGGATCATCAGTTATGCTTAGCTCTTCCTACAGCAGAACCTTTATCTCTGAGGATGTAAAAAAAAAGATGTTGACATAATATAATTCACCTATAGATCTCTCAACACAGTTTTCAGTCACTTGGCTCATGCTCAGAATATGGAGCACTGTAGACATATTTCACCTGCTTTACAGGACCATAGCCACGGTTAGTGGCATGAATCATAGAATCATAGAAACTTCACTTAGCTGCTTGAAGAAATCTAATGTAATGATGTTCCAGCAGTGGCTGTGGAAGTGGGAGGCTCTATCAGTTGCCCACTTTCTCTGTGTTTAATCAGATTTTTGTTTTTCTAGAGAAAATTTTGAGCCATGTGCTTGGGAAAACCCAGTCTTGATTTCACAAGGCAGAATCATACAATCACAGAATCAGCCAGGTTGGAAGAGACCTCCAAGATCATCCAGTCCAACCTATCACCCAGCCCTAGCCAATCAATCAAACCAAGGCACTAAGTGCCTCATCCAGTCTTTTTATGAACACCTCCAGGGACAGCAACTCCACCACCTCCCTGGGCAGCCCATTCCAATGTCAAACTCTCTCTGGCAAGAACTTCCTCCTAACATCCAGCCTGAAGCTCCCCCAACACAAGTTAAGACTGTGTCCCCTTGTTCTGTTGCTGGCTGCCTGGAAGAAGAGACCAACCCCACCTGGCTACAGCCTCCCTTCAGGTAGTTGTAGCAGCAGTAAGGTCTGTCCTGAGCCTCTTCTTCTGCAGGCTGCACACCCCCAGCTCCCTCAGCCTCTCCTCACAGGGCTGTGTTCCAGGCCCCTCACCAGCCTTGTTGCCCTTCTCTGGACACCTTCCAGCACCTCAACATCTCTCTTGAATTGAGAAGCCCAGAACTGGACACAGCACTCAGGGTGTGGCCTGACCACTGTTGAGTACAGGGGCAGAATAACCTCCCTTGTCCTGCTGGCCACACTCTTCCTGATCCAGGCCAGGATGCCATTGGCTCTCCTGCCCACCTGGGCACACTGCTGGCTCATCTTCAGCTACTATCCACCAGCACCCCCAGGTCCCTCTCTGCCTGGCTGCTCTCAGCTACTCTATCCCCAGTCTGTAGTGCTGCTTGGGGTTGTTGTGGCCAAAGCGTAGAACCCTGCACTTGGCCTTGTTAAATTTCATCCCATTGGCCTCTGCCCACCCATCCAGCCTGTCCAGGTCCCTCTGCAGGGCTCTCCTACCCTCCAACAGCTCCACACCTGCTCCTAGCTTGGTGTCATCTGCAAATTTGCTGATGCTGGACTCAATCCCCTGGTCCACATCATCACTAAAGATATCGAACAGGACTGGGCCCAGCACTGATCCCTGGGGGACACCACCAGTGAAGTTGCAGTATGGATAGGATGAAGACATAGCTGTTGTCATTTTGTCTCATTCTAGGTGAGATTACAATTACTTTAGTCAGAGGTACATGAGCTTTAAATCTGGTAATAATAAGCCTTACAGATTATTTATTCTAGTTGGACTCATAGTAAACTGTGAGTTAGGCAAGCAGAGTGGCACAGAGAGCTGAGGAAGATTCAGAAGTTCATGGATTCACAGATTACACTGAATTGGAAGGAACTGGCAAGGATGAACTTGTCCAGCAACCCTGCAGTCAGCAGGGACACCTCCAACTAGATCAGGCTGCCTAGGGCCATATCAAGTCTGATCTTGAATGTCTGCAGGGACAGGGCCTCCACCACATCCACCCTGGGCAAATTGTTCTGTCATTCTCATAGTAAAGAGCTTCCTCCTGATGTGCAACCTAAATCTACCCTGCTCTGGTTTCAAACCAGTGTCCCTTGTCCTGACACTCCAAGCCCTTCTAAGCAGGCTTTGCCCAACCTTTCTGCAGGTCCCCTTCAGATACTGAAATGCATTTCTAAGGTCTCCCCAGAGTCTTCTCTTTTTCAGGCTGAACAGCTCCAATTCTTTCAGCCTGTCTTCTTAGGAGAGATCCTCCGGTCCTCTGATCATTTTTGTGTCCCCTTCTTGTGTTGGGGGCCCTAGAGCTGGGCACTGTACTCCAGGTTTCTTTATGCAAACCCAAACTACACATCCTTCAGACCTCAAGGCCCCAAGATACCTTTTCAGAATGGTGTTGGCTTGTTACAGCTTTTGTGTTTTTTGCACAAGGAAACATGCTTGCAGTGCATGGCATGAAATGCTGCACAAGAATTGGCCTATAAAGAGTTTCAGCTGCACATTTTCTTCCTCTCTGCCTCCATTTCTCCTGATCTAACTGACCCTTCTTCAACATAACATCTGAGAACCTTATGAATAGCGAGACCCGTATAATAAATCTGTTTCCTCTGTCTTAAAAATAGCAAGATTCTCTTCTTTCTTAAGTATACAAGCAATCTAATTTCTTTTTTATCAAGCTCAGAGCAATTTCATTTGACTGCCTTGGTTCTCAGATAATTCATAATTGCCTTGGAAAAAAATCAAACTCAGCTTGGATCTAATCCATATCACAGGAACCAGAATCACAGCTGACACTCTTGTTAGCGCAGTCAGCAGAGAAACCCAAAGCCTGCTCCTATAAACATTATTCAAGCAGAACTCCTATTCTGAGGCATTTATTGTTAAGCAGTTTTCTAGCAGAGGGTACTGGAGACTGAGACATCCCTCCCTGCCTTGAATGAGACTGGATCTGTTGCTAGCTGCTTAAGTAAAAGAGTATGTTTTAAACAGGTTTTGGTCAGTGCTTATGTAGGAGTTGTTTGGTTTGGGGGTTTGGGGTTTTTTTTAAGTTGAAGTTTGGCTTACTTAGAAATAAACAGAATCTAAATATTTGAGATCACCTGCTTGCCAGCTGACTAACAGTAGTCACAGCTCTTGTACTGATTTTAATTCAGTTGCAGATGAGAGCAACTCAGCAGGGTAAGCTAAGGCAGGACACCACTCAGCAAGAAAGGTTAATTCTGCCAGGAAAGGATGATGCCTGGCCTTACCTCTAAGCTCTCATTAGGTCTACTTAACCTGCAGAAGGCTGTAGCCAGGTGGGGTTGGTCTCTTCTCCCAGGCAACCAGCATCAGAACAAGGGGACACAGTCTCAAGTTGTGCCAGGGGAAGTATAGGCTGGATGTTAGGAGGAAGTTGTTGGCAGAGAGAGTGATTGGCATTGGAATGGGCTGCCCAGGGAGGTGGTGGAGTCGCTGTCCCTGGAGGTGTTCAAGCAAAGCTTGGATAGGGCACTTAGTGCCATGGTCTGGTTGATTGGCCAGGGCTGGGTGCTAGGTTGGACTGGATGATCTTGGAGGTCTCTTCCAACCTGGCTGACTCTATGATTCTATGACAAACTGAAAAGGCAGAGTTTGTGGTGTGGCCAGATGATGACTTGCCTGCTTGCATTTTCCTCTCTGGTGCCTGGGTCTGTGCAACTACACAAGCTCAGCTCCATCAGCTGTCACAGGAGCACATGCGCAGCACCAACTGGTGCTAATGCAACTGGCTTAAGCTCCTTATCTCCCTTCCATCCCTAACCTTAAACCCATGCTGAATTTTTTATCAGTCATGTTCACTCCTTCAAAAAAAAAAACAAAAAAAAAAAAACCTTTTTTTCCCCAGTAATATTCCTGCTTTATACCTTCTCCTTTTTGGTTTTAGTACTATCTTTTAATTGCTGTCTTTCATGGAAGGCTTCCAGGCTTCATCACAGCAGTAAATAATTTTCATTTCTACTTGCAAATAGGCTGTTCACAACTGCCAATAGCTTTGTATTTGTGTGACTCCTAAAAGGGCCTCAGTCTGCAAAACTTAATTAATATTTACTAAGGAAGAGAAAATTGTGTGAAGGAAAACATTTCTCTCTGGCATATATAATGTATACCTGCTCCTTCTGCTCTCCCTTTTACTCTGTTCTTTACCCATGTTTGAAGAGGTTAGTCATGACTGCCTTTTCTTGAGGCCTGCTACATGTAGGCCCCCTGTTTCCCTGTAGATCATAGTATCATAGTATCATAGTATCACAGTATCACCAGGGTTGGAAGAGACCTCACAGATCATCAAGTCCAACCCTTCACCACAGAGCTCAAGGCTAGACCATGGCACCAAGTGCCACGTCCAATCCTGCCTTGAACAGCTCCAGGGACGGCGACTCCACCACCTCCCTGGGCAGCCCATTCCAGTAGCCAATGACTCTCTCACTGAAGAACTTTCTCCTCACCTCAAGCCTAAATTTCCCCTGGCGCAGCTTGAGGCTGTGTCCTCTTGTTCTGGTGCTGGCTGCCTGAGAGAAGAGAGCAACCTCCTCCTGGCTACAACCACCCCTCAGGTAGTTGTAGACAGCAATAAGGTCTGCCCTGAGCCTCCTCTTCTCCAGGCTAAACAATCCCAGCTCCCTCAGCCTCTCCTCGTAGGGCTGTGCTCGAGGCCTCTCACCAGCCTTGTCGTCCTTCTCTGGACACGCTCAAGCATCTCAATGTCCCTTCTAGACTGGGGGGCCCAGAACAGAACACATTGAGCAGGCAACCTCCTGCAAGCTTTGAGTATACTGATGGGATACTGTTGGGATACTGTTGGGATACTCTTGGGATACTAGTGGTACTGGCTTCCCACATGTCTCAAAGTTCGTTGTATCATAGAATCATAGAATAGAATCATAGAATCAGTCAGGGTTGGAAGGGACCACAAGGATCAGCCAGTTCCAACCCCCCTGCCATGGGCAGGGACACCTTACCCTAGAGCAGGCTGCCCACAGCCTCATCCAGCCTGGCCTTAAACACATCCAGGGATGGGGCCTCAACCACCTCCCTGAGCAACCCATTCCAGGCTCTCACCACTCTCATGCTCAACAACTTCCTCCTCACATCCAGTCTGAATCTCTCCACCTCCAGCTTTGCCTCATTCCCCCCAGTCCTGTCACTCCCTGATATCCTGAAAAGTCCCTCCCCAGCTTTTTTGTAGCCCACTTCAGACACTGAAAGGCCACAAGAAGGTCATCTGGAAGCATTCTCTTCTCCAGACTGAACAGCCCCAACTCTTTCAGTCTGTCCTCATAGCAGAGCTGCTCCAGCCCTCTGATCCACCCAGTGGCCCTTCTCTGG
This sequence comes from Tricholaema leucomelas, assembly GCA_013400475.1. NCBI lineage: Eukaryota > Metazoa > Chordata > Aves > Piciformes > Lybiidae > Tricholaema lacrymosa > Tricholaema leucomelas. Next base: position 291,339 of record WAAF01002672.1, on the reverse strand, counting down.
ACACACTCCAGCATCTCCACATCCTTCTTGTAAAAATTAAGACTGTGAGCAGACATGAAGAGCCATGACCCAAGCTGCATTCCTGTACTGGCCATGCTGATCCCACAGTTGTATGTTTGAGGAGCTCATTCTATAGAGCAAGTTTAGTAATTAAGAACCAAGCTCTTGTTCATTACAAGAAGAAATCATTCTCTGGTGTTTCAGACAATTTGAGGCTGTTAATGCCATTCTGGGGGGCACTCCTCTGACTCTGACAGATTCATTTTTTCTTCCCCTGGTGGTGGACAGTAACCAACCTAACACCACAGAGATACAGGGCAAGTGGACTGCATCCCATGGTGTAAGTGCATCTATCACTGATCAATATGTACCCTACCATTCAGCTGAGATTCCTCCCACCTGCACAGTCTCTCTGGTTGGCCCCTGGCAGCTGGAAATTCAGCCTGTCCCCACTCCTACCTCCCTGTTAGGACAAATTCTTCTTACATTCAATACAGAAGTGATGCAGCTGAGCCTTCAATAATTTGGCACTAATTTAATACCAACTCTCTTTGTTAGAGGCATCTGGAATTTGTTGTGATAAAAGCTTTCCCGGACTGAACTTTGTTCTCCTGCCAGGTTTTTTGTTTGATTTTCCTTTTTGAGAGTGGCTTATCCAGAAGAATTGAGATGTGCAGTCATCTACTCTGCTCTTTCATCAGCAGAATTTGCCTACATGAGTGATAAAATTCAGTGACCTCTATTCAATTTCCAGCGCCAGTACTACCTTGGTTGCAAGGTGTGGAGGCGCAGCCTGCAGGAGGACATTCTCATTGTTACCACTTTAAATAAATAAGTAAATAAATAAATAAGGGGAAAAAAAGGTAAAATAAAGCATTTAAGAAAGTCATCAAAGGTTTCCTTTCTGCAGCATGCTCTAATAAAATGAGTTTGCAGAGACAGAATCCTCCAAATACAAAATGGGAGCAACTGGCTCCCTGGAGCCAAGTCCGGGAGATCCATTTGCTGCTACCAACAGAGATTTCTTTGGGGCAGAGATGGAGAAAATAAGAGGGGAGTCTGATGAGTTGAGATAGGGAACCTGCAAGCACTTATGCAGAAATTAAGGCCTTTCTGTGGGTTTCAAAGTTGAATTTGGTATACATAAGGAAAACGCAAATGATATACATAAAGAAAATCACTTCTCAGCCTTTTGGCTGAGATCAAGTATAGTATCTGTTCTTATCAGTTTAATATCTGATACATCCTCGATTAGAGGACTTTATATTAAATGGTTACTTTTTAATTTTTGGGGGACAGGCTCTGCTCACTGCTCCCTGGGATAGCACAAGGAGCAATGGGTGTAAGTTGCAGCAAAAGAGGTTCCGCCTCAACACAAGGGGAAACTTCTTTACTGTAAGGGTCCCAGAGCACTGGAACAGGCTCCCCAGGGAGGCTGTGGGGTCTCCTTCTCTGGATCCTTTCAAGGTCTGTCTGGATGTGTTCCTCTGTGATCTGTGTTAGATAGGATTGTCCTGCTCTGGCAGGGGGGATTGTGCCAGATGATCTTGGGTCCCTTCCAACCCCTAACATCCTGTGAGCCTGTGAAAATGCAAACATTTCTGCTGAGGCAAGTTAATGCCTTTGTCCATTGGAATATGTTTTTGACCCTGGAAAGAACAACCTCTGTAAACAAAAGAATTCATTATTTTAGTATTTAAAGATTTCATTATCTTTATTGTCTTGTTTAAGCTGGAAGGGCACAAGGCACTGGACAGCAAAGTTTAGCTGAAAAGTCCTTCCTTGCTTCTCAGTGAGACTGATCACTGAGTAATCAAATCTGTGAAGTGCAGCTCTGCTTTCATCATGAATCTTGGACATCTTGTTCCAATGGCACAATATTTACTTTGATTTTTATGTAGCTATAAAAAAGTAAAACCAAACCCACCACCACCAAACCCCACAAACAGCAATCTACTTGCAACTGAATTTTGCCTTCCAAAGGTCTAATGCCAGAGTGGTTCTATTTGTAAATTAACTGCTTGGCTCATTTCTTAATCATGAAATTAGCTACTTGGTTGTTTTCTTAATTACAAAATTAATTACATGAATATTTTTATGATACAAAAGGACAGAGAGAAAGTATTATTATTATTATTGATAATATTAATATTAATTTGTTATTATTAGTTGTTATTTGTTGTTGTTGTTGTTAGTTTAGCTTAAAATCATAGAATCATAGAATCATAGAATGGTTTAGGTTGGAAGGGACCTCAAGGATCATCCAGCTCCAACCCCCTGCCATAGGCAAGGACACCTCCCACTAGAGCAGGCTGCTCAAGGCCTCATCCAGCCTGGCTTTAAACACCTCCAGGGAGGAAGCATCCACAACCTCCCTGGGCAACCTGTGCCAGTGTCTCACCACCCTCACTGTAAAGAACTTCCTCCTAACATCCAGTCTAAATCTCCCCTCTTCCAGCTTAAACCCATTCCCCCTCGTCCTGGCATTATAAGACCTTGTCAATAGTCCCTCCCCAGCCTTCCTGTAGGCTCCCTTCAGATACTGGAAAGCCACTTTAAGGTCTCCTGGAAGCCTTCTCTTCTCCAGGCTGCAGAGCCCCAACTCTCTCAGCCTGTCCTCATAGCAGAGCTATGATCATCTTCGTGGCTCTCCTTTGGACCCGCTCCAGCAGTTCCATGTCCTTCTTGTGCTGGGGGCTCCAGAACTGCACAGAGTACTCCAGGTGGGGTCTGACGAGAGCAGAGTAAAGGGGGAGAATCACCTCCCTTGCCCAGGGAGGAGGAAAAGCTACAGAGAAAGCAGCTGCTCAAATAGGAGGGAAACTGATTCAAACTGGGCTTTGCAAGTCACTAGTCAGTCTGGTTGTCTGGACTCCCTGTGTGTGGAAAGAACACCCAGAAGGTAATCCATCCCATTGACTTGAATATCTGTCTTGGACTGGGATGTAATAAATGTGCTCTGAAGGTATCCTTGCTCTCCAGTAACTACAGGGGCACATAAACACCTGCTTTAGACTGGACATTTAGCTCTTAGCACAGATAGATGCAGAGTAAAAACAGGAGCAACGTCAACAGCTGAGAAATAAAAGGGAAGTGAACTGCAAAGGGCCTTGGGGGTAACAGGAAGGAATATGGAAAGAACATTCTTAGGTAATCTAATGAGGCCACACAAAAGATTTTGAGGAGCAGGCTGGAATGATTTTGCAGCAACCAGGTGAATCTGACTGGGCTGTCATACAGTAGAGAAGAAAACAGAAAAGGTGGCTAGGGAAATTTTGTAATAATCAGTGCCAAAATCATTCAGTGCATGAAGAGCCTCCTGTAGGGGTGTGAAAGAATTGACACTCTGGGATATTGTGAAAATACAAAAGGAATTCAACTGTAGTATCTTCCAAAGATGAGAAAGGCATCAAAGGTGAAAAATAGGTTGTGTTTTTTACTGTAGTGCAGATAGAAGCTACGATATATAAAATGCAGTGAGAGAAAAAAATATGTTTGTTTTTTTTTCTCTTTGAACTGGATCTAAACCTCATAAAGGCAAATAGTCTGTGGCATGCTGATATGGATATTTCTTTCCTGGTTGCCTCTTGTGGCAGAATTGCCACCAGAATAGAATAGAATAGAATAGAATAGAATAGGATAGAATAGACAAGGTTAGAAAAGACCTCCGAGATCATCCAGTCCAACCTAGCACCCAGCCCTAGCCAATCAACCAGACCATGGCACTAAGTGCCTCATCCAGGCTTTTCCTGAACACTTCCAAGGACAGCAACTCCACCACCTCCCTGGGCAGCCCATTCCAATGCCAATCACTCTCTCTGGCAGCAACTTCCTCCTAACATCCAGCCTATACTTCTCCCTGCACAACTTGAGACTCTGTCCCCTCATCCTGTTGCTGGCTGCCTGGGAGAAGAGACCAACCCCAGCTGGCTACAGCCTCCCTTCAGGTAGTTGTAGACAGCAATGAGGTCTGCCCTGAGCCTCCTCCAGGCTAAACAACATTTAAATGGGAAATCTCTAAGTGTACTCTTTTGCAGGGAGTCTATTGTATCAAAGGAATAAATAAAATTGGCATGATCAAATAAAGAAATCTGCTCCCTGATTATGCATCACACCCCCTAGTCTTCACAGGCTGACTACTTACTTAGTGCTCTCAGTCTGTAATGTAGCAATAAATTGCATCGTTCAGACATGGAACTGTTGGAGCACATCTAGAGGAGGCCACAAAGAAGCTCAAAGGGCTGCAGCAGCTCTGCTATGAGGACAGGATACAAGAGTTGGGGCTCTGCAGCCTGGAGAAGAGAAGGCTTCAAGATGTTGGAGTGGCCTTCCAGTATCTGAAGGGAGCCTACAGGAAGGCTGGGGAGGGACTATTGACGAGGTCTGGTAATGTCAGGATGAGGGGGAATGGGTTTGAACTGGCAGAGGGGAGATTCAAACTGGATGTTAGGAAGAAGTTCTTTCCAGTGAGGGTGGTGAGACACTGGCACAGGTTGCCCAGGGAGGTTGCGGAGCACAGAATCACAGAATGCGACTGTGGAGTTCTGGTATCTGAAGGGGGCCTACAAAACAGCTGGGGAAGGACTTTTCAGGATATCAGGGAGTGACAGGACTGAGGGAATGGAGTGAAGCTGGAGGTGAGGAGATTCAGCCTGGAGGTGAGGAGGAAGTTGTTCAGCATGAGAGTGGTGAGAGCCTGGAATGGGTTGCCCAGGGAGGTGGTTGAGGCCCCATGCCTGGAGGTGTTTAAGGCCAGGCTGGATGAGACTGTGTCCAGCCTGGACTAGGGTAGGGTATCTGTGCCCATGGCAGGGGTTGGAACTGGCTGATCCTTGTGGTCCCTTCCAACCCTGACTGATTCTATGTGATCACAGATCACATTCTGTAATTCTGTGATCCACAACCTCCCTGGAGGTGTTCAAGGCCAGGTTGGATGAGGTCTTGAGCAACCTGTTCTAGTGAGAGGCGTCCCTGCCTACGGCAGGCAGTTGGATGATCTTTGAGGCCCCTTCCAACCTAAACCATTCTATGATTCCATGACTAAGGAAAAGCAGAAGATTTGATTCAACCAAATCTTAATTATCAGCTGACAATGCTGAGTGCCTGCAATGGTTTCCAAGGTTGGCTCACTGGGATGGTTGGGGAAATCATGCTGAAGTATATTCCAAAAGCCTCTGGTGATCATCAATACCTTGTGTTGTTTGGAGCTAGTCACAGGATAATTGGAGGGCGCTAATTACCAAAACAAATTACTGTTGTGTGACTCTTCTCTGACTAAAGCTTTTTTCTGTTTTTCTTGCCCATCCTCCCAGGCCAGAATCTGAGCTGCACTCCCTGTGTTTCTCTTGGAATTCATCTAGGACTCCTGCTTTTCTCTGCTCATGTTTTGACTGTGTTATAAGCATAAATATTACGAATCTTTTCCTGTCAACTTTTGATTTACCAAGCATTTGGCCAAGTCAATGAACAGATTAAGCTCACTACATAAAACCAGATGGCTTTATGGTTTTGTGTCCTCTCCTGGGCAAGTCCTGCTGTCATTTCTGAGCATCTGCACGGAGCCGAGAGGGATGTGTGCACTTTTCATTCATTCAGCTGGGTCACTCGGCATTAATATTCAGAGGAGGAAAGGAGGTGTCAGACAAGAAAATTTGTTCTGGCTTCTGTTAGCACACTGACATGTCAATCATTCACTCTGGAGGCTGCCAGGCCCAATTTAGAACAAAAGTAACTGCTGGGCTGAGCACACCACAAAAGGAGATGAGATTTCTTTGTGTTAACCGGTCCCTTTACAGGGTGGAAATGTAATTAGAGTCATCCTCACAAGCAATAACATATGAAACCCAGTGATTAGCAGGACCTGCTCTGAGATAAAGTCGCTGACCTCAATCACATTATGAATGATGCTGCCTCGATCGTGGCCTCAAAATAAAATTGTATTTAAAGCACCTTGTAGGAAAGGAGTCCAGTGCAGCACAGGGACAGCTTCCGTATGGTAAGTTCCCTGCAACGTCTTACACGACAGCTTTGATCACTCATAAAAGGTACCGTTGTTTGCCAGATGAATATAGTCACCTTTAAAAGAAAAGCCAGCAGAAGCAGATTAATCCTCAATCTCTTTGATCCCAGTGCAATCTCCCAGCAGCTGCATGTGTTAGCAGCCTCTTAGTGCTCTCTACTGGACTCCCTAAGGAATGCCTCCTGCTTCCATGGAGATAGGTGAGGGCGGTGGCAAAGCCTAGTCAGGCTGAGCTGCTAGGTCTAGGAAACAATTCCATCAAGTCTTCGACCTTTTCTTGCTACATTGCGATCCATTTCAGCACCTGGAGTGAATCAAAACAAGTGTTAAGCCTTGGCAAGAGGAGCATTTGGTATCACAGCTCATAGCTGGTTAACCATCAAGGGGTAAAAGTTTCTTTTTGCTCCTGCAGGCAGCTTCTCCCTCAACAGTCAGGCTAATGTAGGACAGCTTTCAAGTGGCTGCCGTTATAACAGCAAACCCAAACCTCTCGGACACCAGTAACTAAACGTTAAAGAGAGCTCCTCCTGTGGCATAAACTGAGCCTACATCCAGGCTGCAAATGTTCTTAAGGAAGGTTAAATATTTATGTTATTGATCATCTCTTTCTCTGTGTGTAAAATCTCCTACTACCCAGTGATAATCAAAGGAACATTTCCCCAGGACAAGCCACATGGAAAGCAGTAAATCTCTATCAGAATCAATAGGCAGACACCTTTCTATGCCAGCTGAAGAACTGGCTTGTTTAGATTTCATTTGAGGTTATCAAATATGTGTTTGCTTCTCTTGTGCTTCAAGCTGTCTGCTGTTTAGTACAGGTGACACAAGTGATTTGTCCAGCACCTCTGTCTCGGTCAGAAGGTTAGAAACCTTGCACTTCAAGCATAAAACACAGTCATAGTTTCATATACTTCTCTCCTCAGGAAGAGAAAACCAAAAGGTATTTCAACATCCTTAGTTCCTTTGCTTCCTTTAGCCCCACTGCCTGTGTCTGACTGCATCATGAGGGATGTGTTCTAACTTTGGCCTGGTTTTGTAATGAAGTTTTATGGCCAGTTAAATTTAATCCAGACTGTGACCCTCACATCTCTATTTCAGGTCCTGCAGAGCAAGCATGTAACATCATCAGACAAAGGCTGCAGTTAAACTGCAGGAGTAAGAGACATTAAAAGAGGGAAATAATAACCCACTTCACTTTTAGCTCACATAGGGATGTTCTACTAATGCTGTTTAGTGACAAATTTAATTGAACTCTGGCCTGAAGTATCTGGCAACATCAGTGGAACAAATGTCATGGCTAAAGAACAAGATGCAGAGGAGATTTTGGGCTCTCTCATAAATGGTCAAAAGTCACTGCCCATCAGTCCAGCATCCTTTCTGAGGCTGTCTTCTCCAAGTTATGCAAGGGGCCAAGAAGCAGATGCTCAACTTTTCTTAAAGCAAAATGCTATCCCTGTGATATTGCAGGAAAAAAAACATTGCACAAAGGAACTCTGTACACTTAAATCATTCTGAAGCCAAATTTCCCCACCACCTGTCACAACTCAGAGAATTGGAGGCTAAGTACAGCCCCACTCTGGATAAGCACTAGTACTGAGAAGGTAACCCATTTGCATGGTAACTCCAAGTGCAGTTATGTCAGGATGTGTCAAAAGTATGCTACAGATACCTGCATGTGCAGATAATTTATGAGAGAGGAAGAACAAATCAGCAGTAATAGAATCACAGAATTAACCAGGTTGGAAAACACCTTCAAGATCATCCAGTCCAACCTCTTACCCAACACTATCTAATCAACTAAACCATGGCACCAACAGTCACATCCAGTCTCCTTTTAAACACTTCCAGGGATGGTGACTCCACCACCTCCCTGGGCAGCCCATTCCAATGCCAATCACTCTTTCTGTGATGTTTTTTTTCCTAACATCCAGCCTAAACCTGCCCTGTCACAGCTTGAGGCTGTGCCCTCCTGTTCTGTCACTGGATGCCTGAAAGAAGAGACCAACCCCACTTGGCCACAATCTCCTTTCAGGTAGTTGTAGACAGCAATGAGCTCTGCCCTGAGCCTCCTCTTCTGCAGACTGCACAGCCCCAGCTCCCTCAGCCTCTCCTCAGAGGGCTGTGCTCCAGGCCCCTCACCAGCCTTGGTGCCCTTCTCTGGACACGTTCAAGCACCTCAACATCTTTCTTAAGTTGATTAGCCCAGAAAAAGTAGGTTCAAATATTTGCTCAAATTTAATTACTAGCTCAACAGAGATTTGCTGTGCTCTTCTTTGTCCTCTTCAGTTCCTCTCCTCTAAAACTGGGGTGACTGTGGCTTGGGGGAATTTATGATTTGGCTGTTGGTTTTTTTTTGTGAGTTTGTTGGCTTCTTCTTGTTGAATTGGTTTGGGACTTCATTGTTTGGATTTGGGTTTCTTTTTTTTTTTAGTCATTAAAGAGATGTATGAGGTCTTTAGAAACACTGTTCATAACATTGGTATAAATATTATCAATAGATTGGTTGGGGTAAGGGGGGCTAAACTGAAACAGGTTTTGCACAAGGAATGCTGCAGTTTCAGCATAAGGGTGCTCCAGTTTTCAGCAAACTGACTGTTTCAATTAGCAGGGCTGTGTATTCTTGCCCTTGTTTCCAGCAGCATGTGTTTTTACATAAGATGCAACTGGTCCCTCTGTAATTCATCTGAGTTGCATTTCCATAAATAATTTTGTCAACTCAGAGACAAATGGTTTGAAAAGGCTGTCTGCTTCCATCTGCATCATTCTTCATGTGCTCTCCACACTGAGGTATGTTATGTTTAGCAGCTGCTTAAATAATAATCCCCAAACTGAGTTATCTCTTACTTTAAAGGAGGGTGAGGACTCTTTTTCATAGAATCATAGAATCATAGAATGGTTTAGGTTGGAAGGGACCTCAAGGATCATCCAGCTCCAAACCCCTGCCATAGGCAGGGACAGCTCCCACTAGAGCAGGCTGCTCAAGGCCTCATCCAGCCTGGCTTTAAACACCTCCAGGGAGGAAGCATCCACAACCTCCCTGGGCAACCTGTGCCAGTGTCTTACCACCTTCACTGTAAAGAACTTCCTCCTAACATCCAGTCTAAATCTCCCCTCTGCCAGCTCAAACCCATTCCCCCTCGTCCTGACATTACCAGACCTTGTCAATAGTCCCTCCCCAGCCTTCCTGTAGGCTCCCTTCAGATACTGGAAAGCCACTATAAGTTCTCCTGGAAGCCTTCTCTTCTCCAGGCTGAAGAGCCCAAACTCTCTCAGCCTGTCCTCATAGCAGAGGTGCTCCAGCCCTCTGATCATCTTCGTGGCTCTCCTCTGGACCCACTCCAGCTTTTTGTTATGAAACAGAGTGTTTCAATACAGGAGAGTGGCAGATATACACAAGGTGGGAGGGGATGAGTTTTCATTGCTGTTCACTCTAAGGTTTAGGGAGTTGTTGCCACATTTAAAGAAACTGCACTTGTAAAGTGTGCCAGAGAACTGAAATAATCAAAATTTCAAGCTCAATTTTAAAGAGTGGATTGTTAGCCCAGAAACTCACATCAAAGCTTCTAAGAGAGTTTGCAGTAGTTATTTGATCTTGAAGACAGGTTTAAGAAAGCATCCAATGGGGATTTCTCAGACACCAAACAGAGCTTATGCTGAAAAAGTGAGGAAATAAAGTTAAAGTTAGACAATATATTGATTGTCAGAGGACAACAAGCCAACTAAAACCCCTATATCACAACAACATTGGAAATAAAGTACTTTCTGTTGCTGATATCAGTTAAAAGCCATCACTTGGACTGACAAAAACAAACTCCCACTGAAAGAAGCTGTAAAAGAAAGCTGTTTCTGAGAAGGTTGTAACTCTTGATTTTGATTAAAGGCATGTGATGGTTTGGTTGTCCCCCGCCCCCCACACTTTAGCAATCACCCAGACTAGACTCAGCCAGCTCTGGAAATTTGAATGAAGCTTATATTTACAGCTGGCACAATTTACAAGCAGATATTTACAGTACATACAGTTATAGACAGAAATAGACAAGGTAAAAAGGTTATACAGAAACACAACTCCCCTCCCAGAAACCTGAGTCCCCAGGAGGGGCTCTCAACCACCCCTCACCTTCCCCCTACCCCTCTCAACCTTACCCCAGTCCCAAGGAAGAATGGAGGTTCAGCCAAGGGGATTAAGAAGCAAAGGTGAATCAGCCACAAAAGCAAATGGAGGGTGAGGTTAGAAAGCAAGATGGAGTTCAGCCAGCAGCCTCAGCTCCCCAGCAGGCAAAGAGCTGAGAGCACAGCCCAGAGTGAAGTGCCCAAGCGAAGTGACTTTATCTAATGTTTTGCTTTTCCTTTCTACACATCTCAGCAAGACTGTGAGCGAAGCAGACCTCACCATTGTTTTCATTTCTCAGCCTATGATCTAGTTCTTCTCACCAAAACATTCTAGCTAGGCTCAAACTAGCACAAGGCAGTCACAGCAACCCGCATCTTCATAATGTCCAGGGTGGATTAACACTCCTCATTGTACTGCCTAATGCAGATGCTGAGATTAAAAAGAGCTTCAGCTGATGTAAATCCCAGAAATCTCTCTTGGTGGTACTAGCCAACAAGAACATGACCCCCTGACACTCTGCTGTGTAGCACAACTCCAAAGCAAAAAAAAAAAAAAAAAAAGAAAAGAAGCCAAGTGGCCTTCTGTGGTACAGGGCTGAGCTCTCTGGTGAGCTTCCTCAGCAGATGGTCTAACAGCTCCTTGCTGGAAGAGGCATTCATCACGTTGGCAGAATTAGAGGCTCTATTCACAAAGAGATTTGAAACTGGAAATTCCTGCCGGGTTCTTAAGCCACTGGACTTAAGCACCACCAGCACTCACATCTGTGGCTAACAGTAGATCCAAGCTCACTAGCTTCCCAAGAATACTCTCCTGTAACACTGCTGAAAGACTCCTGGGGCTGTTTGCTGTAAAGCAAACCTCACCTCCTGGGGAACTGCTCCAAAATCTCTGCTTTCTGTCCACTCCATGACATCTTCCAGAAGACTATGGATCACTGAGTTTCCACATTTATACCTGCTGTATGATCAATGCTTATTCCATGCAGCTCTGGTTGTATGATGTGTAAAGAAGACTCTCCCTTTGAACATTCAGTGCAGCACAGGCCATCGTGATGTCAAGAGGAGCTGAGCTTCTGTACCATCTCCTTCCAAATTGGCCCAAACACCCTCGTGTGTTGCTAAAATCTCTTTCTCAGACAAGATGTAGTTTATGTAACATTTCAGTGAAATACAATTTCTTACAATGAAATGTATGTGCAGTATATATATCTTTAAAATTAACTTCCAATGTAATGACAGATAGCCTGGCTTAGATCTGCATCAATATAAATAATAAATCAGTATAAATCATTTTAAGCCCCTGTTAACTTCTGTTGTTTTTACCTGTCATGTAGGTGGGCTGCTTTTCACAGTATCACCAAGGTTGGAAGAGACCTCATAGATCATCAAGTCCAAGCCGTTACCACAGAGCTCAAGGCTAGACCATGGCACCAAGTGCCACGTCCAATCCTGCCTTCAACAGCTCCAGGGACGGCGACTCCACCACCTCCCTGGGCAGCCCATTCCAGTAGCCAATGACTCTCTCAGTGAAGAACTTTCTCCTCACCTCAAGCCTAAATTTCCCCTGGTGCAGCTTGAGGCTGTGTCCTCTCGTTCTGGCGCTGGCCACCTGAGAGAAGAGAGCAACCTCCTCCTGGCTACAACCACCCCTCAGGTAGTTGTAGACAGCAATAAGGTCTGCCCTGAGCCTCCTCTTCTCCAGGCTAAACAATCCCAGCTCCCTCAGCCTCTCCTCGTAGGGCTGTGCTCGAGGCCTCTCACCAGCCTCGTCGCCCTTCTCTGGACACGTTCAAGCATCTCAATGTCTCTCTTAAACTGGGGGGCCCAGAACTGGACACAGTACTCAAGGTGTGGTCTAACCAGTGCAGAGTAATGCAACATCTACTAATGCAGCATGAACACAAGGAAAAAATATTCCTAAGTCACAGTGCTGTTTTTAACTCTGACGTGTTCCTCGGCACTACACACAATCACAGAATGGTAGGAGTTAGAAGGAACCTCTGGAGAACATCTAAACAACCCCTTTGCCAGAGCAAGTTCACCCAGAACAGGCTGCACAGGAACACATGCAGGCAAGCTTTAAATGCCTCCAGAGATGGAGACTCCACCACCTCTCTGGGCAGCCCTATCTAGTGCTCCATCATCCTCAAGGTAAAGATGTTTCTCCTCATGTTTAGAAGGAGCTTTCTACAATCAAGTCTGTGCTCATTACTTCTTGTCCTGTCGCTGAACACAATATATTCAGGTTCTTTCTCAGAATAGATGAGTTAGTGGACATAAACCACAATATATATCTAATCCAAGGTGTAGCTAGCTAACACGCCACCTGAAGTGAAATTCAGTTTGATAAAGTGTTGGGTCAGTGAGTCAATTCACTCCAATGGTATTTTCTTTTATATATATATACACACATAATAATTAATCATGATATTATATAACTATATATATATATAGAGAGAGAGAGAGAGTTATATAGTTATATAGTTATATAGATATAGTTATGCATATATAGTTCTATGTAGTTATTATTAAACATATTATTAGATATAGTTATATATAGTTATTATTAAACATGCTGCAAATAGAAATAGTTGTTATAATTAAACATGCTATTATTATATATGTAGTTATATAGAATCATAGAATCATAGAATGGTTTAGGTTGGAAGGGACCTCAAGGATCATCCAGCTCCAACCCCCTGCCATAGGCAGGGACACCTCCCACTAGAGCAGCTTGCTCAAGGCCTCATCCAGCCTGATCTTAAACACTATAGTTGTTAATATTATTAAACATGCTGCTAAAATATATAGTTATTATAATTAAACATGTTGTTATTACGTATATAGTTATGTGTAGTTGTTATTAAACATGCTGCAAATAGAAATAGTTGTTATAATTAAATGTGTTAATCATAGAACCATAGAATGGTTTAGGTTGGAAGGGACCTCAAGGATCATCCAGCTCCAACCCCCTGTCATAGGCAGGGACACCTCCTGTTATTATAATTATTATAATTATCCTGTTATTAATTAATTATTATGATTAATTATTATAATTATCATTATCCTGTTATTATAATAATGTTATTATTGTATATGTAGTTACATGCATTTATATATAGTTGTTAATTCTATTAAACATGCTGCTAAAACACATAGTTGTTATAATTAAACATGTTATTATATATATAGTTATATATAGTTGTTATTATTATTAAACATGCTGCAAATATAAATAGTTATTATAATTAAACGTGTTATTACTGTATAGTTGTATATGTAGTTATATTGGGGCTGAGAAATGGACTAATAAATTATATATGAAGATGTTCTTCTTGAGCTTTCATAATGCTGTCTGCAACTACCTGAAGGGAAGCTGTAGCCAGGTGGGGTTGGGCTCTTCTGCCAGGCAACCAGCAATAGAACAAGGGGACACAGTCTCAAGCTGTGCCAGGGGAGGTCTAGGCTGGATGTTAGAAGGAAGTTGTTGGCAGAGAGAGTGATTGGCATTGGAATGGGCTGCCCAGGGAGGTGGTGGAGTCACCGTCCCTGGAGGTGTTGAAGCAAAGCCTGGATGAGGCACTTAGTGCCATGGTCTGGTTGATTGGACAGGGCTGGGTGCTAGGTTGGGCTGGCTGATCTTGGAGGTCTCTTCCAACCTGTTAGATTCTATGATTCTACTATTCTGTAGTTACATATAGTTATAATTATCAAACATGCTGCAAAAATATATAGTTGTTATTATTATTAAACATGATATTATCTTATATATATATATATATATAGTTATATGTAGTTATTATTATTAAACATGTTGCAAATACATATAGTTATTATAATTAAACATGTTATTATTATATAGTTTTATATGTAGTTATTATTATTAAACATGCTGCAAATATATATATATATTCTGTTGAAGTAAATTCTGTTTTGCAGCACATTTAATTTTCATTTGGAAAGGTTGCATTACTTTATCATTCCCAGCATGCTAGAGAAAAAAAAACAAACCACAGCAAAAAAAAAAAACCAACAATCCCCTGATATGGGATTTTAAATAACTGAAGAAGCAGTACTTTGGAGGTGGGGACTCTGTGCATACCACTGAGTAAATAACAGCCCAGTTCAAAGGCTGCAATGTGGAGTTGGTTATTTGACCTTTTTTTTCAGTCTGTGTTTATGTTGTTAAATACCCACATTGTCAATAGCATAGGACAAGCAGCAGTGCCAGCTGGAAAAGAGCTTTCTTTCCCAGAAGAACAAAGCTGAAGCAGGGTTCATGGCATTGAAGCAGAGTTCATGGCATTAAGCTCTGTGTCTTTGTGAGGAAGAGCAGTTGGGCATCCCAAAGAGCTGGTAGTTTCAGCTGAAGGAAGAAGTGATGAATAGGAAATAGGGTGAATTTGAGGGCAAGCCTTGATCTGAATGTCATTGGAGGTCTTTGGGGGCTACCTGAAGGGAGGTTGTAGACAGGTGGAGGTCAGTCTCTTCTTCCAGACAACCAGCAACAGAACAAGGGGACACAGCCTCAAGTGATGCCAGGGGAAGTATCAGCTGGATGTTAGGAGGAAATTCTTCCCAGAGAGAGTGATTGGCATTGGAATGGGCTGCACAGGGAGGTGGTAGAGTTGCTGTCCCTGGAGGTGTCCAAGCAAAGCCTGGATGAGGCCCTTAGTGCCATGGTCTAATTGATTGGATAGAGCTGGGTGATAGGCTGGACTGGGTGATCTTGGAGATCTCTTCCAAGCTGGCTGATTCTATGATTCTGCCTTGTGAAACCAAGACTGGGTTTTCTCAAGTGCATGGCTCAAAATTAATATCTTCTCTAGAAAAACAAAAATCTGATCAAAGGAGAAAAACTGGGCAACTGATAGAGCCTCCCACTTTGACAGCCACTGCTGGAACATCATTACATTAGATTTCTTTAAGCAGATGAGTGAAGTTTCCTGGCTTGAAGCTGCAGCCCAACAAGGCAAAAGCACTTCTTGCCAGAAAAGAAAGTAGAGCTGTATTTTACCAATATAAATTAGCTAAGATTCAAACACTTGTTCCTGCTAAAAATTCAAAGATTGTAGAAGTGAGTTAACCTGTCTAAGAATCCTACAGTTGGAAATATGCCTTGCTCCCAGTAGAACTGTGGAATCTAATTTGTAAGTCATAACAGGGAGATATTTGCACACTCAGAAATCTACAGTGTTTTCTACACCGCTTTAGAATGCACCGCAGTCATCTGCTGGGGGATTTGTGTTAATCCTTCCCACTTTCAGCTGGAATTGGAAAGGATAATAGTGGTGATGTTGATTTCTGTGTGCTGAATCTCCAGTGAGGCACAGGCAACAGACTGGTTTGCTGCTTGCTGCCCACACAGCCTGTGGTACAGAAGCTCAGTCCAGCTCAGGAATGGCACTCTAATACTATGCAGTTCCTCACGTTTCATGACACATGCAGCATTACAACCAATCTCTCTTTCTGTGTTGGGAGTTACCCCCTCTAACCCTCCTCCCCAAGATTCAACAGACTAACTCAACCAGCTGGAAGTAAAATGAAGTTGTATTTTACAGCCTAGCACAAATTTGCCATCATATGTACACAATATTTACAGATATTTACAATCATACACAAGTTAGAAGTCATAGAGAAATTCCAAATCCCTCCCAAACAGCCAGACTGCCCAGAAAGGCTCAGAAGGCACCCCTGAAGGCTCAGAAATAACCAGCTAAGGGTCCCTACAGATCAGATCTGCAGAGATCTGAGATGAGATGTTAAAAAGTCAACAACGAGTTAAAAGGAAATTGTTAGATCAGGTTTCATAGGTTTCACGCAGAGGAGTTAAGGCAAGATGCAGCCAAGCACACAGACTGAAGAAAAAGTGAGAGCCTTTGTTATCATTGTGGCTATCATATATCTCTCAGCAGAACCAATGGGTAATGCAGACATCACTATTATTTTTCTTTTCACAGCCAATGATCTATTTTCTCTCATTAAAATATTCCAACTAGCCTCAAACCAGCACACTTTCAAAGAAAGGACATTACCTCCTGCTCTCCTGAGCAGGTAGCCAAAAGTGTGAGTTGTTTCAAACACAGGAGAAACCAGCAACATACAGCATATCTTTAGATATGCAGTAGTTTAGTACAAAAAGTGCTCAAAATCACCTTTCAAAGAAAGGACATTACCTCCTGCTGTCCTGAGCAGGTAGCCAAGAGTGTGAGTTGTTTCAAACACAGGAGAAACCAGCAACATCCAGCATATCTTTAGATATGCAGTAGTTCAGTACAAAAAGTGCTCAAAATCACCTTTCCTGAATGCAAGAGAAATTAAACAGCAAGGGCAGGTTTCTTAGCACACAGGTCAACATCTCTTCTAAACCACACTTAGGCCAAAAAAGTTCTCTCTCCATTTTCACCCGTGCCTGCTTCTAATTACCTCTTGAAACTTGTCTCAGCTGTTTGAATCATTCTGTATCCCTGAGACCTGGAAACCATCACACAGCAAAACCCACTCAAGCTGCGTCTCTCTTGTGGACAGAAGCTGTTCTCACTTCAGCCCTCTGAATACCTGCAGAAACATAACCATTTCCTACATTTATCCCTCACAAAGACCTATTGTTAAACCTTTCTAATGACATTTAGCCAACATTTGGGTTTTGAACGCTTAGCAACAGCTATCAAATTTCTCATTGCTGCGAGCAGCAGCCACATGTGGCCCTGTGTCCCAACATTTATCTTCAGCAAGAGGTAGGGAAAGATAAATTATTCTGGTCTTTGAAGATAAAGAAGCAGCAGCATAATAGTTATACAGTTGCATGGTTCAGCTTCCCAGTGGTGCAGTGATAAAAAAGGAATTGACTCGGAATGGCCACGAGCAGACAACAGGACGAGACAGCACGGGGGCTGAGCTCACTCGTGTGATCTGTTTGGAAATAAACTATACAAGAAATAACAGTATTGATTCGTACTTAGCAAAACCTTGAAAGGTTATGTTACTTGTCTTTCACTGTACACTGTTAGAGTACTCTGTTCTGAAGTCAAACCTGGTTTTCCTAATCAGCCCTCTCTGAGAAGGCAACCCATTCGTTCTTCTGGGCAGACAGATGTCTGGCAGATAGATGTCTGGAAGGCTGGGGAAGGACTGTTGATAAGGGCTTGTAGCAAGAAGATGAGGGGCAATGGTTTGGAACTGGAGCAGGGCAGATTAAGGTTGGACATCAGGAGGAATTTCGTTACTATGAAAGTGGTAAAATGCTGGAACAGGTTGCCCAGGGATGTGATTGAGGTCCCATCCCTGAGACATTCAAGATCAGACTTGTGGCTCTGGGCAGCCTGGTCTAGTTGGAGGTGTCTCTGCTGACTGCAGGGGTGTTTGGACAAGATGACTATTGAAGGTCCCTTCCAACTTAGACTCTTAGAGTCACGGAATCAACCTGGTTGGAAGAGACCTCCAAGCTCATCCAGACCAACCTAGCACCCAGCCCTAGCCAATCAACCAGACTATGGCACTAAATACCCCATCCAGGCTTTGCTTGAACACCTCCAGGGATGGCAACTCCACCACCTCCCTGTTGCTGGTTGCCTGGCAGAAGAGACCAACCTCACCTGGCTTTAGCCTCCCTTCAGGTAGTTGTAGACAGCAAACTTAAAGCAATCTGAATCTGTAAAATATCAAGAAGCCCCAATCTTGAAGTGAACTCTGCGCAGATTAACCTGTAGAGATGGTCACCATACATTCAATGCCAAAATAGAAACAGTGCCAAACCAGAAACTAACTCCTGGTTGTTTTCAATACCTCAGGTAGTGTTTGGAAGGGACCTCTGGAGATTCAGTCCAGATGATATCCTGAGAAATGCTGCAGATTTTCAGCTCAGACTTGGCACAGCCGACGCAAACACTTGGAAACAGAACATGTTCAAATCACCACCTGAAAACCTTCACTGTCAGTAGCCAGCAAACAACCTGGGCACTTTGGTTGGTAGGCTGGGGGGTTAACTGAAACATGCAATATTTGCAAAGATGTTTTGAACTATGAAATCAACTCCATGAAGCATTTTGAAGCACTGTTTGCGATCGATTTGGATAAGCTCAGCTTGTAGGATTACTGCTTCTTTTTAGAATAACTGGATTATCTGAAGGAGGAAGGAATCTCTGACCTATATATTCTAGTTACTGTCTTTCTTCCATTTAGTTGTCTTTAAAGCATATTAAGACAAGCTAACCCATATAAATGCCTTGTGGGATAGAAGATCCAATTTTAGTCATGTAAAGAGTACCTGTACACTGAAGGAAGACAGATGGGCAGATTCTTATTTTAGCACACACTGCATGGCAGAAGGAAACCATTGGAAAGCAGAACTTAGATTTCTTTCTAGTCCAGAAAATTACAATTATGGATTACTCCAGAAAATTATAATGAAAGAAGACATAGTGGGAAGAAAAAATAAACACAAAACCCCCACAAAACAAAACAAGACAAAAATAAAACCAACCTTCATTCTGCTTATACTGATGCTAGTGTTGGGTACAATGCTCAAAGCTATGAGCTCCACATTATCCAGGGGGAAGGACAGGCCAGAATGTGGCAGCTAAATTTATCAGTGAATTCCACTTCCTGTAGGGAGCAGGTGACAAGTTGACCAGGAAAACACAGGGGAAATGCTCTTTACTAGGAAGGACATGGAGTGGATGTTGGTGAGGGTAGATAGGACTAAAGCACCTTTTGCAACCAAGGACCACAGCTTGCTTAGATAACATCTCCCCACAGCCTAAGGAAATCTGAGTCTATTGACTATGCATCAGAGCCACACACCCATGCATGGGACTGGCATGCAGTGAGGCTGCAAGGATATGGTCCCAGGGCAGGCAAGACAGTGGAGATGGCACCCTGGTTGTCCACAGCACCAGTAAAGCTGCCTTAAAGTGATAATGAGTGTCCTGCACCTGCAAACACAACAGATCTTTTGCTTCAAGCTCCTAGATCTTACGTCCACCATCCTTAACATCTCTCCTTCTTTGATTGATGTGTCAACTTAGCACACCCATCCTGCCAGCTACATGAAATGCACCCCACGTTCCATGCCAAGTGACTCAGACGAAGGAATAAGAGGCTGGCCCTGTGAGTGCCGAGTTCTCATTGTTAACCTGATATTCTTTATTGCCCCTTGCCTCTCCGATGTGCTTCACTGAGCAGTCACCATCGTCATCGGCACTGGAAAACAACGCGCAGGCCAGAAAGGCAGAGCATACACACTTTGAGGTGTTCACTCCAGCAAAACGCCCCCTTCCCCGCTTAAGATAGACACTGGATTTGGAGAGAAAGCAGTCGACAGTAGCATTTCATCTTAGGAACGAAGCCACAATGCCCCTCTTCCAAGCACAGGCAGCTCCCCTGCCAGACGCAGCCGTTTCCGCACTGGGACAGGGGAGGGCACTAAAGAGTTGCACAAGCATCTGAAAGCCGGAGAAGGACTGTGTCCGACATGGAAATTGGCTTTACAAGACTTCGAGCTCTTCATGTACACTTCTGCAATGAAAAAGAAGCTTTGACACAGCCTCCTTTAGCTGGCTGAGCCACTTCCTTAATCTCTGGGGAAAGCTGCTGAGGCCAAGCCTTGTTTTTCTGTGTTCTCATCTCTTTCAGATGCGTAAGGAGAGACACATCATAGAATCATAGAATCATGGAGTCGTAGAATCAACCAGGTTGGAAGAGACCTCCAAGATCATCCAGTCCAACCTAGCACCCAGCCCTGTCCAATCAACTACACCATGGCACTAAGTGCCTCATCCAGGCTTTGCTTGGACACCTCCAGGGCTGGCAACTCCACCACCTCCCTGGACAGCCCATTCCAATGCCAATCACTCTCTCTGTCAACAACTTCCTCCTAATATCCAGCCTAGACCTCCCCTGGCACAGCTTGAGACTGTGTCCCCTTGTTCTATTGCTGGTTGTCTGGCAGAAGAGCCCAACCCCACCTGGCTACAGCCTTGTTTCAGGTAGTTGTAGACAGCAATGAGGTCTGCCCTGAGCCTCCTCTTCTGCAGGCTGCTCACCCCCAGCTCCCTCAGCCTCTCCTCACAGGGCTGTGCTCCAGGCCCCTCACCAGCTTCAGTGCCCTCCTGGGTTCCAGTACTTCAACATCTCTCTTGAATTGAGGAGCCCAAAACTGGACACAGCACTCAAGGTGTGGCCTGAGCAGTGCTGAGTACAGGGGCAGAATAACCTCCCTTGTCCTGCTGGCCACACTTATTCCTGATCCAGGCCAGGATGCCATTGGCTCTCCTGCCCACCTGGGCACACTGCTGGCTCATGTTCAGCTACTCTCTACCAGTACCCCCAGGTCCCTTTTGCCTGGCTGATCTTAGCCACTCTGTCCCTAGCCTGTAGTGCTGCATGGGGTTGTGTGGCCAAAGTGCAGGACTCTGCTCTTGGACTTGTTCAGTCTTACCCCACTGGCCTCTGCCCACCCATCCAGCCTGGCAAGGTACCTCTGCAGGACTCTCCTACCCTCCAATGGATTGACACTTGCTCCTAGCTTGGTGTCATCTGCAAACTTACTGATGCTGGACTCAATCCCCTTGTCTAGATCATCAATAAAGATATTGAACAGGATTGGGCCCAGCACTGATCCTTGGGGCACACCACTAGTGCCAGCTCCCAACTGGATGTGGCACCATTCACCACCACTCTCTGGACCCAGCCCTCCAGCCAGTTCTAGACCCATTCAGAGTGAATCTGTCCAAGCCAGCAGCTGCCAGCTTTGCCAGGAGCTTATCGTGGCAGATGGTGTCAAAGGCTTTGCTGAAGTCTAGGTAGACTACACCCACAGACTGCCCCACGATCACCAGGTGGGAAACCTGATCATAAAAGGAGCTCAGGTTGGTCAGGCAGGACCTGCCCTTCCTAAACCCCTGCTGGCTGGGCCTGATCCCTTGGCCATCCTGTAGGTGCACCCTTGTCGACCATTTCCCAAGAACATGCTGGTGTCTGACAGAACTCACACCATGGTGTGAACCACCACTATTTATAGGCATTAGTATCATTTCTCTCTAGTCAGTCAAATTAAGTTTCAGGGTAAAAGAACAGGCTCCGTGTCCCTTGCTGTAACTAGGCTAATACCACTGACACGTTTAAATAATAGACTGCAACCCTCAGTGCACTTCTGAGATCTCCTGCAAGGTTATTTGCAAATTTATCACATTTTCTCAGCACTTGGCTCCTTCTGGGAAGCAACAATTCGGCTTCATGTGCAAAGGGAACATGTTTTGTCAACACAAATGAACGACACATCTATTTACATAATTAATTACCATCAAGTTCATGGTAGCATAAGCAGCCCAGACAATTCTTCCCATTTTCTGCCTGTCAGAGTAAACCACCACGGCTGAGAATGTGCATTGAGGTCCTTCTTTGTAAAAACATGTCTGAATGAAGGCTCTGTTTTAATTCTAGCACATTTTCTTTCCTTTTTAGCTGGTAGGTAATTCTGTAACCCGTCGTAACATATGGAATAGTGCAAAGCTATAATCAGATTCCATGCATCAGTAGAAAAAAAACTGTCCCTGCAGAGAGCAGGAAGGCTTTATGAATATGTAGTCAATGGGGGCACAAGGGTCTGTATTTTTCTGGAGACCTTATATGCTATCTCTCATACCACATGTGTAATCATAGAATGGCTTGGGGTGGAAGGGACCTCAGATGTCATCTACTCACAGGAGCAGCTCTCCTATGAGGCAGACTGAAAGAGTTGGGGCTGTGCAGTCTGCAGAAGAGAAGGCTCCCAGGTGACCTTCTTGAGGCCTTTCAGTATCTGAAGAGGGACTACAAAAAAGCTGGGGAGGAACTTTTTAGGCTCTCAGGGAGTGACAGGACAAGGGGGAATGGAGCAAAGCCGGAGGTGGGGAGATTCAGCCTGGTCGTGAGGAGGAAGTTGTTCAGCATGAGAGTGGTGAGAGCCTGGAATGGGTTGCCCAGGGAGGTGGTTGAGGTCACATCCCTGGGTGTGTTTAAGGCCAGGCTGGATGAGGCTCTGGACAACCTAGTCTAGGGTAGGGTGTCCCTGCCCATGGCAGGGGGATTTGAACTAGATGATCCTTGTGGTCTCTTCCAACCTTGACTGATTCTGTGATTCTGTGATTGTGATTCTGTGATACTCCAACCTGCCAGCCATGGGCAGGGATGCCTCTCAACTAGACTCAGCTACTTGAGGCCTCATCCAGCCTAGCCTTGCACATCCCAAGGGAGGAGGCATCCACAGCCTCCCTGGGCAGCCTGTTTCAGAGTCTCACCACGCTTGTCCTGAAGAACTTCTTCCTAAGATTCATATCATAGTTTTCTCTAAAGGAGAAAGAGAAGAGTGCATAGACTGGACAAGAATAACATCAAATTGTGGTTTAGGAAGAGGCTGGGTTTTTGGATGTCTCCAAGAGAAGTCAAGGAAGGACTTTTTGCCTCCAGACAACTAAAGCCAGACAACTAAACACTGGAAAGGAGCAGGCTGGTTTAGCTTATGTGACAATGTTGTCAGAAAAACATATGGTAAAATACTGATGGCAATGAAAATGTGGCTGCAGATGAGAAGGCAGCTTCAGATAGCTCTCGATTGTGCATGTTTTCATTTCAACCTGTGGATCTTCTCTCCTTTTCCTGACTCCCCTTCTCTGCTGGGGGGGATGGGACACAGAGTAACTGCTAGAGTTTAGCTTCAGTAAGTGTAGACACAGTGACAGTGTAGACATTTATTTGGGAACTGTGATCTCAGCCCATGCAAAGATATGACAGAAGAGTCCAGCAGCAGAAGCCTTCCAGGAGGGTCAAGCTCTGCTCTGGTTTCCAGAGGAGTACAAGCCTGCTGCCTGCCTTCGTGATACAGACAGACAAGTCCCCTAATGGCTCACAAAACTTGTTTCTCTCTCCATGATCACAGTTTCCCATGACAACCATGTTTCTCCATTGGGACACCTCGTCTGGCTGCCAAGAGATGGATGTTTGTGAAGGCAGAAATATCATGGGAGCTAGAGCTGCCCCAGCAGATGGGAACGGTTTGGGAGCTCATGGTGTCCAAAGCAGACACAAAGCCAATTCGTTTTCCCACTCTAGAAAGGAACAACAACAAAGACTCACTGCACCCAGAAAAATTAAACCTGAATTTCAAAGCAGAGCAAACAAGGTATCGCTTTCTCATCAGATAACACCAGGAGCTTGCACAAGCCAGGACAAGCTGTGCCTATGCACCCACTCTGCCGTGGTGGGTGGAGGAGAGCTGGAATCACAAGCAGATCCTGCGTGTTGCCATGATTTTCTTGAGAGCTGGCTGCTGTAGTAACAGATCCACACGGGCCCCAGGTGATGTGCAAAAGGACCATCGCCATGAAAATCAAAGGGAAGCACTCTGCCTGCTCGGCCTCCCCAGGAGCTGCAGCAGGATCTGCCCAGTGCTGGGGGGTCTGGGGGTTGTTTCCTCACCCGCTCCTTCCGATCGCACTCCCTGCTTCTGTGTGCCCTGGCTCGACGGGGGCGGGGGGAGAGAGCTCTCTGTATGTCCCGGTTTTGTTCCCTTCATTACCATGCAGACAATATTTGGCTGTTCCCAAGGAAGGTCTGGGATCCCTGCTCTTTTCCCAGGCTTTCTTCTTGTCCATGAAAAGAGGAAAAACAACGAGGAGCCTGTTTGGCTCCGTCTGGCTGAGCCATGGGCTGATGGTGATGTAAGTGGCAGCGCGGCGGTGAGTGGCTGCAGCCAAACTGGTCATGCTCTGTCCACGCATGGCTCGGCCGTCGGCTGCCACCGCCTCACACCTCAGCCCCCGCACCGCACAAAGCCGCCGAGGGGGGAGCATTCAACGGCCAACAAAGAGCCAGCCAAGCATGAAGATGAAGGGGATCTCTCGGCCCTCACCCAAACGCCTGCCCGCAGCTTCAGGCTGCTCCTGGCTCAGCAGGGGCACCCGCCTGGGGCTGCGGAGATGGCGATTATTAGCTGGTGGAACAGGACTGTGTGAAACTGGGGCTGGCGGGGGAAGAACAGAAGGAAGGAAGCCAAACCTGCTTTTGCTTCACAGGAGAAACTGGGTTTAGACCGGCAGAGGGGAGATTGAAACTGGATGTTAGGAAGAAGTTCTTTACAGTGAGGGTGGTGAGACACTGGCACAGGTTGCCCAGGGAGGTTGTGGAGATCTTTGATCACCTTCTGTGCTTCCGTGCTCCATAACCTCCCTGGAGGTGTTCAAGGCCAGGTTGTATGAGACCTTGAGTAACCTGTTCTAGGGAGAGGTGTCCCTGCCTGTGGCAGAGGGTTGGAACAGGATGACCTTTGAGATCTCTTCCAACCTAAACCATTCTGTGATTCTATACACGGCCAAGTGGTGTAAATCAGCCCAGTCTCACTGTTTGCAGTGGCAGACACATCCAAATACCCACCAGTATAAAAAGGTGGTGGGTGAGGCTGGACAGCTGAAGGCAGTTCACCTTTACAACTGTTGTACAGTTCCTTGCTGGACAATTAGTAAGCCAAAGGTCTACTAACATCTATTTAAATGCAAATGTTTAGGGTTCAAAACTAGTTTGCAGTGTTTTGTCATCTTGTAACATTTCATTTTGCCTCAAAGGTAATTCAGTGTTCCAAAGTGCAATCAAAAAAAAAACCTGAATCCAGAGTCACTGTGCCTGGATGTGGGACAGAAGAAAAGCCTGGGTGAGGCACTTAGCACCATAGTCTGGTTGACTGGATAGGGCTGGGTGATAGATTGGACTGGATGATCTTGGAGGTCTCTTCCAACCTGGTTGATTCTATTTGGTGGACATTTCAGTTTTAATTTTGAGTATGAGTTGCAGTCTTATAACCACAGATGGGTTACCACAGAAAGACAGTAACTCTTACACTTGTGATCTTGCCAGACACCTGACAAAGAAAAGGTCTTATTCAATATTTGGCATTCCTTCACAGTGGGAGCTAGTAAATACAGGATTTATGTTTGTTATCTAACTTGTTAGGTAGCTTCACTTTTCAGGCTTCATTCTGTCTCCACTCAGTGCATCAAAGACTGATTTGTGGGCTGACACATCCGAACATTTTGATACAACAGTTACAGACTCTTGACAGATCCAGGAGGAATGAAAAGCAGTGGAAGCTTGCAGCTTGTTTTCAGAGGCACTTTCAGACACTGAAATTATTTCACCAGGTTCTTCTAAGGAAATGTTAGACTTGTGAAGGGGAAGGAAGATGAATTAAAAGGATTAAGTGCTGCACATTATCTGAAACGTCTCTGACCTTAAAAATGGATCAGCTTCCAAAGCAGCAGTGGATGCAATTTCCCAAAACATGGCCTGGAATCGTGACAGAGAAGGTTTAGGTTGGGTAATAGGAAAAAACTCTTTCCTGAAAGAGTGATCAGGCATTGGAACAGGCTGCCCAGGGAGGTGATGGAATAACTGTCCCTGGAGGTATTCAATAAACATGTGGACATGGCACTTCAGGACCTGGTTTAATGGCCATCATGGTCTTGGGTTGGGTGGTTGGACTCACTGATCTTAGGGCTCTTTTCCAAACAGAACAGTTCTGGATTCCATGATCTAAACTTGCATAGTAGGTGTCTGACAGCATGAGGTTTCACCCTTTTAAATGCCTTCCAGAGTTTTGAGTTTGAAATGTGCTGTATTTACATTCAGCCTAATTAATGGTTGGAAATTAATTCATTCATTGCTAATTATAATGAAAATCAGTGCCCAGATACTTGAGCTGTACGCCTTTGTACTCATTAAAACACAGGCTGGAAGTGCAAATAAACAGTAAAACCATGCTAAGTAAATCCATGCTTATCACCCAGCAACACAAATATTCATTAAAGCAAGCCCTCCCCTCAAGTTCTCCATCAGCCTTTTTAAGTGCTTCCAAATACTTTGGTCATCTTCTTTCTGTGTCAGTCCCTTCC
Source organism: Tricholaema leucomelas (assembly GCA_013400475.1). Classification (NCBI taxonomy): domain Eukaryota; kingdom Metazoa; phylum Chordata; class Aves; order Piciformes; family Lybiidae; genus Tricholaema lacrymosa; species Tricholaema leucomelas. The sequence goes on along the minus strand of WAAF01002672.1, from coordinate 265,290 downwards.
TCAGGAGCGTGCAAGTGCTGCCTGTTTTTGCAGGCACATCAACGTGATGGACATTTTCATTCAGGAGATCAGAAGCTGTCTTCAAGGCAGTTCAGTCTCTCACTGCCAAGCATTGGCATTTGGAGACTGACACATAAAAAATGAAATACCACAGCTAACCCATGCATCCATCTACATTCAGGGTCTGTCTCTCTTACATTGGTGTATCTCATGCACACACACACACACAGAGGTGTTTGTGACAGCAGCAAATGCAGTAGGAGGGCTCCAGCTGCACTACTAAAATCAGAAAGCAAAAGTGCATGGAAAAGAGAAAGGGTTTCTTTATTGAAAAGTAAGGCTAAAAACAAAACAATCTGTCACTGTGTGTTTTTACACAAAATGGAGCTGGGGAGATGATCTGCTTTTGGAACAAAAACTAAACAAAACCAGAGCCTAGAAAATTAGAAAGTCTTCCCCCAAGTAGTTTTGTTTGTTAATTAATTTGTCTTCACCATTAGACTTTTTCCTGTTCCTATAACAACAAGCTGGTTTATGACCTCTCTCCCTTTTCCTTCACGACATTCTGAACCCCAGGGCATTGCTCTGCACTGCTGCTAGCTAGCAGAGACTGCAATTAGCACAAGGTGATACTTGCAGCCCTGGGCTGTTCTCCTTAAGACTCAGCTCTTCACACTTCAACCTGATTTTACCTTACTGCCAAAGCCACTTTCCAGCCACGAAATCTAAAACCTTAGCAGTGACTTCTTCCAGACCTGAATCTTTAGTGATCTTCTGGCAGCTATCCAAAGCAAAGGCATCTCTTGTTTTTCTTCCACCGCTAGGTCCTCTATTTAGGAAGCCAAGAACTGCTTGAGCTATACTTTTTAAACAACTGAAACATACAGGAAGGAGGAAGATGAGGCCTCTGAGCTGGCACATGGCTTTGTTTTCACTTTTGTAATTGTGCCGACAGCTGTCTTCTGTTTTGTAGCAGCATTTCCAATGCAAAACCCACCCTGTTCTGATTCTGATAGCGATGGCAGAGCAGCAGAGCAAACGAAAGATCCTGAGAACAGATTACAGTCAAACAAACCACAAAGGACTTAAATGGAGCACTGTGCCACTTGTGAGTCCTGGTTTGCTCTGGTAAAGTTTGTAAACTCTGTTAAAAACAGAAATACAGAAATAAAGAGAGAGAGAGAGAGAGAGAGAGAGAGAGAAAGAAAGAAAGAAAGAAAGAAAGAAAGAAAGAAAGAAAGAAAGAAAGAAAGAAAGAAAGAAAGAGGGAAAGAGAGAAAGAGGGAAAGAGAAAGAGAGGAAGAGAGAAAGAGAAGGTGGGAAGAGAGAAAGAAAGAGAGAAAGAAGGAAATAGAGAAAGAAAGAGGAAGAAAGAGAGGAAGGAAGGAAGGAAGGAAGGAAGGAAGGAAG
>WAAF01002672.1:249925-263763 GCA_013400475.1 Tricholaema leucomelas | reverse complement strand
AAGAAAGAGAGAGAGAAAGAGAGAAAGGGAAAGAAAGAGTAAGACCTTCACAGGCCTCCAGAGAAAGAGGAAGGCATCTTTTGGTGCCTATATCAATATGTGTTTCGTAGATTCTGACAACAGAGAACTCTGTTGCTGGTGAATAAGCATTTCCTGTGCCAGAAAGGAAACCTTCACACATCAGAAAGGCAGAAGCAATAAGAGGCTTTTCACTCTGCTGCGAGGTGCTGGTGTTGGTGCTTGCTTTGTGTGGGGACCCAAGCTTTTGTGGCCATGGGGAAGTAAAACAGTTCTTTATGGAGTATTTTATAAAGAACTATCAATCATTCCAGTATGAGTCTGAAGCAGAAAGGGAGCAAAGGAGAGGTCACGCACAAAAAAAGGTTGTGTTTTGAGCCACGCAGAGAATGGAGATCTGACTGTGGGAAAACAGATTCACAGCTATGCAGAGCCTGAACTTGGCCTTAGAGAGCAGAGAAGTGCTGCTTGTGCCCACAGCGTCCTCTTCCTGAGGTCTAGCACCTATAAAATAAATCCTGTAATGAAAGCACATCTCCTCAAAATGCAGTCCTGGAAGGGGCTGATTCATCTAATATCTCTTGCTTACAAATGTGCCATGGGGTTACCATAGTTCAGGCAGGCTCATTAAAAGCAGTGCAAAACACGCAGAGCCTGAATGGAGATGAAATAAAAGCTCTATAGATGGCTGTTACACATAATCCATTTGGTACTATGCTTGGGGCGAACAAAGGAGCACATTGTTTATAGAGCTGCTCTCTGCCAGCAGCAGGACCAATTCTTATATGATTCCAGTGAATATTTTACAACTTTCAACAAAACCAAGAGTGTGCCTCGTTCATAATGCTAGTAATTCATAACTGGGAGAGGGATGGAGGCAGAAGAGTGACAGCAGGAGTGAAAAAGTGAGAGCAGGTAATTAGTTCCAAAATTCTTCCCGATTCTGAGCTGCAGTGGGAACGAGAAGGAATTTTTCATTGTTTGACATGCATTGCCTATAGTATGAAGTTTAGAATCTATTCCCTAACCACCAAGTTCAAATAGTTTATAATTTCACAATACCAGTAGGTGACAAAGTTCAGATGGACAAAAATAAGAGGGTACTCTTGTACCTTGAATGGGCTGCCCAGGGAGGTGGTGGAGTCGCCGTCCCTGGAGCTGTTCAAGGCAGGATTGGACGTGGCACTTGGTGCCATGGTCTAGCCTTGAGCTCTGTGGTAAAAGGTTGGACTTGATGATCTGTGAGGTCTCTTCCAACCCTGATGATACTGTGAGACTGTGATACCCTCTTACACCCAAAAGAGAAGTTGGCCAGGTGCTAAAAACACGACAGCAGACACTGAGTCACAGAATGATTCAGGTTGGAAAAGATCATCAGGTCCAACCATCACCCCAACACCAGCAAGCCCATTAAATCACATCCCAAATTGCCATGTCCACACATTTCTTGGACATCTTCAGGGGTGGTGACTCCACCACCTCCCTGGGCAGCCTGTTCCAATGTCTAACCACTCTTTCAGGAAAGAAGTTTTTCCTAACATCCTATCTAAGCAATGAATTTCACAAGTACAGGACCTATCTAGTTACATGGGGGAAAAAACAGAATTGCTATTTCTAGTTCTACACCAGGCAAATATACAAAGGCTCTTCTTTTCTCCCAGCAAATGAACACAGAGCATAGTTTGCAGTTTATATACTGTTCATGTTCTTGTACTCTGACTTTAAATGATGTAGGTGTAGATTTCATCCTGAATCCACTGTGGGAGAGTCTAACCATGCCAACCTAGTTCCCACCCAACCAATTAGCACCAGGCAATCCACATTGTTCATTACAACTTTCTTTCTTTTCCAGGATCTCTATCTTCAAGATTACACTCCCATCCTGAAGTCCTGATTTCCAGATGAGGTCAAGCACTCCTTAGGGTGATATAAACTGAGAGGTGGGGTTTATGCAAAAAAAAAAGAATAGAATAGAATCAACCAGGTTGGAAGAGACCTCCAAGATCATCCAGTCCAACCTAGCACCCAGCCCTATCCAGTCAACCAGACCATGGCACTAAGTGCCTCACCCAGGCTTTCCCTGAACACCCCCAGGGATGGTGACTCCACCACCTCCCTGGGCAGCCCATTCCAATGCCAATCACTCTCTCAGTGAAGAACTTCCTCCTAACATCCAGCCTAGACTTCCCCTGGCACAACTTGAGACTGTGTCCCCTTGTTCTGTTGCTGGTTGCCTGGGAGAAGAGACCAACCCCACCTGGCTACAACCTCCTTTCAGGTAGTTGTAGACAGCAATGAGGTCTGCCCTGAGCCTCCTCTTCTCCAGGCTGCACACCCCCAGCTCCCTCAGCCTCTCCTCATAGGGTTTGTGTTCCAGGCCCCTCACCAGCTTTGTTGCCCTTCTCTGGACACCTTCCAGCACCTCAACATCTCTCTTGAATTGAGGAGCCCAGAACTGGACACAGTACTCAAGGNGCCTCTGCCCACCCATCCAGCCTGGCCAAACAAAGGAGATTTTCTTCCAGCTGACATGCAATGCACCATCAGAGCTCAACCCATTTGCAATGTGAGGACAGTTTTGTGTCACCCTGCCTACGCATGTGCAAAACATTACAAACATTTATCAGCTACAAGCAAACCCAAGAGGGGTATCAGAAACACGCTCCAAAAAAACCCTGTTGCGAGGTGCTGTTTAGCAGCAGTATTAGAACAGTTCAACAGCAGCTGAAAGAAGAGATTTTCACCTCCCCTGGTGAAGTTACAACTTAGCCCAGCTTAGAGGGGCAGGGTCTCTCTCAGACAGCCTCAGCTCTCCTTCAGAAGGGAAAGCAAAGCAAAGAGACCCTGCATGCAGTCAGGGGCCTCACAGGGGAACCAACGGATCTGCAAAGGAAAGGGCACACTATGGGGCCCTGACTGTTAATACCATCTTTGTCCCATGAAGAGAAGTGGCAGCCAAACATGGGCTGGTGCAAAGATGTGAAGGCAGCACCGGGGCAGATATGCAAATTTCTGTGGGAAAACATTCCCTCAGAGGCTTTGAGAATCATGACATGTTTTCACATAAATCATTAGGTAAGACAGGATCCTGTTTTCCATCCAAACGGCACTCCAGAAGGCAAGGGGAGCTGAGGGCCACTCCTCTTCCATGCACAACCACTTCTGCCTCTACCCAGCTGATCACACAGCAACTGCTTTGCTGTCTAATGGTATCGAACCAGCAAATCTGCTTAGGATATAGAAATTCTGTTCTGAGGTGTCTCTTGATTGTGTATCTAAGGTAAGCACAGACAATCAGGGTACAGGCAGAGGCACATTCAGATTTCCTACTGATTCATTTTTCTGGACTATGAGTTCCTAAAGTTAATTGAGGCACTGTTTGTGTCATAGGTGGTTAATATACATACATTAACCATCTCTCTATCTATATATGTATAGGTGGTTAATATACATACATTAACCATCTCTCTATCTATATATGTATAGGTGGTTAATATACATACATTAACCATCTATCTATATATGTATAGGTGATTAATATACACACATTAACCATCTATCTATCTATCTATCTATTTATAGGTGGTTAATATACATACATTAACCATCTCTCTATCTATATATGTATAGGTGGTTAATATACATACATTAACCATCTCTCTATCTATATATGTATCTCACCACCATAGGTGATTAATATGCATATTCAGGAATACAAACTCCAGTGGGATGAATTTCTGCTGCACCTGGGAGATCTTATGGACTGAGCAGTGAGTGAATGAGATCTTTCTGACTGTTTGGTAGGTCCAAGTTTAATTGCTGGCCCATTCTGAACAAAGGACTCCACTGAAAGCTTGGTCTGAACTGATACTATGCAAAAATCAACAGGCAACATCTGAAATTCAGCAATTAAATGGAAGAGGAAATACAATTCAGTGATAGGAAGGAGCTTTGTACATTGCCCCTGTAGGTAGCACTGGTGACACCACACTTTGAGAACTGTGCTCAGTTGTGGGCCACCCACTACAAGAAGGCACAGAGGTGGAGGAGCGTGTCCAGAGAAGGACAACGAAGCTGGTGAAGGGTCTGGAGAAAAGGGCTGGTGAGGAGCAGCTGAAGGAACTGGGGTTGGGTGGTCTGGAGAAAAAGAGGCTGAGAGGAGACCTTATTGCTCTCTACAATTACCTGAAAGGAGGTTGTAGTGAGGTGCAGATTGGTCTCTTCTCCCCAGTACCAGGTGATAGAATTATAGGAAGTGGCTCGAAGTGCACCAGGAGAAGTTTAGGTTGGATATTAGGAAATATTTCTTTGCTGCAAGAGTGGTCAGGATTCCCAGGGAGGTGGTGGAGTCACTGTCGATGGAGATGACCAAAGAACATGTAGACATGATGCTTTGAGACATGGTTTAATGGACGTGGAGTCAGGTCAACAATTGGCTCAATGGTCGTAGAAGTCTTTTCCAAACTAAGGAGTCTGTGATTCTACAATTGGGCCTTAGGGAGTTAACTTGGAAAACCCAAGCTGAGAGATGGGCTGAGATGGCTGGTGGCTGCTCAGCTAGGTGCTGAGCATGGGAAGTTTGTCTTACTGAGATGAGAGGAGGCACCTTCTGAGCAAACAGCAGGTCTGCAGCACTCACACTCAATGGAAAGCCATCCAGATGCCTGCTGTGATCAGCCCACTGAACATGTTCTGCTCTCCCCTGCTGCTCCCCCAGACTGCCTCCAACCTGCTCCTCCAGAAAACACCCTGCTCCTGCTCCTCCACGCCCTGACAGGACTGAAGAGACATCCCTCCATCCAACCCTAGAGCCTCACACAGCCACAGCAGCCATGAAACACACACACTCTGCTTCCCCCATAGGTCTCTCTGAGGGGACTGCTTCGCCCATACCAGTTTTCAGCCGAAAATTCCCAGAATCACATTGGATGGGACTATGGACTGGGGGCAACAGAAGTGATTAATGAGTCCTCTGCAGAACAAAACCTCCTCAGCTCTGTCACCAGATAGTTGCTATGGTTTTTTGACACTGCTAGCAAAAAAATTTGCTTTGGCCAAGGGGGATTGGAGGAGGGGAGAAACACAGCAAATATACAGAGAGCTCCTCCATTGTACACTGGCAATTATTCTGAGCAAAATCCTGTGCCTGTTTGGAATTTCAAGCTCTGTATAAATGCTTTCAATTAGATCTAAAAGAAAAACAAAATCAAAAACCAAACCCAAAACTCCCACCAAAAATACAAATGAGGAGACTTTGTTAAGAGCAGACAGCTTGAAACATGTCTTGTTAGCTATCAACAGAGTCTGTTAGAATGTTGGAAGGTTTCAGCTAGGTTGATGTGAAAACAACATCAAATATCCCCTCCTGTGAGCCCAAGTGAAATATTCAATTAAGGCTAGGTGAAATGCACGCTTCAGTGCAATCAGCTGCAGCAACATCAGAATCTTTTAGTGGGATATTTTACCAAAGTCTTGAGTTTCAGCAGGTTTCAAAATGCTTTGTGGCAGATGGCAGTGTAAAATACTCCTGTACATGGAACAAGTTCTGCCTGCAATGTCCAACTAAACAGAAATGAGAAGTTGCCCAGGGAAGGCTTTTTGAAGTCCTTTAAAAAAGGATGCTCCCCCTTTTATAAGGCACAAAAAAGCCAGAGCAGGATGTCAGAGGTTTAAGATACCCTACCCATCTGGAAGAATAGTCTTGCTGCATGTATTTTGAGTGACACAACCATGGAGTTTTCTCACCAGCCCCACTTGAAGGAATACTCTGCTAGACCAAACAGTGAAGATTCTGGGTTCAATGCTTCTACAAAAGCCTAGAGAAACTGCCATCCTTCAGCAGCCTCAGGCATTTCTGAATTGGTTTGTGTATTTCAAAAGTGGCAAGATGCAGAGTGCCCCACCTCCCTAGAAACACACTGTGGAAGGGCTGTCCATCCAGAATGAACAGTTACACAAATGCAACTCTTACTGTTCACATCTCCTTTCTGTGGGGTTAGGAACACACTCAATGTGATACAGAGTCCTGTGTCCAGTCCTGGCCTCCTCAATTCAAGAGAAATGTTGAGGTGCTGGAAGGTGTCCAGAGAAGGATGACGAAGCTGGTGAGGGGCCTGGAGCACAGCCCTGGGAGGAGAGGCTGAGGGAGCTGGGGGTGTGCAGCCTGCAGAAGAGGAGGCTCAGGGCAGACCTCATTGCTGTCTACAAGTACCTGAAAGGAGGCTGTAGCCAGGTGGGGTTGGTCTCTTCTGCAGGCAACCAGCAACAGAACAAGGGGACACAGTCTCAAGTCGTGCCAGGGGAGGTCTAGGCTGGATGTTAGGAGGAAGTTGTTGTCAGAGAGAGTGATTGGCATTGGAATGGGCTGCCCAGGGAGGTGGTGGATTCGCCGTCCCTGGAGGTGTTCAAGCAAAGCCTGGATGAGGCACTTAGTGCCATGGTCTGGTTGATTGGCTGGGGCTGGGTGCTAGGTTGGACTGGATGATCTTGGAGGTCTCTTCCAATCTGGTTGATTCTATGATTCTATAATCTATAGTCAACAACATTGAACCAAAAGACCAGGAAGCACAATTACTTTGGGTTTGTATGTTCATATCTATATGCTTACATTGTATGCTTATATGCCATAAATATGTGGTCTCCTCTCTCTGGAAACAGCTGGAAATGGCCTCAAGTTGCACCAGGAGAGTTTAGGTTGGACATTAGAAGAAATGTCTTCAATGGAAGGGTTCTCAAATACTGGAATGGGGTGTCTGGGCAGGTGGTTAAATCTCCATCCATGGAAATGCTTAAATGCTGCAGAGATATGGCACTGAGGGTGGGCCTTGGTAGAGTTCCCAGGGGTTATGCCTGGTGTTCATCCAGCACAGCACCTTTGCCATCCCCATAGCCATCAGAAACTAATTAAGCACAGATATGATGGTTAACACTTTTGTTTATTTCCCCCTACATGTTTTCTTTCCCTTTCACACAGGCAATAAATGCATTCCTTTTACACTGGCTTCTTTGCAGACCAGCAAATAACAGAACTGCTGGAATTCCTTGGTGGCATGTTTCTCCAGAAGGACAAGAAACCTGGGGCTGATAGATGACAAAGTGAGTTATCTAAAGCGATATTTTCTTGGCGAAATCTGTAGTGGTAAGCAGATAAAAGCAAATCTTCAGCTTCTGGAAAAGAAGAAGGGAAAGCAGCTCATCCTGTTTAGACACTTAGCATTCCTTTCTTCATTGAGATTGTCTTAGTTCCTTTGGTCTGGGCATGAGAAGAACTTTAAAGAGGTTTTATTCTTAGAAAGATGTGACAGCTCACCATCTGGAAATTGCTCTTTACAAAGAGGGACCTTACAGGACTAGATATTTATCCTTGTAGATGCCCTGTGCTCATCGTAGGCCTGCACAGGAAATGCACAACAAGAGACTATGCATACTTAGTTAACTATTTCTGTCCTTTGACAACTTCAGTTCAGCACTTTGTTCTAAATAATATCTTCACTCACTGCCTATCTCCTCCAGCCATTTCAATTTCTTAAGATTGACAAGTGAAAAACAATAGGAATCATGAAATCACATCCAGACACTCCTGAGTGCTTCAGTCTTAATGCTGGCCTCTGGGTGCACCTTCACTGCAGTTTGGACCAGGAGCACAGTCTGAACAGTTTGCTGATCTCTCCTGCTACTGGGCTTTTTAGTCATGCTGCAGAGTGCTCTTGGAGAGTGCATCTCTTTCAGATGCAAGGCAGTTGGCAGCTGCACTTCAAGGGTACCTCTACCATCCTTCAATTGCTAATGAAATGTGCAGCAGCCACGTCAGCTCCTCAGCACCAATTTTCCTGTTGGAGACAGCACTCCTATTAGGCTGCAGTACCTGTTAATGTAGAGGTCAGCTTAGACAGTTAACTCCAGGAGAGAATTAAAGCACGGAAATTAACTGGAAAGGCACCAGCCTGACGTCTTTGGTTTCTGTCACGTTCCTTTTCTGCTGGCTAGCTAAGCTGGATCCTGAGAAACCCTTCCACAGGCTTCAGTTCTTCCCTGGATGTCAGCTGAGACCTGCACCTACAACAGGTTTCAGGCTCCATCAGGTGGCACAGATTCTAGTAGTCAGCAATAATTTAATACCCAGAGCAAGTGTGCTACGTGGCAGCACTGCTACAAAGAAGGAACAGAATCTCCTTCAGAACCTCCTTACCTTCACAGACCTGAAGTTAAATCCCAGAGTATTTGAGAATTTCTCTCCTTGTTTATATGCCTCAATTCGATTGTAAGTTTCTTACTCCACTAGGTGGGGTAATTTGTCTTCCTGGCAAATGTGGACTGGCAAACATTCCCCCCAACACTTCATTCCAGATGGGGCCACAAAATGTATGAAAAGTGAAAGGAGAATCTGGTCCCCAGGAGTCAGCAACTTCATCTGGCCACACCTCTTTGGCATAGGATTACCTACAAAACCTTCTGCTGGGAAAGGGTAATTTACCTTTAGAACATTCCTATATCCACGGAGGAATAAAGGAACTGAAACAAACCAAAACCCATGGTCACCCTCTGTTTCCCTTACACCCAGGTGCCATCTAAGCTGTTCTTGTGATTGATCCGTGGTATTTACAGTGTAGCACTCCTAGAAACAATCTCGATGGTTTATATCTGAGTTGCAAGATGCTGCAGTCAAACATGCTCCTGAATCTTTCTTGGCCTTGCACTGCCGTTAGCATAGCTACCAACTGGAGAAGCAGAGAAGGGTAGCCTGAAGAACTGTGTGTGTCCTGGAGGATACACCCTGGCTACGTGGTAACCCTGGTGGATATATCCCTCTGGCTGACACCATCTGACTCTTGGCTTCACCTGAAGTCAGGAATTTAAAACAAGTATTTCCATGTTCATGCTCAGTAGATACCATCTACTGACATAGACAAAGAAATCTAGGAAGCAAGCAAGATATTCAACAGCAAATCAGCAGCAATCACTCTCTTAGACTTCTGTACCTACTAATCTGCAAGAAAGTTCAGCTTTCCCCAAAGTTTAGCTATAATGAAGACTTCCATGAAAGAATACAACTGGATAATGTTTATAGTGTTTCTGGAACCTGGGAGGAATTAAGTTTAAACGGCAGTCAGAAAACTCACAGAAACAAGGCAGTATGAGAAGAGAGGGAGCTGTTCAAAGCACAAAACTGAACAAAGCCCACCTGGCAAACAGAGGAAGTTCCAATTGTCTTTATATTGTCTGCCCACAGCTTTGCCTGCTTGCCCTTGAAGAACAGTTAATGGTAACAAATGCTTTTCATGAACAAATCTGTGAGAAATGCAACCAGGACATGTGCCCTACACAGAGGGAACCATCAGCTCTCAGGTGCTTCCTGACAGTCAGAGTCCGGACAGAAGGCAGGTGAGTTCAGGTTATTTACATACCCAGATCCATCTGAGATCAGCTCCATGGAGTTTACATGTCACCAAGCACAGAACTTGAAATACAAGACTGCCTACTCTGCTCTATTAATGGCATTTCTAAACATCAGTGTCACTGGGAGATGTTTCTGAATGCAAATATCACAACCCAACCATTTCCTGTGTGGATGATTGATGCATGACAAGTCTAAGGTGTCTGCATCTAGAGCTGTGAGTGTTACAGACTTAGAAAATTTGCCCATAAATATCCTGCTAAATATTTCAAGCTTGGGTGGAAACAAAAGCAGAAAGCTCCTCGACAGCTTTGATCTCAGAAAAATAAACAATTAGCAAATGGATTTGTCTCATAACCATTTCTACAGCTCCAGTTACTCTGGGATAGTATTACCTGGAGTAGGATGCGTATGATATTCTATTGACCAAAGGTTCCAGGAGTGTACCTCTTGATGTGACAGAAAAAAACGTGCACAGGTCCTTCTTGGTTATACACACTAGACAAACAGCCTTCTCAACATCATCATCTTGCACACACATTTTACCACCAGAAGAAGAAATGGTCTGTGCAGTTGTAAATTCATATAAGTGATAATCTTCACAGTATGTACTAGACTGCTCCCTGAGAAAAGAAACCGAACACCATGAGAAGTGCACAGGTACCTGTGCTGTGCAGAGAGTGCTCTATGTACTGAGTGATGCTGACCAGTTTAAACTTAAGTGTGTGTCTGATGCACAATCTCCTACCAGGAAACTGCTTGACAGCAGTGCCAATGTGCATATTTAAACAAAACAAAGCACTTAGTGCTGGGCAAACACATTCTGAAATAGAAAATGATTAAGTATTCACAGGAGAGAGGTTTGTGTTCCTTTAGCTGTCATTAGAATATGCCCCTAAGCAGAGGTGTGTTTAAGGGGTTAAGAAGGTGTTTAAGAAGGAAAAGGAAACTTGGCACAGGCAGAGAGCTGAGGCTGGCTTCACTTCAACAGCATGACTGCACTCCAGTCTCAGCGAACGTGGGGTTTGCAGATCGCAGTTTGCAAATTGTGACAGCAGATGGCTGAGACCTGCCCCCATACAAATCCCATGCCTGAAATGGCATTGCCTACGTTTACAAACCCTGAGCAAAGAGACTTTGATTTCCAGAGAAGCGTGTGAGTAACTCCCATTCCCACATACTGGGATGTCTGTTAGAGAGGGTAGAGGATACAACAGCTGAGTATATGGCTGCTATTACATAGCCAATAAACTTTTATTTAGGTGTGGAAGGAAAATACATTCACAAGAAGAAAGATCTAGGGAGATTTATTGCTCCCCTGAAATCCACAGAAGTCTTACAGGCTCCCTGTCAGCATGGCAGTGCTTGGAGCAAAAGGATGAGGAGGTTCTTTAAATCAGAGGCTGAAGTCAGAATCAGCATAAACTGCACAGAGACTTCATCTCCACGCTGCTTTCCGGTTGATACAATCTGTGTATGAGGAGTAATCCAAATATTGCATTGCACATATTTGGCAAGTCTTGCACCCCTCTTCACAGACCATGGTTTTGTCATAACTCACAATGAAGTTACTGTAATACTGCTCAAACAGTTTGCTATGTGGCACAGACAACTTCTTGGCCATTTCATATAGGCTTTGTGGCTTCAAGTCTTCGACACCATAAGCTTTAGTCAGGATGTATTCTAATTTCCACTCTGATTCATTTCTCTTGTTTGCATCTCTGAGGTCCAAGTAAAACTGCCAAAGATCCTACAGTTAAAAAAAAACACCAAAACAAAAAGGAATGAAAAAATAGGCAGGGCTGTATTGCTTTCTTCCCTGCTTCATTAAGTCTCTAGAGTGATATATTGATTAGGAAGCTGTCACTCCTCATTAATCACAACTGAATAGAAGGTCACGTCCCACCCCAAGAGCTGGGCTTACACCCAACACTGGTACTTGCAGTGCAGTAATGGTGGGGGGATGGGGAGGAAAAGAAAAAGGAACCACAAAGGTAGCAGTGGCAATGTTTCAGGGCTTGCCTGTCCAAACCCTAAACCAAACCTGACTATCCTCATGGCTGCTTTAGGAACTGGGGCAAGAGGATGGGAATTTGAAGTTTCTTTTCTGTGAACACTGCTCAGGGGCAGAAAGGACAGATCAAAAATGGCCCAGGGAGAATTTAAGGGAAATACAGAGATGGAATAAGGGAAATACAGAGATGGAAATGCAGAAGTGAAATGTGCATAAGAAAGGAACAGCTTGCATTAGCACAGGTGTCTAGAGGGAAACCCCAGTCGCAGCTGCAGGATGCACCCTCACTGAAGTCAGCAAGGTCAGTATTTTACCTTGAGTGACAGCAAGAATATCCCAGCCATTCAGAGCCAAAATAATTATACAGGATTCACTTTATCTCCAAAAATCACATGACACTACAGTTTTTCCTTCTGTAATTTTCCTTATCTATAATTTCCTATGAAATGATAAAGTTTATATAAGGAGATGCATGATTAGGAAAGGCATCACATGGTTAAAAGTGTTTTCCTTCATCTGCTCCTCTACACCCTTTAGAAGCATTTCAGGGAGTCCATTCCAAAGCTCAGGTTATCACCAGCAAACAAGCTTGGTATGTTATCAAGCTCAGGCTTTTGGTGAACCTTTTTAACCCTTGCAGAGCTCACTGCAAATAGTTTAGTATTCTGTCCAGAAAATTCCTGACTGTCTTTGATTCTACGTTGTAAGGATATTCAATAGAGAACAGGAAGTACTGGGCAATCCTGCAGGCACAGAAAGGCTCACCAGATTATCTTTCAGATTTCCTTTCTTTCACTCAAAACCAAGAGTGAGCAAAGTTCTACTAATAATCAGAATATGACTGAGGCTGACAACTTACTCTAGTTTTTAATAACACTAAACAAGGCTCCAAAATCTTCACTTACCAGCAAGCTATAATCAGGAAGATTGTATTGATACAATCTGACACCAGGGTTATTGGACTCCATTTGCCATACATTCTTCACTGGGGTTACAGCAGGTGCCACAAACAGGGAATTTACTGGCTTTCCTGTAGGAAGAGGGAACAGTTTGCTTTCAATCATTTCTTTCTCAAGCAAATGTTTTTTATTTATAGAGAACCAACACAGCAAGATCCAGACTGACTGGCTGAGCACTTTTGTCCCCTGTGTTAGTTACACTATTGTGAACTCCTTCTGTACTTTCACTGGATAGACCAAAATCTGTCTAAAATACCACAGCACACATTTCCCTGTGTACCAGTTAAGTTTATCTGTACTAGAGGGTTCCCATCTGTGATGGTTTGGGTGTCCCCCGCCCCCCACACTTTTAGAAATCACCCAGACTAGACTCAGCCGGCTCTGGAAATTTGAATGAAGCTTATATTTACAGCTGGCACAATTTACAAGCAGATAGTTACAGTATATACAGTGATAGACAGAAATATACAGGGTAAAAAAAAAAAGGTAATACAAACACAATTCTCCTCCCAGAAACCTGAGTCCCCAGGAGGGGCTCTCAAGCCCCCTCACCTTCCCCCTACCCCTCTCAACCTTACCCCAGTCCTAAGGAAGAATGGAGGTTTGGCCAAGAGGGTTAAAAAGCAAGGTGAAGCAGCCAAGCAAAGGAGGGTGAGGTTAGAAAGCAAGATGGAGTCCAGCCAGCAGCCTCAGCTTCTCCCCAGCAGGCAAAGCTCCTCAGCGAAGAGAAGAAGCAAGTGACCTAATCTTTGTTTTGCCTTTCTTCTTTACACATCCCAGCAAGACTGTGAGGGAAGTAGACCTCACCATTGTTTTCATTTTACAGCCTATCATCTAGTTCTTCTCACCAAAACATGCTAGCTAGGCTCAAACTAGCACACCATCAATTCCACTACCTGTGCAAAATGGTCTTGCTTATACAAGAATTCTCTGCAGTTTGCATATTTCTACTGAAGAAATATTGAGCACTTCTAGTTGCTGTATTTTACATGTAGCTTTATGTATTTTAGTTTCATAGAATGGGCTGAGCTAGAAGGGACCTCCAAAGGCCATCTAGTTCAACCTCCCCTGCAGTCAGCAGGGACATCCTGAACTAGACCCCTCTTGAGCCTCACCTTGAATATCTCCAGGGAAGGGGCCTCAACTGCCTCCCTGGGAAACCACTCTCATTGTAAAGAACTTGTTCCTAACATCCAATCTAAATCTGCTCTTCTCTAGTCTGAAGTCATTGCCCCTAATCCTATCACCACAGGCCTTTGTAAACAGTCTCTCCGTCCTTCTTGCCTGCCCCCTTCAGGTACTGGAAGGCTGCTGTTGGGTCTTCCCAGAGACTCTTCTTCTCCAGGCTGAACAACCCCAGCTCCCTCAGCCTGTCCTCATAGCAGAGGTGCTCCAGCCCATTGATCACTTTCACGGAACTCCAGAACCCACTCCATCAGATCCATGTCCTTCC
>WAAF01002672.1:214387-249555 GCA_013400475.1 Tricholaema leucomelas | reverse complement strand
TGGCTGCCTGAGAGAAGAGAGCAACCTCCTCCTGGCCACAACCACCCCTCAGGTAGTTGTAGACAGCAATAAGGTCTGCCCTGAGCCTCCTCTTCTCCAGGCTAACCAATCCCAGCTCCCTCAGCCTTTCCTCGTAGGGCTGTGGTCGAGGCCTCTCCCCAGCCTCGTTGCCCTTCTCTGGATACGCTCAAGCATCTCGATGTCACCTCACCCCCCAGTCTGTATTGATAGCAAGGATTGCTCCAGCTCAGGTGTTACCAGAATAATGTTAGTAGAAACAACCTGGTCCTGATTTCACTCATCTAGACTAGCCCAGCACCTAGCATGTGAAAGTTGATCTCTACAGCAATGAAACACAAAGATGTACACAGGTTTTAATTAGAATATGCAGGTTAAGTGTATTGAGAGGTTCGCTGTGGAACAAAAAGGAAGGCCTAGCTGTTCATTTCTCAGCAACATCACAGCAGTGAAATCACAAGGTTAGTCTCCACAGAAACTCTGAAAGCCTGGGAATCAGTGAGCTCTTCTGGAGAAGAGAAAACTTAGCTCTGCGCCTCAGCACACTGATGTTGGCTACAATATAACATTTATCCTGAATTCTCTGAATTATCAAGAGGAGAAGAGCACGAATAGAAGACAGCCTCAAACCACACAGATGATTGCATATGATTGCTACATGCAATCATGCAATTTCACTGGTGAAGTTTTGTCAAAAGATGCAAAGTTCTTGCAATGATTTAGAAGCAGTTACTTGCATGTGCCAACTGTAATGACAGGGCACCAAAATCAGGCTGTCCTCAGTGAAACATGCAGTAGAGATGATTTCATGCATAAATAGGACAAGGTACAAAAATATGTGGGTATAAGATCACTCTGGACACCATTTAATAAAAATATATGTATTTCTTTTCTTGAAAGGCTTTTCCTTCACTAGGGCTGGATGTCCTGAGAAAAGGTAAATGACTTAGAATACTGCCACTCCAGTCAACCTTTTGAGCACTGCTTTTATGAGTTCATATAAAACTATTAAGGAGCCAACTAATATTTGGGTATTTTCATAAACCAAAACAATGGACCTCTCACTCTTCTGTGTTATAGACACAAACATCTAACCAGTTACTTGTTAGAGATCTTCTGTTAAAGATGTTAGTCCTCCACACAGCTACGGCCGTGCTTAAAACAAAAGAATTTCAAAGCAATAAACAACATTTTCAAACCTGGGTGCTTTTCTTGAAGGGAAATTAGCTGATCTAAGAGATGCAACAGGCAGAGACTTTCTTTCCCCTGCCTCCCGCTTACCCTTATCTTAATTAACTTTGAAGCAGCAGGGAACTCAGCAGAGAGGCACAGTAATGATGCAGGAAACACAAGAACACAGAGCATGTCTAGTTGGTCTGAGAACATTCCCTTTGACACATTACACAATAACAACTGGCTAGTATAATTTGCCCATGTCACTGAGAGAGCAGAGAGGCAAGAGCAGGGATTCTTGCCTAGGCATAAGCATTCATTAAAATACATTTTAAAGAAAGAGAAAGGAAGCTTGGGGAGTCTCTTCTCACCTTTGGAAAAACTCTGGGAATGGGTGAGGCATGAACTCTTGTGCATCAACAGCAGGATCTCCCAATTTCCTTTTTCAATTATTTGTAACAGAGGCTAACCAGTAAGCACTTGCAAGAAAGTACTCATTTGCTTTCAGTGAAGGAAAAAAGATGAAGGATTCAGCAAGCATCATTACCTTCTTCATCCAGGAGGACCATGACACTATCTCTGTGTGTGTGTCCAAAAAAGTGCCCCGCGATGACACTACTGTACTTGCGGAAGATCTTCACCAGTCTCTCGTTGTAGTGCTCCCTGATAGCTGTGATGTTCTTGGCATATGGCAGGTATCCCACTGGCACGTGTCCTATTATATATACCTATGGAATTAGACACAGGAAGCACAAATACCTTCAGCTGAAGCTTCTACTTACAGCTATAACGTAATAATCATAGGATGACTTAGGGTGGAAGGCACCTCAGAGATCATCTACTCCAACTTTCCCACCATGGGCATGGACACCTCTCAACTAGACTCAGACTCAGCTGCTCAGGGCTTCATCCAACCTGGTCTTGAACAACTCCAGAGAGGGGGCATCCACAACCTCTCTAGGCAGCTTACTCCAAAGTCTCGCCATACTGGCACTAAAGAACTTCTTCCTAAGATCCAGTCTAAACCTACTCTGCCTCAGCTTAAAACCGTTCCCCTTGTCCCATCACTAGACACCCTTATGAAAAGCCCCTCTGCAGCCTTTCTGTAGGATCTCTTCAAGTACTGGAAGGCAGATTAAGGTCAAATCAGAGCCTTCTCTTCTCTAGGCTGATGAACCCCAGCTCCTTGAGCCTACCCTCATAGCACTGGTATCATCTTTGCAGCCTCCTCTGGACTCATTCCAACATCTCTGTGTCTGATGCTGGGGGCATCAGAACTGGATGCACTATTCAAGATGAAGCCTCGTAAGAGCAGAGCATTATAATATTGTCTTAGAAATGGCATTCTGAAAGCTGTAAATGACCACAGTTTTGTTATACAAAATACAAACAGTAAGAATATTTAAATTCTTAACAAAACAAACTAAGTAGATACATTTAATGAGTGCTGAGAAATCTAGATGTGATTTTAGGCCAAAATGAAAAATGGATCAATTATTTCACATGTTAAAAAAGTTCCTAGGGCAAGACTTATTATTTGGCATCTCAAGGGGATGGGAATCAAAACTTAATTTAGGAAATCACAGAGCCTGCATGGTCAGTGAATCACAGAAGAACTGGTTTAAACCCTTCTGTCTGATGTCAAGGCTTGTTTCCAACTGCTGACACCAGCTAACATGCTGCAGGGTTTTATGAGGAAGGGAATCTCCACTTTCACCCAACTCTATATTTTAAATTACACCACTACAGCAAAATGTAAACATGGTGCAAATTAAACATTTTTTTTTTGGCCAGATGATGATCCAATCCCTGCCTCAATCAATCAAACACAAACCAACAATTTATATCCTCCCTTCAAAACCCAATTATTTTAAGACAATTAAATACTCCAATCATAGCAACTACTGCAGCTTGAATACGTTTTGTGGTTGACAAACTCCTTTCCAATTCCCATTTTTGGTACATAAAAATATGAATTCCATATGGTAGCTTTTGTCTCAGACCAAGAGTGCATATTTGGATTTTAAAATGAAAGGTTATGAGTAAAAAGAGTCAGACACAAAGTGAAAGCATTGAGCATTCTCATCCTGCTTTTACAGTATTTACACCGGAGGAAAGCAAAGGTATTTTATTGTGTAATTTGTGAAGCTGCAATCAAGTCTTATTAATTACTGCAGCATAATGTTGTCTGGGTTGACAAAAAGCTCAACATGAGCCGGCAGTGTGCACATGCAGCCCAGACAGCCAACCGTGTGCTGGGCTGCATCAAGAGAAGTGTGGCCAGCAGGGCAAGGGAGGTGATTCTCCCCCTTTACTCTGCTCTCCTCAGACCCCACCTGGAGTACTGTGTGCAGTTCTGGAGCCCCCAACACAAGAAGGACATGGAACGGCTGGAGCCAGTCCAGAGGAGAGCCACGAAGATGATCAGAGGGCTGCAGCAGCTCTGCTATGAGGACAGGCTGAGAGAGTTGGGGCTCTTCAGCCTGGAGAAGAGAAGGCTTCCAGGAGACCTTATAGTGGCTTTCCAGTATCTGAAGGGAGCCTACAGGAAGGCTGGGGAGGGACTATTGACAAGGTCTGGTAATGTCAGGACGAGGGGTAATGGGTTTAAGCTTGAGGAGGGGAGATTTAGCCTGGATGTTAGGAGGAAGTTCTTTACAGTGAGGGTGGTAAGACACTGGCACAGGTTGCCCAGGGAGGTTGTGGATGCTTCCTCCCTGGAGGCGTTTAAAGCCAGGCTGGATGAGGCCTTGAGCAGCCTGCTCTAGTGGGAGGTGTCCCTGCCTATGGCAGGGGGTTGGAGCTGGATGATCCTTGAGGTCCCTTCCAACCTAAACCATTCTATGATTCTATGATGCTATGAATGTGCACATTCAAGAAAATATTATTTTAAAACTGAGATTTGTATTTTGCAGTATCTCTGTCAGCATTAATATTCTTCTAAAATCATGCTTATATTCTTCTTGTCACTCCTTTCCTTTTATTTCCTTCTCAAAGTTAAACAAATAATGCTGATGGGCTCTGCTTACAGTCCCTACCTTTTCCTTCTTTTGTGAAGAGGTTTCTAGTATTCCCTCCAGCCAGGCAAATTGGTTGGCTGGGTCAGTGATATTCACAGTCACACTGTTGGGGCTGTAATATAAATTTGTGTTCAGACTGATTATCCTGAGAGGTTGAGAGCTATCACTGGATTCAAACAGCTGAGTGTAGAAGCCACCTGTGAAAATAAGACCAACACCATCTGAAAATAAGCACGACTTTAGAATGCAAGTACAGCACTGCCCAAATCTGCAGCCTTACCACTCTGCTGAAATGAAATATGGCATGTTTACTTGAGGCATGCATCGCCTTATCACCACAGGACATCTTCAGAATCTCTTTTTCACCACATTTTAGAAGTCATCACGGAATTTTTTATGAGTTCTTGCCTGTAACTGGTCTTTGTGTTGATCTGACAAGTTGTGGATGCAGTGATCCAGCTAACACACAAAAAGTGACCTGTAACATTTCTTACTTGCTGAGATAGAGTAATTGTTAAGAAACCTACATTTCTTGAAATGCTGCAGACACGTTGCTTCCTCCAGGAATTCAGACTCATGAATTATTTTGGTTGGAAAAGACCTTTAAGATCAAGTCCAACTATTCTCTAACTCTACCAAGGAAGAGCTGTTTGAGTTTAGGAACCTTGTACTTTGAAAGTCATTAAACATCAGAGTGGAATATGAAGAAAAGATCATGGTTTCTGATCCAAGCTCCTGAAAGTCTCCACGGTACACAGAGCTTCTTCACGGGTGAAAGTTCACTGCACATGGGCTTCAGCGGAGCTGTGGCAATAGAGCTATAATAATAGACCTTAACTTCAAGTCTGCCACTGAGAGTTTTAGTTTTCTTTATTTAAGTTTGTATTTCCATTCTTACTCCCAGTTCCTTCTCATTCAGGACACAACACCACATACTAAACTTCTAGATCCCTAGTGTTTGAAATTGACTGAACTTTTCAATCCTTTATGAAAAAGGAAAAAAAAAATCATAATTATGATGTCAATATTTCCCAGTTTAGTAAGCTGGACACAAATATGACTCATTTAACAGCATCATCTCCAAGACTATGTGCTATCATAACTTGAATCAAGCATGTGCCTATGCAGTATGCACTGACATACAGAAAATATCAAAACAGAAATGATATTTCATCAATATTTTAACAACCAAATTTAAATTCCAGGCACCATATGCTTTTATTTAAATGGTATTATGAAGTCCTGATGGCAGTAAGATCTTTCACATGCATTGGTACAAAACCAGTAACACTGCACACTTTGCAAGGGAAGAATAAATGAGAAGAGAATAAATGTACTCTGAAGACAAGTAACTTCTTCCAGGAGAAGCATTACAGATAATCCATTGTGGTGATTCATTCTAGGAGGCTTAGTTAAACAAATGGGACAGATCTATAGAAACATCAATTCTCTAAGACCTAGCTTTACAGGCACATTTTACCTTTTCTGAAAGTATTGATTGCTTCATCAGTTAGCCAAGGTTTCCAGAAATCTGCTACAGCATTGTAAACTTCACTGGTGGTTACAGGAAGCTGATCCTGTGACAGAGTAGAACATGCCAAAGTCTTAGCGTGCAAACGTACAAACAACACACTACAACCAAACAAAATCATTACACTGTGTCCCTTTCCCTCTTACATACATGTAAGCATATCCAGTCATCACCAGGAGGAACTCAAGAAAGGAAAAAAGCTTCCGGAATATCCAGTATTGTGGCTCAGGAACAGAGGCCTAAATTTAATCCAAACTGACTGCATCGCCCTGTTGATGCACAGATAAACTAAGGCCAGAAATATCTCAAGCCTTAGGAGCGCAGCAGAGTGGAAAGCTTTGCATTCTGCAATATTAATACTATATACACTTCACTTTCAGAGTCTTAAAACAAAGTCTTGAACACAAGCTTCTTTTGTAGCAGGTTACTTTTTCAAGCCACTCGGGGTTAAAACTCCACTAACAGCCCTCAGAGACATTCTGGTGCAGTTCCCAAGGATATCTTGTACTTGTTGCAACAAAGCATCTAAAACATAAAATATGAGCTTTGTCAATGTTCTCTTCCACCAGCTCTAACTAGGACTGTAGCACTCTTCAGCCCAAGAACTGTGTGCTCATCTAACCTAAACAGAGAGATGTCAGCCTGTCCCTGCTTCTCCTGCTTGGATTCTTGGTACTAGAAAATGAAGAACACAGGTCAAAAATTAGGAACAGTATTACACTGCCTGTTTTCTTAAACATCAAATTTGACCTTTCTAAGAACTTTGAAACTAAGCCTATGTTATTACAGGCTTAGGCACCAGGTTTGTGTCTAGGAGCAATGCAATCAGAAGACTGTTCAGATGTTTGCTGCTTGCAGTGCACAGATACCAGTTCAGCCACAGCTAACAGTCGCTAACAGACTGATTTCAGATAAGAGGCCACGTTATGGCCTGAAGGTGGTTTAGGCCCAGGCACTTCAAGTGCTCTGTGAACTTGCAGATTAGACAGCAGTTTGGGAATTCATTTTAAGCAGGGGTAAGGATGTGAAACAAGTAAGACTATGCAGAAAGACACAGGTCACAATCTATGATCTGAAAGGTACCTCAAGGCTTGATTACCCTGAGTAGTATTTTAGCAGGCTCTGCAAGAAAAGTCACTCAGGACTGTTAAACTGTTTAGATGGACAGGTCAGAACACAACAGAGAGCAATAACATTCTTTGGTACATGGTGAGCAGGAAGCTTTAATCCTTGCTGTACAACAGCCTGCAGTGTGTGGCTTGGTCCACATTGCTTCCAGCCCCTGGGACATCTGCCAAGCACATCAATATGATAACCAGGAATGTCATCTACAGCACACAAAAGTCCAACAACCTGAAATGGCCCAGTAGTGAGGAATTTCTGATCCTATGGTCTTTTTTGAAACAGTAACAGAAAGTATCTCAGTGAATCCTGCCACTGCAAAGCCAAGTATCACAGAAACGCTCCTATGTGGGTTTGTGCAGAAAGAATGGCAACAATTATTGCAATAAAACAAACAATAAGCAATGAAAAACAAACCTAAGCAACAGAGTGAGATTTTAGTTAAGGTGTTCTTTATCACAATACTTTACCAATGGTTTCTAGTGAATCAGCCTGGCCCCTATCAGTGCATATGTCAAACTGAAGCCATACTACCAGAGTCAAGAACACAAGAAACCGTAGAAAGCAACTTGGTTTGTGTACTCACACTTCCAAGATAACTTTAGCTCTTCTTTTGTCTCTCACATTTCCCTTTCCTCTCTCTGAGCACCTCTGTCGCTCCCTGATTTTGCTCCTAACTCCAGCAATGATACAACCACTGATTACAATTACTTGGCAGGCCTAATGAACAATCCAGAAAGCTATAATAAGTGTCTTTGAGGCTGTGAAAAAGATGTTACTGAATTCCCATTAGGTATTTCAAACTAAATTTTAGCTGACCTGACCCTTCTGGTTCCCTCAGACCAAGTAACAGAATTTGCCTATCAGCTTTAAAGGACACATGAAGCAACGGTTTACTTTTGAGCTATGCCAAGAACAATATTCACAGAGCATTACAAATGAAAAAGCACTGTGCTCAGCTGCAATCACCCACATATCCATTAATGCAAACATTTCTCAGTGTCCAATAAGGAAATTAAAATAAAAGCCATGGGAATGTAACTAAAATTCTGCTACGATAACAAAATTCAGAGAATCATAACATGGCTTAGGTTGGAAGGCACCTGAGAGATCATCTACTCCAATCTCCCTGCCATGGGCAGGGATTCCTCTCAGCTAGATTCAGATGCTCAAGTCCTCGTCCAAACTGGCCTTGAACCAATGTGGGCAACCTATTCAAGAGTCCTACCACCTTCCTGTAGGATCTGTTCAAGTATTTGAAGGCAGCTCCAAGGTCCCCCCAGAGTCTTCTCTTCTCAAGGCTGAACAACCTCGGTTCCCTCAGCTTATGGTCATAGCAGAGGTGTTCCAGCCCTTGGGTCACTTTTGTGGCCTTTCTCTGGACTCACTTCAACAGCTATGTGTCATTCTTATGTTGGGGACACCAGAACTGGAGGCAGTATTTGAGGTAGAGTCTCAGCAGAGCAGAGGAAAGGGGCAGAATCCCCTCTTGCCCTGCCAGCCACACTCTTCTTGATGCTGCCTAGGAGGATATTTGCCTTCTGGGCTGCACAAGGGCACTGTAGGCTCATGATTCCAGCAGAAAGATTACCAGTAGGCCTTGAATCTCAGCAGATCCATAAGGATGTCACTGGTTAAGTTACTGAAGAAATGTACATGGCTTAACACAGAAAACAAAAATGTGTATTAGCTCTAATGAGACCTGGTGGTTCTAACCTTTGAGGAACAATTAGCAGCAAATTTGCATGACCTCAGGCAGTGTACAGATTCTACCTGGCATCAGTGTCTGCTTGAGTAACTTAACAGAGAGACATGCACTTTCTGTTCCTGAATGGAACTCCTTATGATTTTAAATGCTAATTCAAGAACCGTGGACTGCTGTTTCCAGAGTACACAATTACACAGATGTAACTCTTGCTGTTAAATTCTACTTTCTGTGAAGTTAGGCACACTCAGTGTGATACAGAGTACTGTGTCCAGCCCTGGCCTCCTCAGTTCAAGAGAAATGTTGAGGTACTGGAATATGTCCAGACTAGGACAACGAAGCTGGTGAGGGGCCTGGAACACAGCCCTGGAAGGAAAGGATGAAGGAGCTGGGGATGTGCAGTCTGGAGAAGAGGAAGCTCAGGGCAGACCTCATTGCTGTCTACAACTACCTGAAGGGAGGTTGCAGCCAGGTGGGGTTGGTCTCTTCTCCCAGGCAACCAGCAACAGGACAAGGGGACACAGCCTCAAGTTGTGCCAGGGGAGGTAGAGACTGGATATTAAGAGGAAATTCTTCCGAGGAGGAGTGACTGGCACTGGAATGGGCTGCCCAGGGAGGTGGTGGAGTCGCCGTCCCTGGGGGTGTTCAGGAAAAGACTGGATGAGGCACTTAGTGCCATGGTCTGGTTGACTGGATAGGGCTGGGTGCTAGGTTGGACTGGATGATCTCAGAGATCTCTTCCAACCTGGTTGAATCTATGATTCTATGATAAACTAATCTCTCATTTGTTTTACCTGTGGCCAGTAGTCATGATTGCCCAAAGCTGGGAAAACCTGAAGATCTGGAAAGAAATGACGAATTGTAGCAGTCATATTGCCAATTATGCTAATGACCAACTTTGTGGAGAGTTCTTTGACTGGAACATGAGGAGGGCTATCTCTGAAAAAGGAAAAGGCTTTAATAAGAAAGGTTGATTGACTTTGTAGAGTTATATAATGGTTGAACTCGATCTTTTCCAAGCAAAATAATTCTATGACTCTAAGGAAAGATAAAAAAAAATTCTGGAAGCATATCTACATTTGAATGTGCAATACTACTACAGACACTAAATTAAAATTACAGAATTGTCTAAAAGGCTCTCTGCAAGCCTTTTTTTTGAAAACAAACCACAACCAAATAGACTAATGTTGGTCTTATGATTCGCAGTTATCCTTACTGAGATTTCTTAGAAATTAAATTAATTCAGCTCCTTCATTTTGAGCTGTTGTGTAGTGTGGGTTGTGTATCTTCCCCCAGCAAAATCAAGCAACATAACCTAGATAACCTTTCCAGCAAAAAAGACTCAATCATTCACTAACATACTAATTCTGACAACCATTCCAAGATCTGTTTGATACATCATCCATTGATGTATACCATAGAAAACCCCCATGTGATGGTAGAATGGAGAACTCTGCTATGGCACCAGGGTAAACCAATAAACACCTAGAGAATAACCAGGAATGGTACTACTGAGGTACTCATGTGCTTCCATTTCACACTTCTTTCTCCAGTCCCACTGCTAAGGCACACAAAGCCTCACAGTAACACCTCTGTATGACTGAGTATTATTAAGCCCATTTTTCAGTAAGGAAAATCAGCACAGAAAGGGGAAATGTTTTAGCCAGCAGGGACTGCACACATAGAAACTACTGCAGTGAGGGACTGTGAAAACATTACTGTCTTTAGAAGCACACACAGCTAGGGGTGGTAGTAACTGAAACAGCATCCATGACACTGTTATCCTCTCCCCTCTGCCCCTGATCTAGAATTCATACAGGCACCCAACTTGAATGATTTTATACACTTAAAAAACCCAAGACAAAGAAACAAACAAAAATCTCCAAACTCAAACAAAACCCACAAAAAAACCCTACCAAAAAAAAACCCACCAAAAACCAAAACGTAAGTTAGAATATTGCTGGATTTTAGTTACCTTTCACAGAACCAGAAAAAAAAAATCAGGCTGTTTTCTAGAAAAGGGATTTAATGACCTTAAGACTTACAAAATCCAGTGCTTCCCATAATGACTTGCTCATCAGTTATTCCTCTGACCTTTCTCTTCTGCTTTTTCCACTTCTCACCCTCCCTGCACCATTTCTATTAATTTGCACTAATCCAGTCATGTGGCAAATGTTCCAATGAACAGTCCAATAATAGCCAGAAATTATTAGAGATGAAAATCTATTCCTGAAGCCTTATATTCTCACTTGGTCTCTCACTAATTAGCCATCTGGACAACTAAAGGGACTATTTAAAAGTAGGATTTGTGACATACTAAACTGAGATCTGTTAGTGCAAACACAAGCTTCTCAATTACAGCACTGTATGGTTAATCCAGCTGTTTAAAGCTTCAACTGCAGAGTGCCCCAAACACTTACCCTGTCCAAATTATGAATGAAGCTTGCTGCTGTGAATCCTTCATGAATGCAAATGCTGACAAAATAAGTTGATATGGAGAATCACATAAAAAGTCTCCAAAAGGGCCTGGGTTGGAGGCATTGGCTCCTTTGGAAGAGGAACAAACTTTGGTGTGATCGGGGGTAATGTGGTAAGTTGGATCTAAATGTAGGTCAGATACATGCCAGAATTGCCCTGTTTTCAGAAAACAAAGATTAAAGAAAATGTATTATCTCCATTTGAACTGGATATATATGGGTAATTCCAGGTTTGCTCCAGTTTCTCTACTGCTATTCCCCTTTCACATTTTGTAAAGGAGAACAAATTGAACAAGTTGTTGATTAGCCCATCTGACAAGTGTGGGCGAGTTCTGCCTTCCTGTCAAGAGTTCTTCATGCAGCTTGCTTTAGAAAAAATGAAAACAGAAGCAGAAGCATAGATTTAAGCTATTCAGCAGAGTTTTTAAAAATGCAGGCTGGTAGAGACTGGAAAATCATCTCCTTTGCATTAATAGCAATCTGGAAATTGAAGAGTAGAGGAGGCAGCACAAGGACTTCCCCACTTCACCTGAAAAGGAAGGGAGTTGCATTTTAGTTATTTTTCCAGGCCTTCCCTGGCTGGAAGCTACTATAAAAGGCCACAGTCTAGAAAGGAAAGCAAGAAACAGCATATGTGCAGAAGATTTCAAAGCATTGCTTCCCTAACAGCAGTGGTAGCAGAGACTGCTCTTCGCACTCAGATGAGGTGTCAGCCTTACCTACTCACTGCTTTCTAGGCTGTCACATTCTCAGCCACTGATGTTTAGCACTGCATAGAAAAAGGAGAAGTGTAGGAATACGGTGAACAAGGTGCATTAAGCTCGTATTAGACTATCAGCTGTCAAATTGCATGTAAAATAATAGTAGTGTCTTCCCGTGGGTTTCAAAGCACTTGGGAAAAGCATGTGGTATCTGTGGTAGTGGTTGTGAAACTGAGATGCCAATTGATTTTCTCCCAAGGCCATATGCTCAGTGACACAGCAGACACCCTCAACAGACCACTTGGAACTTTATTTCAGGAACCAAAGACTCCACCAGCGATCTTTGAAGCCTGCAGCAGTGTGGCTCCTACAAAGAGCAGACAGAAAGACGCCAGGACGCGGCTGGGCGTTTGGTCTGAGGCACACCTGAGTCACAGGGATGAAAATCCTACAGAAGCCACTCTGAGCACTCACCTGCACACACATAATGCAGTACATTAATCACACCGGGAAGAGCATGAGCGTGTTTGCCGACTGCAGAGAAGCCAAACTTCATGTTTACAGTGCGTACCTCAGCACACCTGCCAAAGGCTGGGCTGGAAGCACCTCGCCCACCGCCATACAGAGCACTGGCCTGCCCTGGCTAACCAAATACAATAAACCTATGTAACCCCTCCACACCTGAACAGTGGGTATTACCTATCTAAAAGCCACACGAAGCCAAAGCCAGCTGGGACAGGGAGCAGCACTGCATTAGTCTACTTGCGGGCCACAGCGAAGAGAGAGGGAAGAAGCACCCTAGGGCAGCATGTACTTCTGGCCTCCCCCACAGCCCGGCGGGGCAGGCGCCGTCCCCCAGCCAGGCCTCCCTCACCCACCTCCCCAGGCCTTGGGCGGGCCCGGCCAGGCCCCTGCCCGCAGTCATGCTGCTCAGCCCCCCCCGCCCGGAGGACTCACCCACGGCCGAGCGGGGCTGCGGCCCGGCCGGCGCCGCCTCCAGCGCGGAGCAGAGCAGTGCCAGGCCCAGAGCCGAGCAGGCGACGCGCCCCCACTGTAGCTCCATTGTCGGTCGTACCGGGAGGGCCAGCCCGCTGCCGATAGCTCATGTGACCGTCCTGGCACGGAGGAAAGGGGCGAGCCCGGAGTGCCTTGTGCAAGCCTCGGCCCTTCGCTGCTTCCCCGGGGCAGCCGGAAACCGACACCGCGCCCCGCCCGTACCCCCGGGGGCAAAAAGCCACCCCTGGCCGGGACTCAGCGCTTGCTGCCGAACGGCAGCGCCTCAAGTAGGCAGCAGCTGTCGACTCAGCCGGGAGTCGGGGTGACCTTCAGGAGGTGCCAGCACTGAGCTGCTGAGGACCTCGAAGGAGCCTAGTCACCGCAGTAACAGGTTTGAGGCTGGAAGGAAGGTGAGGTTCGTATAGGGAAGGCAGGTGTCTCTTCGTCTTTCGGCCCGTGGTGCCCGGCGGGTGAGTCCCTTAGAGCCCCTGGGCTCCTAGCAAAACTTTACAACAGCTTTCTGAGGCGGCTGGGACCTGTGGCTGAAGATCCTTCCCTTGTGGCCCGGCTGGTGCTACCCACTGGCAGAGCTGGGACATGAAACCCCCTTCTAAGGGCCTGCCCGGGGGCACAGCCTAACCCTGCCCTGACAGGTTGCGCCTGGGCTTCACCGGAGGATCTTTTGGAAGGAAAGTTTCCTCACAGCATACATGTTAGAATGGACCCTGGTTACTTAACACGCTTAAAAAATGCTGATGAAATATGACATCAAGTACACCTTCAACAGAGCTTTAGGACAATGCCATAGTGTGTTTTAAATGCGACTCTCCATCGTTAAAGTTTTATGTAGCAGAGCTGCTGTTAATTGCTGAAGTCAGAGCTGTATCCCGTGAGGAAGAGCTCTCCGTGGCAGTTTAGGAGCAGACCTGTAGCTGGCCCCCAACATCCTGCTGCTCGTTCTGTTCTTCTGGTTGGATCTGCTCGCCAGGGCTTTGCAGAGCTGTTCTGCCAGCAGATGGAGGTCCTGTGGGTCAGGGTTGTCCTCGTTTTTCCACTCCTCTGAGCACTGCCACAGGTACTTCACAGGCATCACTTCCCCACTTTTCCCTCCCTGACATTAGTATCATTTAGCGAAAGACATCACCAGGAAACTTCATGATGGTTTCACCTGAC
The DNA here is from genome assembly GCA_013400475.1 of Tricholaema leucomelas. NCBI lineage: Eukaryota > Metazoa > Chordata > Aves > Piciformes > Lybiidae > Tricholaema lacrymosa > Tricholaema leucomelas. Next base: position 235,639 of record WAAF01002672.1, on the reverse strand, counting down.
TTAAGAGAACAGATGCACATAGGGGAAAGTAGCCTGTTCTTTCAAAGTGACTGTAATGTAAATTATCTACCATGCAGGGTTTATTTGCGAACCAAGTCTTAACAATTTGTCTGTGCAGTCCTTGCCTCATATTTAATAAAGAACTTACATTGTTTTTAGTTCACGACCCCATGAACCATTTGTGAGGAGGAACAGCAGTACTGGGGATCTGAAGCCATGAGAAGCTGTGGCTAGGAAGGCCAGTCCTGTGACAAGTGCACCCACAGATGAACAGACAGCAAGGGAGGGGAGAAAGATGAAAGGTGTTAGGTGCTGAAGCTGAGGATTAAAGGAGCTAGTAAAACTGAAGGTCAGATGTTGTTTAAACATTGCTTGCACCATAGGAGATGAGGCACCCCAAACCAGGCTGCAGCTCGACTGGAACAAGCTCTATGTTTGCTTCTCTAGTGAGAAGACGTTAGCTCCTAGATTTTAAAATGATCAATATCTACCAAATAAAGACTCAGAGAAAGAAACAAGACTTGCATGTTCCTTTCAGGTACCTTCTTTGTGAAACAGCAAAACTAACATTACGGGTTTTGTTCGGGCTGGTCAGGTTAGTTAAGCCTGAACTTTATCAGATGAGTGAGATGAGCTACCCACATTATCTTAGCTATCCAGGGAAGCACGGAGTCAGTTCCTGCAGTACCATTTAGCAGATCCAAAGGATGGCACAGTGCAGTGTTAGGCCTGGAAAGTTGAGAAAGATGCTTCTCCTGCACCGCCCTCCGCAGCCACACCTCCAGAGCACTGACCAGCTAACCCACAGCTCAGCTCTGCCTTTGTCTGAAGGGCTGTACATAGCTGCACCTCCACGTGGTCCACTGAGTCAGTGTGCCAGAAAACATGGGCTCTCCAAAATACTTCCTCCATGCTGTCAGCAAACCACTTCATTTCCTAGTAACGTGTGCTAGTTTGAGCCTAGCTAGCATGTTTTGGTGAGAAGAACTAGATGATAGGCTGTAAAATGAAAACTAAAGACTAAAGCAGTTTTCCCCACTCAAGTCTTTTAGGGAAAAGCTTTTCAGGAAAAAGCTACAAATTATGCCTTTTTTGCAGCATTTTGTTTTAAATTGCTCACAGTTCAAATTGTTATCTCCTGTGCAGATATGAAACAACTCGGAGGAGAATTTCAAGTTTGTCTTCTACTGTTTTCTCTTCATTTTCCTCCCACTCCTGTGGAGACTCACAAAAGATAAGCTTTGCATTTTAGGTTCACCCAGTCCTGCCTTTTCCCATATTAGTCTTTCCCTCCACACTTCAATCTTTGCACTTTGATTTACTTCAGTGTTTTCTATATGTTATGTATCTAAATAAAAAAAATTCCACCAAAACCATATGAAAAACTCTCATAACAATTACACTCAAAACTATAAATGCCCTTTAACACTGAGGCTGTCAATCTATTGACCTTAGCATGAACTGGATGAGTTCCTAGTGAAAAGAGGAGCTGTAACTGCCTTGACTCTCTTGCTTCTTTGCCTACAAATACAAGGACAGGAGCTTTAGATTTCTCCAGCAACAAGAAGAGTGAAGACAATTTTTTGTTTCCCATGTACTCTACACCCCAGAGAGAGAGTTTGCAACATTCTACAGCTACTCTTCTGTTAGCTTAACTCCATAAAGGAACAACTCCCTCCAGAACACTGAAATATTAGCTGATTAAATGCAAAAGGAGCACAGGTTTAATTTTATGAGCTTTTTTTTAATTAATGTTTGATGTGCATTCCAAAACAATTCAAATATGTTCCATTTAGTGTAAAAAAAAAAGGCAAATGTTTCAGAAATTTAATACCAAGTTTGTTTCACTATACAGCACAAGTTTGCCAATCTGATGGCATAAGTTGGCTGTTTTTTTAACAAAAGACACGTCCCCCCCCGCCCCAACACTCTTTATTCATGCCAGATATGTGCATTTTAGCTACGTTCAGTTACGGACAGTACATTAATCCATCCAGCAGAAGTAACATCTCAGGTAAACTCTACGCTTTCTCATAGTGGCGAACAGCAACCACATCACCAAAGGTGAGAGTCTGCAAGTCCAAGGAAAAGACATGTTAGATAGTGAACCATTTCCTGTCATGACTTAACATATTTAGAAGTCCATGCTAGAGTCAGGCTGGTTTACATTGTGTAACTTACACGAAAGAAATTGGTCTAGATTGTTGATCCTTTAAATGAACAAGAGGCAGAATGTTAGCTAGGGTTCCCCTGGTAGACGTAACTCTCTCCTTGCTACTTCCAAATACAAGAAGCACATGGTGCACACTTACAAGGCAGTTAAAAGTGTGGCTAGAAATTACCGTCTCCTTTTTCTCATTTTAATGAACATATTGCTTAAATACAGCATTAACACCGGTGTAATACTTATTTTCCTACAGCTGATCTCACAGCGAGGTCTGCAATCTGCAATCTAAGAATCCTAGTTCTCTCTACTCATATTAGAGGAGAACCTTGCACTAAAACACGTGCCTTCTGTGCACTTGTGTAGCTACAAGTACCAAACACTTTTAGTGGCTGCAGTTTCATAGAACACTAACTGCAGTATGTGAGTTTTGGAAGCATTTCCTTAAGTAGAACAGCACATCTCACTGTGTTCAAATTCCAAAGGAAAAAGTTTTCCTCTGTGTGCATCTGGCTCTTTCCAAAGCCTGTGTTTTCCCTTGACTCACTTATCACGTTGTGTTGCACTGACTGTATACTTTAAGGGTTAGATATCTGGAAGTATCCCTCCATACAGATGCTGTTTGAAGTATTTAGAAAGCAAATTGATTTTTCCCAACAACAGCCAGATTAGAAGAGCTGAGGTGGTTTTATTTTTGAGTTACACCTCTGTGTCAAAAATAAGTATTATTGGACATTAGTTATAGTAACTTGCCCCATTCATTCACCCAATACTCTCGCTTCTGAAGAGTCAGGAGCAGAGTGTGAACTTAAACCAAGACTTGCTATTTATCATCATTCTAAAACAAGATAGGAGGAATAAACCCTACATTATTAATCCTGAAAATGCTATTACTTCTTGCAATATTATAATCTTACTTTCCTAGGGAAATACTTGTTCTGTGCAATTACATATTATTTACATATATAAACCAAGGGTTTTTACTTAATATAACATTACTGGAAGCAGACCATCACCTATATAATCAACAGCTTTGTATCTTTTCTTGGTCACTAGGATTTTTTTTTTTGCTTGAGCATTTACACAACCTCTCAAAAGAACATACATGCTGGAAATCCACAGGCTGGGCAGCTTAAACCCAGCAGCAATTTTTTAGTTGTCAGTAAAAGACATCAAACAACAGAAATATTTGAAACCTTTCTGCTAGCTTGGAGGGAGGGTTTGTGCCTAAGTAACACTACCTGCTCATAAAGCTTGTGAGGAGTGTTAGCAAATGTATGTGAATGCTCAGTGAGCTGCTTTATACTTACCATGACCATTTTGCCATCCTTTATTTCTCTCACAAAGTTTGTCTCTTTGCCATCCCACTTCTGTACGTGTACTAGCTTGTCTCCATCCAGGGTCACAACTGACTGCAAGATACCAGGGAACACAAAGACATTCATTTATTTAGGGTATTTGGGATTCTGCTCACACATTCAGCATGCTCTATTCTATTGAATTCTCTTCAATAGATGGATGTGGATCTAGAATGATAAAGTAGTCCAAGCCATTTTAAAGACAAGCCCACGACTCATCCTAGTTTTAAGTGTGAATTTCATACAATTCCTGTTTGTGTCAAAGGATGAAAAAGTTGTTTCCTTTGAGTTAGAGTCTCACACGAGCCACTGTCTCAGATGTGTTTTGGGACAACATTAAGCCACTAAAGCTGCATCGAAGAAGGTTTTCCCAATGGAAATGGGGAAAGAATTGTGCCAAGAGTTACTTGGATTGAAAGAAAAGTAGGCAGTTAGCACAAATCTGTGGCAGGGGCAGGTAGACAAAGGGCTGGCCACAACGCATCGCTTCAGCCGAGACATGGCAAGTAAGAGGCAATCTCTTTTCCCTGTCTTTGATAGTGCTACAACAGGCAACAGCAGGAGTTAAGTTTGACCCTACCAAAATACAGCCCTGGGGGCCAGGCGGGGGTGGAAAAAGATTCTGTAAAAGCTACTGCAGCTCAGTTCACTTACTTTGCAGTTTCTGTCATCAGGGGTAGTCTCATCAAATTCTTCTCCAAGTTTAAAGCTGATTTCTGTGTTTTTGAAAGTGCTTTGAGTCCTGATCACTACTTTGTCCCCCTCGCTGCTGATAATCACAGTGGGCTTAGTCACATTCCCCACTTGCCGTGTTGCAAACCCCACTCCTAGATCAAGGGAAAAGAGAAATCCATCAGACATTCAGACACACACGGAGGTACAGAAATCTCTTCCCCGCTCTGCAGCTTTAAGCCATCGCAGTGAGTGCTACTTTCTTCCTCTCTCCTTATCCCTAAAGCGTCCGTAGGAACCCGCAGTTTCTTTCTTCCTTCCTTACCTCCCCCCAGCGACAAGAATCGTGCCCAGGAAGCGCCGCGGAACGGGTGGAAAAGGCTTCTGCGTCTCTCCCTTTCAGTTCCTTACCATTCCAGCACAATGATTCCTTTCTGCTTGATTCCAGTTTATCTGCAGGCAGCATTTGCCTGCCTTCCACATGCTTTCCCTAACCCCAGGGCGTCTCCCGGAGCCTCTCATCTGATGAGCGGCATCAAATTCAGGAGCACATAGCCGCCCAAACTTCCCCCCCCGGCCCCTGCGAACCCCTCGCCTACACCTCGGAGCAGGCAGCTTTTCCCTTTTCACTATTTTCTCTTTATTTTGTTTTTAGCACAGTGCAAAATCGCCCCCAGTAACAAATGACAGGAGAGGAAATGGCCTCAGGTCGCACCAGAGGAGGTTTAGCTTGAATATTAGAACAAAGTTCTTCACTGCAAAGGTTCTCAAACAGTGGAACAGGCTGCCCGGGGAGGTGGTTGAATGCCCATCCCCGGAGGTGTTTGAAAGCCGCAGAGGTGTGGTGCTGAGGGGCACGGTTTAGCACCAGCCTTGGTAGAGTTAGAGAACGGTTGGACTTGATGATCTTAAAGGGCTTTTCCAACCAAAACGATTCTCTGGCTCTCTGAAAATCCCAGCTCTCCTGAGCGCGCCGCTGCCCCCCGGCCGTACCTACCCAGTGCCTTCATGTACTCATCGAAGTTGTGGCTGTCCACCAGCTTCCAGGTGGCGCAGAAAGCCTCGACCATGGCGGCCGGCTGCGGGTGCCGGTAGCAGTCGCTGGGGGTGGCGGGAAGCGCCGCTGCCGTGCCCCTACCTCGCTTTTAAAGCCGGTGCCCGGCGGGGGGCCGGGAGGCGGAGGACAGCAGCGGTCCGCCCCTGCCAGCCGGGCCAGCTGCAGCGGGACGCCCTCTTTCCGCCCCCGCCGGGGAAGGGGCGAGGGCGGGGGGTGCCGGCAGGCAGCGGGAGGGTAAGGCGGCGAGAGGGGCTGCCTCTGCCCGGGCACGGCTCGGCTGCGGCCTCACTCCCCTGCCTCGCCGCCCACCCGTCCGCGCTGTTGTGATAGAAAAACACGGGCAAGAGACGTGGGCACCGAGCGTGAGGTACCGAATGCAGTACGCGCTGCAGAACGCCGCCTCTAAAGGCTTCCCCGAGAGTATTTTCGACCCGGTTTGACCGGGTCCAAGTGCAGATTCCTTTGCCCCATTATCATACGGCAGCTGCATGGATGCTGGCTGAGACTGGTACCTGCTATGCTTGCCTCTACAAACTGGCAGCGTTTGGAAACCAGGAAAGAAGGAAGAGAGCTTCACACTGTAGTTTCGTCTGCTGCAGTGTTTTTTCTGCTAGAGAGGGCATCTTTTTGTTCTAGTTGCGACCTGAGATCCACTGACGGCCCTAGGTATTCTCTCCAAAGTGTTTTTCAGAAGCAGCCTGTCTCCGTGGGACAACCCAGACTGTCGGCATTTCCAGAACTAAGACTTGGTCAGATTCCAAAGCCATGAGTCTGGAACACATCTCAGCAACTAAGTGAAAGAGAGAGACTCTCTCTGACTTTGGAAGAAAATCTCAGCCATTTTCTACCTGGTCCAACCATGTGAAATATAAAGAATTATGAATATTACCCTAATATTCTTAGATCAGGTTTTGACCTTTCTTCCAGCTGCTTGTAGTAGGACACGTTCTTTGAGATCAAGACGAGTGATGCTTCTGGTAGGGTTTTAATGGAATTTGCCCCTTTTTCACTTGTCCTCAGAAAGAGTTAACTGCAAGAATACAATCCTAATCCTAATAATCCACAATTTTCAGCACAGAGAGAGAGGGAGACACAAAGGACCTCCTGCAGCTGCTCAGTTATGTCTGACTTCTTCTGATCTGCTCTTCTGAGACTTCAGGTAGTGCTCAGGAATCCAGGGAGTGCAATGACGTCTCTTGGAACAACACACCACAAACTGTTCACAAGGCTGAGCAGAATCAAGTCCCTGGTTTTGGGTTTTTTGGGTCAAAGTTGAACAAATCTGTGTCTCCAGAGTTTGCACAGGATGCCAGCTTTGCTGGTGCATCTCATATGGAAACATTGATTCATTTTAATTGGGAGGGACCTTTAAGATCAAGTCCAACCGAAAATCTGTCTCTGCTGATTCCACCACTAAGCAGTGTCCCTAAGCACCACCACATCTAGGCATCTCTTAAATACCTCCAGGGATGGTGACTTCTCTATCATGGGCAGGCTGTTCCAGGCTGTTAAAACCTTTTTGTACAAGTTCAGGTTTTTCTTAATATCCAATCTAAATCTCTCCTGGTGCAACTTGAAGCCACTTCTCATTCTGTCACTTATTACTTTGGAGAGGAGACCAGTACTACCTTACTGCTAACTCCTTTCAGGATGCTGGTGAGAGTGAGAAGGTCTCCCCTCAGCTCTTCTCCAGGCTGAATAACCTCAAGTCCCTCATCTGCTCCTTACCAGACCTGTTCTCAAGACTCTTTACCAGATTTGTGGCCCTTCCCTGGACAAACTTCAGAAGCTCAATGCCCTTCTTGGAGTGAGTGCCCCAAAACTGAACACACTTCCCTGGTCCAGCTGCTCACACTGTTCTGACCCAGACCAGGATGATGGTGGCCTTCTTGTCTACTGGGGCACAACTCAGCTCATGTTCAGCTGTCTGTCCATCAACACCCCTAGGCCTTTCTCTGATAGGCAGCTTTTCAGCCGCTCTTCCTCAAGCCTGGAACTTTCATGGGATTGTTGTGACCCAAGTGCAGGAGCTGGCCCTTGGCCTTGTTGGATCTCACACCATTGTCCTCAGCCCATCAAACCAGTCCCCCTGTAGAGCTTTCCTACCCTCAAAGAGATTGATCAACTTTTCCAATCCCACCACTGCTCCTTAAACTGCCCTGATGGCTTCTCCTGGGCCTCCCAGTTCAAGAGGGACATAGAACTGCTGGAGAGAGTCTAGAGCAGAGCCACAAAGATGACGAAGGGAAGGGAACATCCCTGTTATGAGGAGAGAGTGAGGGAGCTGGGGCTCTGCTGCTTGGAGCAGACTGAGAGGTGACCTCATCAATGGTTATAAATAAGTAAAGGCTGAGTGCCAGGAGGCTGGAGCCAGGCTCTGCTGGGTGATGCCCGATGGCAGAACAAGGGGCAATGGTGGAAGCTGAGGCATAGGAAGTTTCATGCAAACATGAGGAGGATTTTTTTTCCCTGTGAGGGTGACAGAACACTGAAACAGGCTGCCCAGGGCGGGTTGTGGAGTCTCCCTCTCTGGAGATATTCAAGACCTGCTTGGATGCATTCCTGTGTAATCTGGTCTAGGTGATCCTGCTCTGGCAGGGGGTGGGACTGGATGAGCTTTTGAGTTCCTTTCTAGCCCCTGACATTCTGTGACTCTGTGATTCTGTGATACCTCCAAACAGCTTGTGAGCACCAGAAGTCCCTGTACCTTCAGCAGCATGGGGAAACAGGTTTGCAATGTACTGACAAGATGAAGCTACCTGCTCATACAGATTCTATTTGCAGAAGCCCTGGAGCCTCTGCTGATCCTACTGATCATCAAATGTGTGCACAGAACCCTGGGACAGCTTCCTTCTCTCTATGCTTACTCTCCAGGGCTTGTTGTGTAGAACCAGCTTCATAGACTTTGTGTGAGATAAAACTCTTTGAAAATGATCCCATGTTACTGCCAGTAGCTGGACTCCTCAAGGACACTTCTACTGTCTTCCAGCCAGTGCTGCCACCTGCTCCTTGGGAGGCAGCCACTTCAAGGGCCTTCATAATTAAAGCCATTATACCTCCACTGTCATCTCAGTTCTACCAGAGTTTCTCAACATACCTAGGTAACACGAGGACATAGGCTTAAGGAAATAGATTTAACACTTTGCACCATGCTTTGGATGTAAACCAGGGTCTGCTAAAATTTTCACATACCTTCTGCTGCTTAGATAGACTGCCAAAGTCATCACACCAGTTGAGATCTCACCTGTCTGTTAGCGATGATTTGGGAACAGGATAAGTCAACAGTAGGAAATGCTACATTATTGACACCTTGTAGGGTGACAAGCCACAGCCAAAAATGTTTTCCATGGCATCCTATGCCCTGTATTTGTTTGTGGATCCTTAGTGAGAGTTGTGTTAATGCAAATAGCTAGTGCAAGTCATCCTGAAATACACTGACCTGGTGTGCATTTAAGGTTACTGCACAAGAGACCAGCCTGGAGTTTCCTTCCTGCTGTCAGCAGTTTGAAGGCTTTAACAGACTATGCAGTCCCCTGTTAAAAGCCCCTGTGACGAAAGATGTCTCTGGAAATTCCTCTCTGAGCACTCTGGGACTCATTTTCTTTCACACCAAAACTCTCTGCACCACCTGAGCACTGTCAGTAAGCACGTTTGCATTCTCTGTGCATGGCCTGCTTGAAAGATGAACGCTGTGGCAAGACATCCTTGTGTAATAAGTAATCCCTGCTTCCAAAGGCCATCCAGGGTCAGTGTGGGACTGCTCTAACCTTCAGCCTTTGAATACAGGACACAAAACCCACTTTTGATTACCTTTTCCCCTTTTTTCTATGCCTGCTTCACATGCCCTCAGACATTCAGAGAATGGGGCTCTCAGCCTTCATTCAGGCCTTGAAAAAACATAAACTCACTTGATCAGGGAAAGAAAAAGAGGGAAAAAATCCAGGCACCACAGGATGGGCACCAGGCTCCTATAGTCTGCTGATTCCTCATAATCCGTGTCAGGAACTGCTGAGCATCTAATCCCTGCAAGCAATCATGATGGGCTCAGTTCTCTGGTTTGGGAAATGTAGTGAAATTTGTGTGGCTCATGCTTGAAATCAGTTTTCTCTCCCCTTCTGGTGTGTCTCTCTGTGATGTAATACAGGAGGGGCCACTCTTGCCACCCCAATTCAGTTAAACCTATCCTTGTGCCATCCTTGCAGTACAGTAGTCAGGACATATTAGTCCATAGGTAAGGGGATACTCTGTTATGAGACCTTCAGATAAGTTAGTGATGACTGCATCAGTCTAACATTGCTGTGTTCAGGGCAGCAAAGACCCTGGGACTGCAGAGCATCTTGTACCCATGTGTGCAACAAAGGGGAGCAGTGACACCAGACCCTAACTCCCGTGGCACAAAGGATGTAGGCACTCAACAGCCTTTTAAGTATTGAATCCTGCTGAAAGCCAACATGAGACAGGATCCTAACTCAGCTAGTCTGGTAGTCTCTTAGCACTCTGAAACATACAGGAGGCTACTTTTGAACTAAGGGGATCAAATATGATGTGTAGCTGAAGTAGAAGAGATTTTTTCCATTTATGGACAGCAGACTAGGGTATTCTCAGCACATTTTAACCTTGTTTGAAGCCCTGCTGTGAATCTCTGTGCAGCTTTGATCTCAGTGTAATACAGAAATGACCAGATTTTAGTAGCTGTTGTGTCAGATGGGATGGTGTTGCTTCAGGGCTGAGTATGATTGGATTTTTGTTGCTGCAGAAAAAAACCCTAATGTCAAAGAGGGCAGTGGAATGTCCTTAACTAAAATTGTCTCGTGCCTCCTCTAGCTGTCTAAGAGATTTGCTGATCCCCCTAATAAAAACAAACCACCTCAGTGCTGTGGGCGAGTCCCAGAGAATCACCAGGTTTACTCTATCGCTGGGCAGCTCTTCCAACATCCCAGTGAAAACAAAAGACATTGATGCCTTATGGAGTTGACACCAAACCGTGCAGCTGCACAAGAGAATGGCCCCAGGTACAAAGCAGCTATAGAAATCCAGTCTTATGCTGCCTAAATGCCATGGGAAGGGCTTTGCTGGGACTCTGGATCAGATGACAGGCAAGATGCAAGGTTATGCAGGCAGGAGCAAGGAGGGGGTGTTTATAGTGTGTCCTAAGGACATGGCATATTTTAGATAGAGCATGTTCAGCAGGCTTCCTCCTGTAAAAGCTCAACCAAAATAACGCCAGGAGAGGCTAACACTAGAGCAGAAGCCGTATTAAGATCTAATTCTAGTGTCCCTTGCTCACTGGTCAGAACAAAGTGGTCTGTGATGGTGCATTTTGTTCTTGTAGACTCTATCTTAGGTTACAAATTGGTGTGACATGAGATTAGGAGAAAGTAAATGGAAAGTAAATACCTGCTAATANTGGTTGCCTGGGAGAAGAGCCCAACCCCACCTGGCTACAACCTCCCTTCAGATAGTTGTAGACAGCAATGAGGTCTGCCCTGAGCCTCCTCTTCTCCAGGCTGCACATCCCCAGCTCCCTCAGCCTCTCCTCATATGGTTTGTGTTCCAGGCCCCTCACCAGCTTTGTTAGTTGTGTTATGAACTATTAGACACGGATGGCTTTAAGCTGAGAGCACAGCTGGTCTACAATGGTTTAAAGAAGGAAGCAAATAGTACTAAATATCTCCAGGGTCTTCTCTGCCTCTTGAAGTCAGGAGTTGTTATGTGTTGTCTAATATTACTATATCTACCACTTAGAGGACTCAAGGCAGTGGCTCTCCTAAAATAAATTGGCTTTTTCTAAAGCCAGCCACCTTCCTGGCTCCCAGTTCTATTTATTGAAGAAGCAGTTGTTTTAATTTTGTACCATTAGGGCCTTTGGCTATTTTAATATTTGTCTTTGCTGTCTTTTGTGATCAAGAGCAGAAAGCCTGTTTAAAAGTCCCTAAAATGTAACAGCAATATCTGATACTGAGTGTCACTTACAAGAGCTGTCTAGTTAATGTGAAATCAATACAAGAAATCAGCTTTCCAGACTTTCAATTTCAGCCTGGCCAACGTAAGGTCACACAGTGAGGAAGAAAGAAATGCACTCATATAGATTACAGCTGACTGTTTCAGGGGTAAACTGAGTACACTAAGGTAGAATAATCCTGATGTGCATAAACAGGATCATAGCACATAGGTATAAGGAGAGAAGATGATTTGCATTTGACTTGTTGCAACTGATTCTGGAAGATTTGGTGCTCAGAGCAGCCCAGCAAGAGTATCAGTAGAGCAGAAAAAATATTGCATTGAGGTCCTAGGACTTTGTATTACAACAAAGGTAAGGAAAGGATAATTTTTATGACCACCAATACAGATTTTACAGTATTAAAGATACAGGTGATGTCCAGATGTGGCATTGTCTCTTTGTAGCCCTAGTATATGCCATGGAGGCTGTCTAACAATTAATAAGCCTGACTATTTGGCATTCAGTGTAATGGATCTCAAGCTAAATCCTTGCTGCAGAGCAAAGGACAGCTTTGCAGTCTGCAGGGCTGGATTTGAGAGAATTTTGGAACAGCTCAATGTACCTTTGCTCTTTTTGTCCATACTGAAGCACTCCACCAGCTGCAATATCCTGACATCCCTGACACTCAGACAGAAGGTACTATCAGTTTCATCTGACTGAACTACACATTTAAGAGTGTAACTACTGGAGTTGGAAACCAGACTCAGACTAATAACTGACCTCATTAACCACCTGCATTTGGATATTCCCAGGGTCCTACTCTGATCCACTCAGCTACAGACTGACAGGGCAGAATCACAGCTTGCTGGGGCAAGAAGTGATCCCTCAGGTGCAGCTGGACTGCACTCTTGCAAGTGCATCTCCTCCTAATCAGAACCTCCCACCTGGGGCGAATAATTTCCTTGGCTTACAGAAAGGTCTGAATTCCACAATCCTGATAAGTTATTTCATTAAGTTATCAGTTTATGTGCCTGTTGTTGATGAAAAAGAATGCCTGACACAGATCAAGCAGAGGTGCTTTTGAAATGAAATCTCCTGCTGGGTGACCTAGACAGAATTACACATCCACCTGGATTCAGTCAAGACTGCAACTATGCCCCTGCTTTACTTACTAGGTTATGAGCAAGCATTGAGTCATATCTGAGCTTTCATGAGTCTGAATATGTAAACTTCCTGGAACACACAATTCTAGAGCAACTTGAAGCATTGCAGGGTGTCGTGGTTTGGGTGTCCCTTGNGAGGGTGAGGTTAGAGAGTAAGATGGAGTTTAGCCAGCAGCCCCAGCTCTGCAGCAGGTGAAGAGACCGAGAGCAAAGCCCAGAGCCAAGTGAGTGAAGTGACTTTATCTATGTTTTCCTTTTTATTCTACTACATCTCAGCGAGACTATGAGGGAAATAGACATCACCATTGTTTTCATTTCACAGCCTATGATCTAGTCTAAGACATTCTAGCTAGCTTCAAACTAGCACACAGGGTTAAGACAGCTCATTGGTGGCTTTGAACAGGGACTAGTACCAAGACAAACCTGAGGAGAACCTCAGTGATCCCAGCCATTTGGAGACAATCCCAGAAAGGCAGCAATAAGAGTGGGCTCTTCAGTCTGGTAATCATAACTCTACTCACTGGAAGCTGAGAAGAAGGAAGCCTTAAGAAATTTATATTAAAATAAAGGCTTGAGAGAAATTCATATTAAAAATGGATTGAGAAGACCCCTCGACCAACTTTCAAACTCCCTTGCTAGAATTTTCTACCTTGCCAGTTGAGTACTATGCTACCAACCACAGCTATTAGACATGATGCAGGAAGCAATTCAGAGGCATTTCATATGCTGGGTTGTGCAAGAAATCACATGAGGTGGTCACAATGAGCACCTCTAAACCAGGAAACTTAAAAACACATCCCACTTGCCAAGTGTGGGTTCGTGCTTTGCCAGATCCTGAGTCTACTATTGGAAAGGATACAGATATGGACAGAAAAGAATGCATGGAGTCTGGGCATGGAATCCTTGCCAGGACAGTCACAGGACTCTCTCAGGACTGTACTGCAGCAGGTTCCTGTGGGGGAGCACAGATACATCCACTGTCCCATTAATGGATCTATAGATCCATGCAGGCACGTCCCAAAAGATTTCCCTCTTAGTGTGGTGGTGGTAAACACAACTTGGACCCTCTGGTTATCACAAAACCCTTAACTACTCATGTAATAGTTAAACAAGGCTTCTAATAGCGTCTTCCTCAGACCTTTGAAACTTTCTGAAGCTGCTGATCAGTGCTGCAGGCAGGGCTCAGAACATCCAGAGTCCAGAGCCAGTGGAGGGTGCAGGAGCAGGCTGACTTGCTCACACCACGACTGGCACAAGCCTGCCTGCTAAAGCTGCAGCCTGCTAAAAGAAGGGCTACAGAGAGGAAGCATGGCACAACTTAAAAACCTTTAGCTCCATCTCAATGTCCTTTGTATCTCCTACCCTTAAATATATGATGCTCAGAGGGCTGGAGCACCTCTCCTGTGAGGAGAGACTGAAAGAGTTGGGGCTGTTCAGTCTAGAGAAGAGGAGGCTCTGAGGTGACCTTCTTGTGGCCTTTCAATATCTGAAGTGAGCCTCCAAAAAAGCTGGGGAGGGACTTTATAGGCTCTCAGGGAGTGACAGGACTGGGGGAATAGAGCAAAGCTGGAGGTGGAGAGATTCAGACTGGATGTGATTAGGAAGTTGGTCATCATTAGAGTGGTGAGAGTCTGGACTGGGTTGCCCAGGGAGGTTGTTGAGGCCCCATGGCTGGAGGTGTTTAATGCCAAACTGGCTGAGGCTGTGGGCAGCCTGCTCTAGGGTAGGGTGTCCCTGGGCATGGCAGTGGGGTTGGAACTGGCTGATCCTTGTGGTCCCTTCCAACCCTGCCTGATTCTACGATTCTATTCTATGATTCTATACTCCTTACATGTCAGCATTTCGTTTTGTCATTCATAAATCTACCTCGGAGTTTCCACTCACAACAGTCCACACTAAAAACAGAAAAGAAAGATGCCAAGTCAAGAGTTCAAAGGCTGTCTGCAATAACATACCTTAAAGAAACTTATTTCAGCACTTTGTTATATTGCAACACCATCCCTATTTGCATAATCACATGCCTTTTTTTTTCCCCCTAGAGAAGATTTACTTCTCTCAGTGCTCACAACAAAGACTTTTCAGGGACTGGCTCAAGGCTCTTTAAAGGGACTGCCTGATATAGAAGATCTGTACCCAGTACTTGTTGGGAGGAATAGCAATGAGTTGTCTTTCTGCCATCTCATTTTGCCAAGTATGGAGGCAAACCCCCAACAGTTTAGTTTCTTATATTGGATGTTTAAAGCATTAACAATTCATACTGGGCATAAGGAGGTGTAAGTCAGTAAAGCAAAGGGTGAGCACTGAAGAAAGAAGTAAATAGATGGATGTGAGCTTTGAATGGAGTTAGATGAAAAATTCAGACAGAAGGAATGGAATGGGACTGGTGAGTAGTTACAGGAGAAGATTCAGGCAGATAGAAGGAATGGAATGGGACTGGTGAGTAGTTACAGGAGAAGATTCAGGCAGATAGAAGGAATGGAATGGGACTGGTGAGTAGTTAAAGGAGAAGAATCAGACAGATAGAAGGAATGGAATGGGACTGGTGAGTAGTTACAGGAGAAGATTCAGGCAGATAGAAGGAATGGAATGGGACTGGTGAGTAGTTAAAGTAGAAGATGGGCCTTGAGTAACCTGGTCTAGTTGAGAGGAGCCCCCACCGTGGCAGGGAGGTTAGACTAAATGATATCTAAGGTCTCTCCCAGCTTAAGCTGTTCTGTGATTCTATGATTCTGTGAAGATGGGCATAAAACTAGTGGGAGGAACAATCAGGTTGAAAACCTGTAGCTCTCCCATGAACGTATGTGTGGTGATCTTTCTGGTTTTTCACTTAAAGGGTGCTTTTTTCCCCCATAGTGCACGGAAATTGCTCAGCCTCTGCTGTTTGCTGGAAGCTAAAGGTGACTGCCAGGGAAAGCCTGGCTCCCTGACATGCTGAGCAGCTGTGTGTGGGTGACTACTGGGCCATGGAGGTGCTTCTGGAGAATGATGGGGGCCATGCAGAAGTGACAGCTGTGTTGAAGAGCAAAATGTAACATTCTTGTGAATAAAGTGCACATCTTACTGACCAGGTGCAGCCCATGTGGAAGGTGCCTCTGAGGGGAGATCACTGACCCTCCACTGGCTGCTGCAGCTCAGTGGAGCTGCCTGAGAGGGTGTGCTGAAGGGAAAAGGCAGCACGTTTCAAGTCTATTTCCCCCAGACTTTTGAAGACAGAGGGACCTCTGCCACCAACAAGTTGGAGTAGGAGCCATGAGGACAGCTCAAGCGGCAGCAGCAGAACAGGAGTGCTGATGTGCCTGAGGTAAGGAAGGCACCACAGAGAGACCTGGACAGGCTGGATCGATTAGCTGAGGCCAGCTGTATGAGGTTCCAGGAGGTCAAGTGTCAGGTTCTGCACTCAGGTCACAACGACCCCCTGAATGTGCTAGGCTTGAGGCAGGGGCGCTGGAAATCTGCCCAGCAGAGAAAACCCTGGGGGCAGTGGTAGACAGCTGGCTGAATATGAGCCAGCCTGTGCCCAGGTAGCCAAGAAGGCCATCAGCATCTTGGCCTGGATCACTGTGACCATCTGGACCAAGGAAATGATTGTCCCCCTCCACTAATGAGGCCACATCTCAAACACTGCACTCAGTTTTGGGGCCCCCACTACAATAAAGAGATTGAGCTGCTGGAGCATGTCCAGAGAAGGGCAACAAAGCTGGTGAAGGGTCTGGAGAACAGGGCTGGTGAGAAGCAGCTGAGGGACCTGGGGGTGTTTAGCCTGGAGAAGAGGATGCTGAAGGGAGAGCTTCCGGCTCTCTACGACTCCCTGAAAAGGTGGTTGCATCGAGGTGGAAGTCAGTCTTTTCTCCCTGTTATCAGCTGATAGGACAAGAGGAAACGGCCACAAGTTGCACCAGGGGAGGTTTAGGTTGGATACTAGAAGAGAATTCACTGAAAGGGCTCTCAACCAGTGGCACAGACTGCCCAGGGAGGTGGCTGAATCCCCACGCCTGGAGGTGTTTAAAAGCCGCGAAGATGTGGTGCTGAGGGACGAGGTTCAGCACCAGCCTTGGCAGAGCTGCAGAACGGTTGGGTCTCAGAGGTCTTTTCCAACCCGGGCTATTGTCCGGCTCTATGAATCCGTGCCTGCCGCAGCCGCTGACCCCGAGGCGTGCCCGGGGACGGAGCGCCCTCTGCCGGCCCTACCCGGAGTCCCCGGGGAGCTCCGTCTCCCGTCCCATCGGAACCGGGAGGCCGGGGCGTTGCTACAGCTCCCGCTGCTCTTTTCCACGTTGTCATTTATACCGAATGTGGCATATATTATTATACCAAATCAGCCGTTTCCGAGGCGCAGCAAGCCGGGGTGCAGAGAAGGGCGAGGCTGTGAATCGGGCTCGGGCTCAGCCGTGTGCCTGGCACGGGCTCGGGCGCCACCTTGTGGCCTCCGACAGGAAGCTGCCTGGTTGCCGCCTGCTGCCGGCCCGCTCGGGAGCAACCCTGCCCCGTTCGTCAGCCTGAAGGATGCGGAGCCTTCGGCTAAAGCTGCTCCTGCCCCTTTGCGTAATAGGTGCGCTATTGAAATATTGCTGGAGTTAACAGCAGTGTACATCCTGCTTCTTTTTGTCTTACCGATGTGTAGTTTACAAACAGTCCCAAGGGTTCTGGAAAAAAAACAATACAAAAGTTGAAGCTGCACAGAGTAGGTTTTCCATACATTGTATGACAAGCACTGGATTTACAGCATCAGTCACTGCACAGCAGTGTCCCGGGAAAAAAACATCGGGAAGGATTGTCTAAACCCTCACATCAGGGCCGTTTCTACATGGCAGGGAAATGCTAATATATGTTTAATGCAGAAAAGCCCATGGTGCCCAGGCTTTGTATCAACAGTGAAAACCCCCACATTTTCCTTTAGATATAAGTCTTGCTTTAACATCTGGAGATCTGGCACTAGAATGTGGCACTGGACAGGGTGAAACGACAGCTTGCACAGCAGAGACAGAGCCACATTGTCAGAGCATAGGTTCATATAGTTAGGTACAACACTTTGGACAGTGCAAACATCTATGGTGTTTCCACTGACTACCCTCGTTGCCCCCCAAGCATTTATCTTCATGGACTAATGCAAGTGCAGTTATTTTGTCATGAGCACTGTTGTGTGAAAGCTGCACAGCAGAGACACAGCCACATTGTCAGATCATAGGTCCAATAGTCAGATACATCTTGGACAGTGCAAACATAGATGGTGTTTCCACTGACTACTCTCCTTGTCCCCAAGCATTTGAGTTCATGAACTTTCTGAACTGGGAGGAATGTTCTGTATAAGAAGTCATGACTTAAAACTAAACTTAGGCATAATTCACCCTGTAACTGGTATAAAACCAGTCTTTGTCTTCAATGACAACTAGATGTGGCCTGCACATTGCTTTACTCTCAATGATTTGGAAATTCATTTGCAATTACACCACTTGGTGAACTGCTTTGCCACTTGGTTCACCCATCCAAGCTTAACCTATGCAGTATTATCCCAGAACGATGGTAGATGGCACAGGTGGAAATAAAAAAAAAAGCTTAATTACTTCTCTTAATCTCTTTAAATGAGAACATTCTAATAATCAGACCCCTACCTCAAAACCTATTTACTCCTTTATTGCCTTTCAAGCAACAAATTGAACTTTCCTGGTTTATTGCAACAAAAGCTGTGCCTCAGCATGTTCACCCAGCTTTTACATACAGCTTCTGATGAAGAGCTGACCCAAAGAAAATTACCTTGTTAATGACATCTGCAAAAGACTGAGGCCAATTTTCAGTGTATTAAGTGTATTTTATATATGGACAATGAAGTTACAAGGGTATTTCCTGCTCGCTTCTTTTAGTTGCCTTTTAAGTAAGCCGAGTGGCTGAAAATGATTCATTGCTTCATTAAGCTCTAAAATTTGGAGACAACACAATTACCTTTTTCTTTTGCTTGGCACTAAACCTAATTTTTTGCTCTATAAAAGCCCAGCATAGTGCTGTAAACTGATGAAAAAGATGTTATTACCTGTGCCACAGTTGCTGGAATGGAAACTGGGAAGAATGCATTGTAATAGCAGATTTAGCCTTAATAAAGTTTATCACCACAATTTATCAAGGTAATTAAGTATGTACCTAATTATAGGCATGAAGCAGTGCTATTGACTTCAGTGAGGCTAGTCTGCATTTAAAGTTAGGCATGGTTTGAAATAATCTGCTAATTCAGGACTAGAACTGCTACCCTGTGGATGAAGAGAATGCAGCCATCAGTTACTCATTAGCTGAGCTAATGGGAGGGTGGCGTAGCCTGGATAATGATAGAATCAACTAGGTGGGAAGAGACCTCCAAGATCATCCAGTCCAACCTAGCACCCAGTCCTGTCCAATCAACTAGATCATGGCACTAAGTGCCTCATCCAGTCTTTTCACAGGATCACAGGATATTAGGGGTTGGAAGGGACCCAAGGAGATCATTGAACCCAACCCCCCCTTGACTCCATGTTTGAAGCTTGCTGAGAAATGTATTAGAAGCACTTAATTTGTTCTTTACAGACCAGTCAAAGTTTAGTAGGACTATTGCCAACCTTCGAGATCCCAACAAGAAAATGAACCAGAGCTTTTCCAGCTTCCCAGGGGGGTTGTGGAGTCTCCCTCTCTGGAGGTATTCAAAACCCGCCTGGATGTGTTCCTGTGTGATCTGGTCTAGGTGATCCTGCTCTGGCAGGAAGGGTTGGACTGGATGAGCTTTTGAGGTCCCTTCCAGCCCCTGACAATCTGTTTCTGTGATTTAGCTGTGCTTAAGCTAGCAACCCTGCCTAACCCCCAAACTACTGACAGCATGGCACAGAGACACCCTGGGCATGTCTGAAGAGGCTGAGTCAAGCACAATACATAACTAATGAATCCTCTTGGACCAAAGTTGATACCACAGTATCACAGGCTCACAGTATCACCAAGGTTGGAAGAGACCTCATAGATGATCAAGTCCAACCTGTTACCACAGAGCTCAAGGCTAGACCATGGCACCAAGTGCCACGTCCAATCCTGCCTTCAACAGCTCCAGGGATGGCAACTCCACCACCTCCCTGGGCAGCCCATTCCAGTGTCCAATGACTCTCTCACTGAAGAANCCAGCCTCGTTGTCCTTCTCTGGACACGTTAATGGTGGGATATGGCACAATGTCTGCCACACCAGCCAATGTTTGTGGCTCTGTTTGTACTGGTGAGAAATATGCAGCTGGCTCAGAACTGGAAAGGTTTGTGAAAATTCAGGACATAACACATGAACTACAAAAGAGCTCTTTCCACAGCCTAGGCTAATAATTGTTTAGACACAAGCTGCACGTGCATGTGGCAAAGTATTTCTGCATCTGTAACTTGGTTAATCTGCAACTAGATAATACAAGGGCAAATGAAGACTGTATGACCCAGAAATTATGGATCAAAAGCCTTCCCCTTGCCTTTAATTGAGTTGCATTTTAAGCCTTTACTGCTTAGGCAGGTTTCTTTCTAGCTTTATGTTAAAACTCATCTTTCTATGCAGTGTTTTACCAGTGCCAGGTTCAAACAGCTCAAGCACAAAGTAATCACTGATTTTCCAGTGCTGAGCATTTTGACTACTTCTAAGCTCTATGTCTGTGAGCAGTTAACTCCACCTATGTATGTAGCTGTGGAATGGGGTTTATGTAGATTTCAGCACGTGATAAAAATGGCTAAATTCAGGTGGTTCACAATTGGTGCTTTAATAGTAAAAAAAGAACTTCAGGCACAATACTTACTTTATGTATCTCTTCCTGTAACCTCAATTTCAGTCTGTAACCTGTAAGAGAAGCTAAATATATCCAGTGCTGCAACTGTGAAAGGAATTCAGTATAGGCTATGACCCAGAAGAGCACTTTAGCACATGCTCTACTTAAAACATGCAAGGAATTCTGTTTCAGTAGTACTTAGCTACTTGATCTCCAGGGGATCATTTTAACTTTTTCAAATGGAGCACTTCTGCAAAGGAGGTTGCTATATGAGAATGGGACTGCAACCCAGCAGCTGAGCCTGCACCGCAAATACAGTTAGCCCAGGATCTCTCTCCACTGCAGTTTCCAACTCTGCTCCTCCAGCACAAGCTAGTTCAGTCTCTCAGACTTTATTAAGTCACCTGTTTTGCCCCAGTGCTAAATTATTTTGTCTTTCCCAAGTTAAAAGTAATTCTGGGATGCTGCATTCATTAAAGGAATAGAATAGAATAGAATAGAATAGAATAGAATAGAATAGAATAGAATCAACCAGGTTGGAAGAGACCTCCAAGATCATCCAGTCCAACCTAGCACCCAGCCCTATCCAGTCAACCAGACCATAGCACTAACTGTCAGCTCAGTTAGATGAAATGGAATCCTCTACTAAATGGTCCCCAAAAGAGAGTGTGTGAGAAAATGCACAGTAGGAATGGTAGGTGTGCAGAGAGGCCTCTTACAAGCTCTCTGCCAGCTAGTAAATACACAAGTATTCTCCAGATGAATAGCAGTCAAACGTGGAATGGACCCATCAGAGATGCTTCCTCTGTCTGGCTACAGTCCAGCAGACACTGCATAGGCAAGCAAAAAGCTTTGAATATCCATGTTGGTTTAGGTTTCAAAAAGTACATAAATGGCAGCTGCCCTAGGCTGCAGCAAAGGTGCACATCTGTACCTGAATCTTAGGTCTCCTTCAGTAAGGGAATGAATGCTAAGTATTTTCAAGTGCATGACCTCCACAACAAAATTTCTTTCAGCAGGGAAAAACCTTTAGCATGGAAAAATCTCAATGATTGAAACATCTTAGAATCATAGAATCAGTCAGGGTTGGAAGGGACCACAAGGATCAGCCAGTTCCAACCCCCCTGCCATGCCCAGGGACACCCTACCCTA
>WAAF01002672.1:176768-199296 GCA_013400475.1 Tricholaema leucomelas | reverse complement strand
TCTGGAGATTTTCAAGGCCTGTCTGGATGTGTTCCTCTGTGATCTGTGCTAGATTGTGTGGTCCTGCTCTGGGAGAGGGGAGAGGGGTTGGACTCAATGATCTCTTTGGGTCCCTTCCAACCCCTAAAATCCTGTGATCTGTGATATTTAATATGAATNACCCCTAAAATCCTGTGATCTGTGATCCTGTGATAAGGATAAGCATTTCTATCTTTTACATTTATATTTTACACAAGCTGGATCCTCAGTTCCTTACAGATATATTTCCATATGTTATGTATGTTATTTAATATGAATGTATTTTTATTTTACACTTATATTTTACAGAAGCTGGACCTTCAGTTCCTTGCAGCAGGTCTATCTGCATATGTTATATATGATCTTAGAATCAGCCAGGTCGGAAGAGACCTCCAAGATCATGCAGTCCAACCTAGCACCCAGCCCTGTCCAATCAACCAGACCATGGCACTAAGTGCCTCAGCCAGGCTTTGCTTTAACACCTCCAGGGATGGTGACTCCACCACCTCCCTGGGCAGCCCATTCCAATGCCAATCACTCTCTCCTGCAGCAACTTCCTCCTAACATCCAGCATAGACTTCCCCCAGCACAACTTGAGACTGTGTCCCCTTGTTCTGTTGCTGCTTGCCTGGCTTTAACATCCTTCCTTTTTTTTTGCTTCATATACAGTGTTTCTTCAATATGAAATGAATATATTTTCATTTTCATTTCATTCTCCAACATACATAAGGCTTATTCTAATACAATTCCACCCAAGCCATATCCTCTAGAGCATACCTGATGCATCTTGGTAGCAGCCCTGTTTAATGATTTCAATTAAATTAGAGGTAGAAAAACAATCTGCCCCATCTCATGATGCCTCACCATGAAAACAGAGAGAGATGGGACAAGTTGTCATCCTTTCAGCTTATAATTTAAGTTAAATAATGACCTTGATTCACAAGGCTTCCCAGTTATATTTGTTTGACTTTAGCTTTCAAATAATCAAAGAAAAATCAATCCATTTCAATTCACTGAAACATGTCCTGATAGTTCAGGTTTACAGTTTGATCTGCACGTGCTTAACTTTATTTGCAAGGCTTCTGTTGCATCCACTGAAATCTGATCACACAGACAGCAGGCAGCACTGGCACGGTGTTCTTTTAACCTTCAGGAGCAGATCACTGGGTCTGATTTGTCCCACTCAGATTTGGAATTATGTCCAGTGGATCAGACAATTGCTGCTACAGTCCCTGGTTATTTGTCTGCACCGAAAGGTCTGTGACTGCACTTTGGCAGTCAGAGGCTGCAAAGTATTCATATGTTTGTGGAAGTCTGCAGCTGAGCTTTTTAAAACAAATCTGGAAATGATACTGACTGCTGAGTACAGATCTTTGGCAGGGTTATGCTGCTCTTGCTGTAGAACTCAAACCAGGTAGTGTTTGTTGTATGCACTGGCATTTCCTACTGCATTAAGACCAGTATAGAATCATAGAGTGGTTTAGGTTGGAAGTGACCTCAAAGGTCATCTACTTCCAACCCCTAGCCATAGGCAGGGACACTTCCCACTGGAACAGGTCACTCAAGGCCTCATCTAACCTGGTCTTGAACAGTTCCAGAGAGGGAGCAGCCACAAACTCCCTGGGAAACCTGTTCCAGTGATTCATTATCCTCCCTATAAAGAACTTCTTCCTAACATCTAATTTATATCTCCCCTCTTCCAGTTTAAAAAGGTATCTTCAAAAGGTGAAAACTAAGCAGGATGCTTGCCATGCTTTCCTGATGAGCATACACACTTAGAGGTGGTGGATTCCCACCTCAACATGAGGACAGACTTCTTTACAGTGAGGGTGATGGGGCTCTGGAACAGGCTGCTCAGAGAGGTTGTTGAGTCTCCTTTTCTGGAGACTTTCAAAACCCACCCGGATGTGCTCCTGTGTGAGCAGCCTGGGGGGATCCTGCTTTAGCAGGGAGGTTGGACTGGATGATCTCTGGATGTCCCTTCCAACACTTAACGTTCTGTAATTAGCACTGGAACAGGGTGCCCAGGGAGGTGGTGGAGTTGCCATCCCTGGGGGTGTTCAAAAGGAGAGTGGCTGTGGTGCTTGAGGCTATGTTCTAGTGATGAAGGCTGCTGGGATGAAGGTTGGACTGGATGATGCTGGTGATCCTTTCCAACCACAGCGATTCATAGTGATTAGATGTTGTGCTGAGGGCTTTGGTTTAGTCAAGGACTTGTCAGTGTGAAACTAATGACTGGACTCAATGATCTTGAAGGTCTTCTCCAATCTAAGAAATTCTGTGATTCTGTGAAGCACACAGACAGAAGGGAGCAGAACAAGACAAGTCTCAAATTTACTCCTCTGCCAGGAAATGCTGAGACTTGGGCAAAACCACCAAACTTTTTCCACAGAACAAGGAATATGAGGGCACAAATATTTGAGAGCATCTTGTCCTTCAATTTTCCAGGAATAAGCCACTTCCATCCTGTTCCACTGAACAGCACCAATGAAACAGAATCTCAAATAAACGAAGAAGGAAAAAAAAAAATAACCCTGAATCCCCAATCTCTGGAGGCCTCAAGATGGGAACAAACAGGCTATATGATTAGCTACAGTACACACTGGCAACTTTTTCTTTGCAACTTACTTTGGATTAATTTTATGCTTCAGGTGAAGGGTTTATCTGCAGCACTAGACTTGCTCTTGCCTTCCTATTTTTAGATGGCTCCATTTGTTTCCTCTGCGTCTCTGCTGAAAGGATACCATCGATCACTGCAATTTATAAAGCTCCCTGACTTCCATGCTATTTCAGAGTGTCTCATTTTGTCCTATGAGAATAGGTCTAATAGGTGAAATTCACAGTAATTACAAGCCTAAACAAGTCAGTAGAATTACACCTGGGATTCATTTGGTTCTATTTCTTTAGCCTTTCAATATACTTCTATTTTATGAAACTATGAATCATCTCTATTACCTTCCAATGCCCTCAGCCTGGGACATTAAAACAACCCTCCTGTCTTAGTGCTTCATGGTTATGGACTAGTTTGGTAAAACAGACATATTTTGATCAAAATTCTAGTAAAATATAGTAAGGAAATTATTTTATCACACACACACAGTATCACACACAGTATCACCGAGGTTGGAAGAGACCTCATAGATCATCAAGTCCAAGCTGTTACCACAGAGCTCAAGGCTAGACCATGGCACCAAGTGCCACGTCCAATCCTGCCTTGAACAGCTCCAGGGACGGCGACTCCACCACCTCCCTGGGCAGCCCATTCCAGTGTCCAATGACTCTCTCAGTGAAGAACTTTCTCCTCACCTCAAGCCTAAATTTCCCCTGGTGCAGCTTGAGGCGGTGTCCTCTTGTTCTGGTGCTGGCTTCCTGAGAGAAGAGAGCAACCTCCTCCTGGCCACAACCACCCCTCAGGTAGTTGTAGACAGCAATAAGGTCTCCCCTGAACCTCCTCTTCTCCAGGCTAAACAATCCCAGCTCCCTCAGCCTCTCCTCGTAGGGCTGTGCTCGAGGCCTCTCCCCAGCCTCGTTGCCCTTCTCTGGACACGTTCAAGCATCTCAATGTCCCTCTTAAACTGGGGGGCCCAGAACTGGACACAGTACTCAAGGTGTGGTCTAACCAGTGCAGAGTACAGGGGCAGAATGACCTCCCTGCTCCTGCTGGCCACACCATTCCTGATGCAGGCCAGGATGCCACTGGCTCTCTT
The DNA here is from genome assembly GCA_013400475.1 of Tricholaema leucomelas. Classification (NCBI taxonomy): domain Eukaryota; kingdom Metazoa; phylum Chordata; class Aves; order Piciformes; family Lybiidae; genus Tricholaema lacrymosa; species Tricholaema leucomelas. The sequence goes on along the minus strand of WAAF01002672.1, from coordinate 195,571 downwards.
GGCCACCTGGGCACACTGCTGGCTCATGTTCAGGTGGGTATCAATCAGCACCCCCAGATCCCTTTCTGTTTGGTTGCTCTCAGCCACTCCAAGCCCAGCCTGTAGCTCTGCATGGAGTTGTTGTGGCAAAGTGCAGCCCCTGGCACTTGGACTTATTGAACACCATCCCCTTGGACGCTGCCCATCTGTCCAGGCGGTCAAGGTCACACTGCAGAGCCCTTCTGCCCTCCAGCCCAGCAACATCTTCCCCCTGAGCTTACTTGGCAATGGAGGAAAAATATCACTTCAAAAAAGGGAAGCCTTAAAATCAAATCCCTGCCTGCAAACATTATGGCCTATCCCTTGTCCAGGTGCAACCATCAAACAGTCAGTTCCAAGGCATGGACTGGGCTGGCAGTGAGAGGAGATAATTTCCATGTAGCTGCATTAATGCATTTAAAATAAATTCAGTTTAAATTCTCTCTGATTAAGGCAGGTGGCTTTAAAAGAATCTCTCCCACTTTGCTAAATGATCCTTCAGTAAACATGCCCTGCTACCAAAACAGCTAGATAAAGATGATGATGATGATTATAGCCTGACACCTAGCATTAAAAGTGAATCCCTCTTTTTTTTTTCCCATGCAAATTCTTCATAAGTGGATTTGTTTCCCATTTTGTCTTATTAAGCACAGAAATGGAAAGAAGGACAAAAGCACAGGCATTATCACAGAATCACAGACTAGATCTGCTTGGAAGAGATCTCAAAGATCAACCAGTCCAACCTTTAACCCAGCCCTGACGGGTCAATACTAAACCACGTCCCTAAGCGCCAAGTCCACAGGCTGCTTGAACACCTCCAGGGATGGTGATTCCAGCACTGCCCTGGGCAGACCATTCCAATGTCTGAGAACCCTTCCAGTGAACAAGTATTTCCTAACATCCAGCCTAACCCTCCCCCAGTGCAGCTTGAAACCATTTCCTCTAATCCTGACACCAAGGAGAAGAGACTGCCCCCTCTTCACTCCAACCTGCCTTCAGGTATCTATCAAGGAGTGCTAATGGAAGGTCTTTCACTGTTGGTGAATTCACTGACCAGCTCAGGCAGATAGAGGACAGCTTGCCACATTCTGCCATAGCCTCTGCTATAAGAACTATGACTAGAGAGATGAAAGAGATAAAGAATTATATCAAAGATAGCATTAAGGATAGTATTAAAGATAGCATGAGAGAAGTGAAGGAGGATCTTAAAACCTCCCTTTCCAGTCTGGTACAGGATACCATCCCTGCATCATCTGAATGGGTGCACGTTTCTGCCATCAGGAACAGACCCCCACCTCCTGCAAGGCGATTTGGATTCTTGCTCTTATACCTCTCAGCAAGCCTATGAGTGCAGTAGACATCAGCACTGTTTCTCTTTCACAACCTGTGACCTAATCCTTCTCACCAAACCATTCTAGCTAGGCTCAAACTAGCACAGCTGTGGAGAGCAATGAGGTCTCCCCTCAGCCTCCTTTTTCTCATCAGTGAATTTCTTTACAAAGTGATGCTTCTGCTTCTAGACAAACTGCAAACAACAGCAAGTCCCTTTGGATGACCCCTTCTGCAAAGACACATCTTCCCCAGAAGCACACAGCTCCAGGTGTATTGTTCAGTGGAAGCACCACAAGAGTTTTGTTTTCTGGAAGTCTGGAGTTGAGCTGTTCAAAACAAGAACCTGGAAGTGAAACTGACTGACAAGCACAGCTCTTTGCAGGGGTGGGGGTTACGCTGCTCTTGTGGAACTCAAAACTTCTTGTTTTATACACTGGCATTTACTACTGCATTAAGACCTATATTTTCAAAAGGTGCAAAACAAGGATGCTTGCCACATCCTTAGAGATGGTGGATTCCCTCTTTCTAAACCCCACTCAGCACTAGAGATGAGCAGAGCAGAGCTACCATCTCCTCCCTGGAGTGGAGAACTGCAGATGGTGTGATTTCAGGGGACTCTTCAAGAGTGACAGAGGACTACAGGCACCATGTGAAACCTTGTTCTCTGGTCTTCTCTGCTACATTTTTATGGCTTTTCCTTTAAAATAAGCAGCTGAAAGGATTGTTTTATTTAGATTTTGCACTTGACTCAAAAAAATGCAGAAGTAATTCGGAATTTTCTCGACTGCAGCTGAAAAGACACAACCTTTCTCCAACCAGACCGGCATGCTATACTCATTTGGAACCTCTACAGGTTGTATGCTGCTCACACAGGCTCACAGGATGCCAGGGGCTGGAAAGGACCCCAGGAAATCATCGGTCCAACTCCCCTGCCAGAGCAGGACTGCACAATCTAGCACAGATCACAGAGGAACACATCCAGACAGGCCTTGAAAGTCTCCAGGAAAGGAGACTCCACAACCTCTCTGGGCAGCCTGTGCCAGTGCTCTGTGTCCCTTACACTAAAGAAGTTCCCCCTTGTGTTGAGGTGGAGCCTCCTGTGCTGCAACTTACACCCGCTGCTCCTTGTCCTATCCCAGGCAGCAAGTGAGCAGTGCCTGTCCCCCGCTCCTGACCAGCCCTCAGATGTTTATAAACATTTCCTTATCAATAAAACCACCACAGATTTGTCCAATGAAACAGAGGTTTAGGAGAGAGCTGACAGAAAATAAACCTCTGCAGACATCCCTCCATAAAATCCCTGCTCATTTATGCTGACAGGATGGGGAAGAAGAGTGAGCAAGATCTGTTCAAAGGGCAAGGTTTGTTCCTGTCTTAGAAGTTTTGGCACTACTCCCCAGAGAGTGCCTCAAAGTTGTGAGGACTGTGTGAAGGTCAGGTCCAAGCACAAGCAGCCACCTGTGCTCATTTCAGAGCTGTTCATGCCCAGCACTCCATCTCAGACTCTTTCTGGTCACAGCTTCAGAAACCTCCCTGTGATACAGACTGACCTGAGCAGCTGAGGGAGCTGGAGTTGTTCAGCCTGGAAAACAGGAGGCTTAGGGGAGGCCGCACTGCTATCAACAACTACCTGAAAGGGGGTTGTAGCCAGGTGGGGTTGGGCTCTTCTCCCAGGCACCCAGTGACAAAATAAGAGGACACAGTCTCAAGCTGCACCAGGGCAGGTTTAGGCCGGATGTTAGGAAGAAATTCTTCACAGAAAGAGTGATTGGCATTGGAATGGGCTGCCCAGGGAGGTGGTGGAGTCGACATCCCTGGAGGGGTTTAGAAAGAGGCTGGATGAGGCACTTGGTGCCACAGTTTAGTTAATTAGAAGGTCTTAGGTGATAGGTTGCCCACGATGATCTCAGAGGTCTTTGCCAACCTAGTTAATTCTGTGATAATCTGTGTTTGGAGGGCCACAGGAATGGTTTTGCCTGCTGAATCCCTCTTCCCCTCTGAAGAAGGAAAAGATGGACCCACAGAGAAGCTAAACCACTTCTTTACTGCTCAGCACAGGGAGCTCCCTAAAGCACTCACAGTTGCTAACAAAGAACAAAACTTGAACACAATCTACAGTCACAGAAGCACAGAATGTTAGGGGCTGGAAGGGACCTCAAAAGATTGTCCAGTCCAATCCCCTGCCAGAGCAAGACCTTCTAAAGCAGGTCACACAGGAACACGGCCTGGTGGGTTTTGAATGTCTCCACAGCCTTTCTGGGCAGCCTGTTCCAGAGCTCTGTCACCCTCACACTGAAAATGTGTTTCTATATGTTCACATGGAAAGTCCTCTGCTCCAACTCGCACCTGTTGTCCCTCGTCCTATCACTGGGCATCGCTGAGCAGAGCCTGACTCTGTCCTCCTTACACTCACCCTTCACATCCTTATAAACATGAATGAGGTCAGCCCTCAGCCTCCTCTTCTCCGAGCTAAAGAGCCCCAGCTCTCTCAGCCTGTCCTCAGAAATGAGATGTTCCACTCCCTTCAGCACCTTCGAGGGTCCTTTTGGGTTTTAATGGAACCACATTTATTACACCAAACAAGATGCCTACCCCAGTGTTTCAAAGGAGAGCCTAGAGAGACAAAGACAACCACCACAGTGTAAAGCCCAGCAAGCAAGAGAACATCAGCAAGGTTACAAACGTTTAAATAATGGGGAACTTCTCTGTTAGCTCAATTTGCTCAAGGCAGCATGGAGACAAAGCACAGCTCTTTAAGCCAAGTTCTTTAGGAATGGGAGATGCTTATGAAACCCTGCTAAAATGTTTTAACAGCCTAAACGAGGTAGAGAACACAAATGGCTGAGTACAGCAAATGAGGAGGTAAGAAAAAAGCTACTTACAGGACAGCAGAAAGGGGCTGACGAATACCAGAGCCACCCAGAAACAACTAGAACATGATCTCAGTGTCTGGCTTTCAGCTGACAACCACAAAAGGCCACGGGAAAGCTGAACTGTTGCAAAGAGGGAAACAAAACTCGAATGTATTTCAAATAAGCAGACAGGCTGCAAACTGACACCCAGGAGCACATGCCTTACAGGTAAGACTCCTGGACATCAGCCTTTCCATTCAGGTATGTCTGCTACAAAAGTAAGTCCTTAATGATCATGTAATAAAACAAATTCTCCATCCTCCCACAAAGGAAAGTCAATCTCTGCACCAGCACTGCTGCTACAGTCAGCCCAAAACGTGCCTGGACACCATGGGAGCCAGCAAGCCAAGGCTGTTCAACAGCATTCTGCTATCTGAAGTGCTAACATCTAACTATGGCACCACATCTGCTTTCAAAATGTCTGCAACAGTTAACATTTCAGCATCTACAGAGTTTCACACTGCACAAGAAAGCTACCTGGAAAATAATCATGCTGCTGAATTCTGTGACAGCTGATTTGCATGGAGAACTAAGCAGCCTGCAAGGCAAGAGGGTCACCTAGTATAGCTTCTTGGCACTATGCCCAGTTCTGGCACCCTAAATGCTAAGTATATTATGGTTCAGGTATGCTTCCAGCTCTGCATCCAGTACTAGAGTCCCCATTTCAAGAAGAATGTGAAGGTGCTGGAGCATGTCCAGAGAAGGGCCACGAGGATGCTCAGAGGGTTGCAGCAGCTCTACTATGAGGACAGACTGAAAGAGTTGGGGCTGTGCAGTCTGCAGAAGAGGAGGCTCCAAGGTGACCTTCTTGTGGCCTTCCAGGATCTGAAGGGGGCCTACAAAAAAGCTGGGGAGGGACTTTTTAGGCTCTCAGGAAGCAACAGGACTGGGGGAAATGGAGCAAAGCTGAAGGTGAGGAGATTCAGACTGGATGTGAGGAGAAAGTTCTTCATGAGAGTGGTGAGAGCCTGGAATGGGTTGCCCAGGGAGGTGGTTGAGGCCCCATGCCTGGAGGTGTTTAAAGCCAGGCTGATTGAAGCTCTGGCCAGCCTGATCTAGGGTAGGGTGTCTTTGCCTGTGGCAGGCGGGTTGAGACTAGATGATCCTTGTGGTCCCTTCCAACCCTGACTGATTCTATGATTCCAGCCCCACAGCATGGTTCTTCTTGAAGAGGAGGCTGAGAGTGAGCTGCAGTTGTGGGCAGTCACAGAGGGGAAGGTGCCAGTAGCTCTGTCTTCCTCTGTCTCCTCAGAAATAACCATCCATCACACATCTAGCAGAGAAGCAAATTGCCACTGGAGAAGCCTCCCTGCTTGTAAAAATCGGAAAGGCTGAAATGATTTGGAGCTACACAAATGAAAAAGAAGCTTCTTGTGTGCTGAGTACGTCAGCAAGGGGTAAAAAAAAAAAAGGAAAGGAATGCTGAAGAAAAAATAACTTTTTAGTTGAGGAAATGACTCAATGTTTTGTACAGTCAGGATAGTCTCCACTTGACATTTCTCAAGGGTCAGTCACCCGTGGGTGTACACTGGGGCAACTGAGGTAGGGGTCTTACCACAAACTGTTCACATTAGCCAATTATTTAGTTATTAAAGTGAAAATGGGGCATTTTTCAGTGAGGATCATAAAGTCAGGTAGCAGAAACAGCAATTAATTTGCCTAGATACATATTCCCCTTTTGTACAGAGCCATCTTTGTTTCAAATGTTCAAACCAGACATAAAAAGAAGAGGGAAAAGGAAGTAATTTGTTTAAACGACTTGTTTTATTAAATTAGTCTTCAAATCACTTAGGTATTTATCTGGGGATAGCATGAAACCACACTAAAGTCTACACCAATCTAGTCAACAGTTCAGCACTTGCCAAGCATAACCTTTTCTTCCCCAGATTCCCTCTTGGATGAACATTATTCCCACTGCACTTCCAAATGAAGCAATAAAACTTCATGACACCCAGTACAAATTCTGCAAAGGGCACAGAGAACCACTGCTTGTTCCACAGGAACCAGTTTTATATATATAAAAGAAGTGCTGCTTCAGAAAGTTACTAGGAAAATAACACAAAGCTCAGCATTCTGAAACAGCTGGGAGGTGGTCACGGAGAGATTACTGGATTCCAAACTACGGCAAAGGCAAGCGTGCCGCCTCTCAGCCTCCCTGTCAACAATCCTTGTGCTAGTTTGAACCTAGCTAGAATGTTTTGGTGAGAAGAATTAGATAATAGGCTGAGAAATGAAAACAATGGTGAGATCTACTTCCCTCACGGCCTTGCTGAGATGTGGAAAGAAAAGCAAAACATTAGATAAAGTCACTTCGCTTTGCACTTTGCTTGGGCACTTCAGTCTGGGCTGTGCTCTCAGCTCTGCCTGCTGGGGAGAGCTGAGGCTGCTGGCTGAACTCCATCTTGCTTTCTAACCTCACTCTCCATTTGCTTTGGCTGATTTCACCTTTGCTTCTTAACCCTCTTGGCCGAACCTCCATTCTTCCTTGGGACTGGGGTAAGGTTGAGAGGGGTAGGGGGAAGGTGAGGGGTGGTTGAGAGCCCCTCCTGGGGTCTCAGGTTTATGAGAGGGGAGCTGTGTCTGTATTACCTTTTTCCCTTGTCTATTTCTGTCTATATCTGTATATACTGTAAATATCTGCTTGTGCATTGTCCCAGCTGTAAATATAAGCTTCATTCAAATTTCCAGAGCCGGCTGAGTCTAGTCTGGGTGATTTTTAAAGTGGGGGGGGGCAGGGGACAACCCAAACCATCACAATCCTGCAACAGCAGCTGATGAAATGAGGGCAGCATTCACTTACAGGGAAAACTGCAATCTCCCCTGAAGCTTGCAGCAATCTGCAAAATTAGTTTTCTTCTTGTGCTTGTCGATTATGCCTCTTTTTATTGGCTTTGCTTAATTAACGCTATCCAGCAGCAACTTCAGTAACTATCCTCGGCCATTGGGTAAGAGATATGCTTCATTTATTTTACAAGCATAGCTGGCAAGGCAAAGCAAGAATGGGTTTCTAATTAAGAACCAGGATCTGAAGAGACTAGGATAAATAAAAGGAGACAGGAAATGTTGTCAGAGTCTGCAGTAGCAGAAAGCAAGCATGTGGTTGCCACCGTGCCGGTGCACATACACAAGCCACCTGGGGTAATGCTGGATAAGGCTAGGACCCCATTAGCCCCTTTCCCAGCCTATTTTTCTTCTTTCTATCCCTCCTCCCTTCAATAAATAATGCCTGGGATCAGCAGGGAAGCATAAAATTGTGACTGTTAGCTCAGGTTAAAATGCTCTTCTTCCAAATCTGTTGCTCAGTTGAATACCCAAAATCATGCTTTTACTCCAGCTGCTGTCTTGCTGGACAAAGTGTTGGTACAGGCAGTGCTCAGAACCACATCCGTAGCCCAAAATGCTTTCTTTACTCACATGCCCTTTCAAACCTGACATTTCATGTGTTGATTTTAGCTCTTTATAATTACCTATGTGCTGAGGACAGGAAGAAAACACACACATGCAAGAGGTCTGTTGATGAGTTGTCTCTTTTCTATTTTGAAGTTCAAAAGCATTTATACTACAGATCTTTGCAGTTCTCCAGGGGTTCTATCTACTAAATGACAGAGTTTTCAGAACTGTACCTGCAGCTTCCAAAAATGTGACTCAGCAACCATACTTTCATACTTGGAGAATCATAGAATCAGCTAGGTTGGAAGAGACCTCCAAGATCATCCAGTCCAACCTAGCACCCAGCCCTATCCAGTCAACTAAACCATGGCACTAAGTGCCTCATCCAGGCTTTTCTTGAACACCTCCAGGGACAGTGACTCCACCACCTCCCTGGGCAGCCCATTCCAATGCCAATCACTCTTTCTGTGAAGAATTTCCTCCTAACATCCATCCTAGACCTCCCCCAGCACAACTTGAGACTGTATCCTCTTGTACTGTTTGAGGTCTGGTAAGTTGTGGATTTGGGACCAACACTGCTTAATATCTTCATAAGCCATGTGGATCATGGGATCAGGTGTTCTCTGATGAATTTTGCTGGTGGTACAAGAGTGTAGTAATAGACACTTTGGAAAGCAGAGCCACCCTGCACAAAGACCTGGATAAGCTGGAAGAGTGTACTGCAGGGGGTTTGGACAAGATGATTTCCAGAGGTCCTTTTCATCTCAGTGCTTTGCCTGGTTCTGTGACCTTATGCAGTTCAACAAGGCCAAGTGTACAGTCTTGCACCTGGGAAAACACAATCCAAGAGTACAGCACAGAATGGGTTCTGCCTGTCTGGAAAGCAGCTGTGTGAAAAGGGGCCCAAGGGTTGTGGTGGACAACAAGGCACTTCTCTTCAGCCAAGAGCATGTTTATGTCTAAGACAGGTGCCACAATGCTTTTGCTAGACCCTGCAAAACAGACAGAAGTCAAACTACAAAACTAGATACCAAAGTTTCCTCTACCAAGTCAGATGGTTCAGAAAACTACTTGAACCTGCACATTTCATATATGAAAGGAGAGCCACCTGGAACTAACCAACAGGTAATACCTAGGAGAAGGTCATGCCTAAGGACTCTGCCCATCGCTGGCTTAGCTCTGCTCTAGGGTGCCAGGAAGCACTTGCATCTACTACTCACTGCTCACTTCAGCTGATGGAGCAATCACCACCTCTGTAGTGATTCCTTCAAATCACCAGGCAGGGTTCATTCCCCCTTTTGAAAACATGCCCAGAGAACACCTAGTGATTTGAAGGAAAAGTGTCTTGAGCTTCTGTCTCCCATGCGAATGCTTTGATCCCTGGGGAAGAGATTCAGCTGAGCAGTAAAACATTTTTCAGGGTGAAGAAACATTTTAGCTGAAAGTCTGCTCTTTTGATATGAATTTAAGTTGTGCTCTAGTCTTTACACTTTAACCTGTATTACAATGCTTGCTTTGAGGGAGAAAAAAAGTATCTTACAGAAGTTGAGAGCCAGGGGGCTGGTCTAAGTCAGGCCACCACTTGAAACACAGAGGAAAAACACACTTGATGTCTAAAAATCACTTCTGTAATTTCATAGTGACTGTTTCTTAGACAAGAAACAGATCTAGGGTCAACCCAACATGCAAAACTTGCACATTTCCAGCTGAGGACCTTAATGACTGTGCTTATTTTATCCCCTCCCCCAAATCATGAATTCTTACCCATCCTTTAATTGACTCTCAACTCACTGCATAAAAAGTGGCTGCAGCACTGAGCTGTCAGAAAGGAGTTAAAGCAAACATGGGCAAAACCAAACTGAAATAGAACCAGAACACAGCATGTTTATTTAAGTAAGACCATGCTGCAAGGAACTGCTGAGTGCTTCTCTCAAAGAATGTTTGCTTTCCACTGTCAGCATCACATAGCAAAATACTTAATAAAGAAATGACTAAGGAGGAGTGTGGCCAGCAGATTGAGGGAGGTTCTCCTCCCCCTCTCCTCTGACCTGGTAAGACTTCATCTGGAATACTGTGCTTAGTTTTAGGCTCCCTAGTTCAAGAGGAACAGAGATCTGCTGGAGAGGGTCCAGCAGAGGGCTACAAACATGATGAAGGGGCTGGAGCGCTACTCTATGAGGAGACGCTGATGGACCTGGGGCTTTTTGGTCTGGGAAGAGAAGACTTAGAGGGGATCTAATCAATGTTCATAAATATATGAGGGCTGGGGATCAAGAGGGAGGGGACAAACTCTTCTCGGTTGTGTCCTGTGATAGGACAAGGAGTAATGGATATAAACTATAGCACAGGAAGTTCCACCTCAACAGGAAGATGAACTTCTTCACTGTAAGGGTCATGGAGCACTGGCACAGGCTGCCCAGAGAGGTTGTGGAGTCTCCTTCTCTGGAGACTTTCAAGACTCATCTGGATGCACTCCTGTGTGACCTGTACTAGACGTGGTCCTGCTCTGGCAGGAGGGTTGGACTGTGGAATCATAGAAACATAGAATCAGCTAGGTTGGAAGAGACCTACAACATCATCCAGTCCAACCTAGCACCCAGACCTAGCCAATCAACCAGACCATGGCACTAAGTGCCTCATTTTCCTGAGCACCTCCAGGGACAGCAACTCCACCACCTCCCTGGGCAGCCCATTCCAATGCCAATCTCTCTCTCTGCCAACAACTTCCTCCTAACATCCAGCCGAGACCTCCCCTGGCACAACTTGAGACTGTGTCCCCTTGTTCTGTTGTTGGTTGCCTGACAGAAGAGACCAACCCCACCTGGCTACAGCCTCCCTTCAGGTAGTTGTAGACAGCAATGAGGTCTGCCCTGAGCCTCCTCTTCTGCAGGCTGCACACCCCCAGCTCCCTCAGCCTCTCCTCCCAGGGCTGTGCTCCAGGCCCCTCACCAGCTTCGTTGCCCTTCTCTGGACATGTTTCAGTATCTCAACATCTGTCTTGAATCGAGGAGCCCAGAACTGGACACAATACTCAAGGTGTGGCCTGACCAGTGCTGAGTACAGGGGAAGAATAACCTCCTTTGAGGTCCCTTCCAACCCCTAGCACCCTGTGATCCTGTGAGGACCCCAACAAGATATGTCTCTTGGAGACAACAGCTGCAAAAATCCCAGGACATGTACATGCTTCTTGCAAGTGAAGGTGAGATCAATCAGAACTCACACCTGCTAACCTGATGATGGCACAGCTGGAATTACCTCTGGTGCTACATGCCATGGTGACTCACTAACAGCTGACTCAGACTAACAGTTTGATTTTTCTTATCACCCTAGGGGAATGGTTATTAGAATTTGCTCCTGCCAGCGAGGAGTGAGCACAGCTACAAAGGAAGCAATAGGATTAGATGGAAGTTGGAGGGTAAGGTGGTCACAGTCACCAAAGTTTTCCAGATTGAGCCAACAGGTGTTCAAAGCATAGGGAACTGTCAAGCTGATCTAGCAGAACTTTGTAGTCTGAGAGCTTCCATCTTTTGGAAACTGGGGTGGGTGACAGCTAGCCAATTTGGCTGAGAGATATGTGGAGCAAAGCATGTGGCACTCCACATCAGGCATCAAAAATCACAGAATCACAGAATCCTAGAATCATAGAGTGGCTTAGCCTGCAAGAGACCTTAGAGATCATTTAATCCAACCTCCCTGTCATGGGCAGGGACATCTCTCAACTAGAGAGATCAACCTGGTCAACTAGACCAGGTTACTCAAGGCCACATCCAACCTGGCCTTGAACATCTCTGGGGAGGCAGCATCCACAAACCTCTCTGGACAATACATTTCAGAGTCTTGTCACCCTTGTAGTGAAAAATTTCTTCCTAAGATCCAATCTAAACCTAATATTTTCCAATTTAAATCCATTCCCCCTTGTCAGTGGCACTCCTGTAAAAAGTTCCTCTCCAGCCTTCCTGCAGGATCCCCTCAGGTATTGGAAGGCAGTCATGAAGTCCCCTAGGAGTCTTCTCTTCTCCAGCCTGAACAATCCCAGCCTATCCTCATAGGTATTCAGAGGTGTTCCAGCCCCTGCAGCATCTTTGTGGCCCTCCTCTGGCCTGGTTCTAACAGATCTATGGCCCTCTTATGATGGGGACAGCAGAACTGGACACAGTATTCAAGGTGAGGGTCTCAGAAGAGCAGGGTAAAGAGGAGGAAACACCTCACTTGATCTGCTGGCCACACTCCTCCTGATGCAACCCAGCACACAAAAGGGAGAGGGGAAAGAAATCTCCCCCCAACATCCATCCGCAAGCTGAAGTGGCTTGCAGTCACAAGTCAGCAAATGTACACAGACAGACCTAGGTCTGAGTGAGGTTACAGCTGATTTCTGTGCAGGTTATCATGCTGTGCAGAGGATTTTTTAAGCACAATTACCGTCTCTGCCATCCTACCTGAGAGAGTGGTCTCCATAGTAACACCTGAGTCACATGGCACTGCACCCCTGATACCAATCAATCTTGAAAACATCTTTTTAAAGCTACAGACTCCCAGGAAACTGCAGATGGAGGTTTCTTGTTGAAACTAAGAATATGCTCTCTTTAAAGAAAAATGGGAGTTTTACCTTGGAATCTTCTCATTTGACTCTCCCTCCATACCATCCACTCTCTGTCAGCTCATAAAAGTAGTACAAAATGGAGAAAGGACAATGGGTTTGTGCTAAAAAGAGTGACAAACAATGAAGTACTGCTGGGATGTAAATAACATGTTTTGTGTCCCCCCCCCAGATGTCTCCTGAAATGTTAAACCCCAGAAATTTCATCAGCTTCTTTCTCCCTTGTTGCTTTCTGAGTCTGCAGTTCAATGTAGCCTATCAGAGCTGTGTTCCTCTGTGTGAGTAGAAGAGGAGCACGTTTAAGGGACTGATGTTTGCATTTAGCTTGGCACTGGGGCTTTCTGAAATGCATTCTGCCACCAGCCCTCCAAACACATCCAGCAGCCCAAAAGCCGATAAAGTTGTCAATTTCTCTGGGGGTTTTGGTGGGTTGTTGCTTTTCCTTTGGGTCTCACCTCCACCCCAGCAGCCTTTGGGTTGTCTGTGCAGTGCCTGTGCTTCTACCTATTTCAGCAGCCTGCTACCTTTTGTTAGCCCAACAAGGACACTGCTACAGGTTGTGCTAGTTTGAGCCTAGCTAGAATGTTTTTGTGAGAAGAATTAGATGATAGGCTGTGAAAAGGAAACAATGGTGATGGCTACTGCACTCATAAGCTTGCTGAGATGGATAAGAACAAGAACACAAACACAGATAACAGAGTCACTCTCTGTCTCTCTGGGGCTGAACTTCTCTCTCTGACCTAACCTGCCATCTGTGTGACTAATCCATCTGCTTCCCAACCCCCCTGGCCAGCCTTCCAAACTACCTTGAGGGTAAGGCAAAGTCTTGGGTAAGGTAAAGGGGTGGGAGGAAGGTGGAAGGGTGGTTGGGAGCCCCTCCTGGGGACTCAGGTTTCTGGGAGGGCTGCTGTGTTTCTGTATTACCTTTAACTTGTCTATTTCTGTCTATAGCTGTAAATACTGTAAATATCTGCTTCTCTATTGTGCTATGCTGTAAATATAAAGCTTCATTCCTTAACTTCCAGCTGGCTGAGTCTAGTCTGGGTGATTTCATAAGAGTGGGGGGGAGGTGGCTAACTCCCAAACCATCACACCACTTAAAAAAAAAAGCTGTAACTATTGCTGCTCAAGAAGAGTGCTGCCAAGATTTTGTTGTAATAAGTGAAGTGCAATAATTAGTTGGTTATAAGGCAATTTGCACGTATCACAATGTGAAACATCAAAGTGTACTTGCTTTGCTTAGCTAGGAAAAAATCCTAGTTGCCTCTGATTTTAGTGTAGTATTGGTCTCTACCCTCCAGGTGTGTTTCATGTGTGAAGTAAGGAGCAGATAGATGTGTGGCAGCCAGAAAAATAAAGGGGCTCGCTGATATGTAAACACTTGTGGCAGTTGTTTTCTGCGCTCAATATGCTGTCATGCAATACTGATACCTCTGAGCAGCTGTACCAGGTATCTGTACTGTCTGTCATGCTTTAGAAGTCAGCACCAGCAGTCAGGGACTCTTGTTACATACAAAGAAGTCAGGCTTTGAATCTCCTTTCACAGTGTGGAAGTGACATTTATCTAGGGCCACAAGGCTGGGGCACCTCTGCTGTGAGACTGAGGGAGTTTGGGCTGTTCAGTCTGGAGAGGAGAAGGCTCCAAGGTGACCTTGTTGTGGCCTTTCAGTATTTTAAGGGGGCCTACAAGAAAGCTGGGGAGGGACTTTTCAGGATGTCAGGTAGTGACAGGACTTGGGGGAATGGAACAAAGCTAGAAATGGGTAGATTCAGACTGGATATTAGGAAGAAGGTATTCACCATGGAGGGTGGTGAGAGCCTGGAACAAGCTGCCTAGGGAGGTGGTGGAAACCTCATCCCTGGAGGTGTTTAAGGCCAGTCTGGATGAGGCTCTGGACAGCCTGATCTAGTGTGAAGTGTTCTTGCCCATGGCAGGGCTGTTGAAACTGGATGATCCTTGTGGTCCCTTCCAACCGTGACTGATTCCATAACTCTACGATTTAGATGTGGTTCTGACATGTATCTCTCAGTAAATACCATCATTGTTTGTCAGGACAACAGACCCCAACAATAGAAATGTAATGTTCCAGAATCAAAATACAGACATCTGTGACAGATGTTTTAAGCTATGCCAGAGCTCAGCGATGTTTTTTCAAACAGCATAGGAATCAATAGCAGAAGAGATGCACTGATTTTGGCAAGGATCAGAGATTGTATTTCAACTATGTCCAGTCTCTTTTACAAAGGTAAGTGGCAAGAGAAGAGCAGCAAAGCACAAGTGAGCTGTTACAGCAGTTGAGGAAGCTGCCTCTGCTTTATCACAGCCTGTAAGAAAGAACTCAACCCTCCTCTTGTCAAACCCTTAAAGACAGTAAGGCAACTCATGCAGTGAAACAAACCCAGAGCACCCTCACCCTGAAAGGGTTTTGTTGTGAATCATGAATGAAGCATGCAGTTCAGCCTGGAAGGCATTAGGACACAGGCACCCAGGAAAATCCCAGGTAAGGAACAGAATATCACATTATACTTGCCACCAGAAAATGATCTGTTTGTTTTCCATATCCATTTTTAAACTAAAGATCATCATAAAATAGTAATAATAATAATAACAAGCCAATAGTGAGGGTCAAATGCTTCACAGCTATTTTCATTACCTTCTTTACCAGGTCTTCATATGCTGGCAGCAAGATCACAGATCTTTCACCCTTGTGCAGCTGACTCAGCAATGTCATAGAAGCTGTCAGTGCTGCATGTTTAGAATGTATGATAGAACTTTGGGCCAAAACAAGCAAACAAAAGAGCAGAACTAGCAGGCAAATTTAAGCTCCCTGTTCAGATTCAAGCATACAGCCCTGGCACCCATGGTAAATTTTTTTTTTTTACCCCAGTCCAGTTATATTTTCTAAGTCTCAGTACTATTACCTAGAAGCATTTAACAGCTCTTTTCCCCTCACTCTGTCTCAGAGAAGAGCAAAGCAAAGCTAAAGCCTGGATTGTCTGACAGGGTTTGTCTTCATACTGTGACTGATGAGGCTGATGTGCTGAATTTAAACCTGAACATCTCAAAACCAAAAACATCCCTCTGAAGCAGTGAGGAAGAAGAGCACCAGTTCAACCCACTGCTGTATGTAGCACAGCCTCAAGTTTCTTGAATAGGCTCACAACCATTTGAAGACAGATCCTTGTCTCCTGAGAAAGGATTTATGGTATTCATTTACCTGGAGTTTAGACTGAAGGACCATTAGTTTCTAGCTGTGAAATGTGAAAGAATTGGCAGCTGCTGCAGCTCAGCTCTCTTCTCCTCCAGCTACATCAGGAAAGGATTTCAGCCACATGTCCCTGGCAAGAGCCACTTTGCACAGTGAACAGAATAGGAGCAAGTCACAGCAGAGGGCATTCTCTGCCAACCCACAACCAAAGCTCCTTTTGTCCCCTGGGAGTCCAGCTAAGAGGCCTGACCCTCATGTTGATCTCCATCTGTGAAACACATCTGCAGGAGCACTATGCAGAAGCCTCTAGCTTGGATGGTGAAACAAGGGGGATTGTCCAACTCACCCTGGAGTGGAAACATCCCTTCTTATAGGGTCTTTGGATCTTCAGTGAACACAGTTTAGAGTCCACCTCTCCAACTCATCTTCACTTCTGTGTTCAAATAATTTGACCTGTTCAGGGTAAGATGAAACTTTTGAGGCACTTAATGCCATGGTCTAGTGGATTGAATAGGGCTGGGTGCTAGGTTGGACTGGATGATCTTGGAGGTCTCTTCCAACCTGGATGACTCTATGATTCTATTTGAATCTGTTAGGAGCAGCCTCCAAAGGGCTGACCTCTACTGAAGGGCATTTTACACCAGCCTTACTGGCTGAGAACAGCTCTGCTGCAGGGCAGGTACCAGAATTCTGCCTACTGACAAACTATCTTCCTTAGGCTTCCTTTCTATGCTTCCCACTGCAATTACAGCATGGCCCTGGCTGTAAAGAGGCAAACTTGATCACCCTCCTGAAATACATAAATATGGCATCAGATTAAACTAAGCAGTATTTTCTAGGACATCTTTGACATGCATGCAGAGTAGCTTTAGAGACTTCCAAGTCCTTTTTTTTTTTGTTAGATGTTTAGAGATGGTGTCTCCAATGAAAAATTCCCAATACCTCCCAGTACAGTTCTATTGGCCTGGGTGTCTTTTTTCACACTCCAGTGTGATGCCTATATAGTCCTTGGAGGCTTTGGAGCAAAACAAAGGTGTTTATACTAAAGAAATAAAGATGTGAAGTTAACATGGGTAAAATAATTGATCCAACTAATACTGAAGTCAGAGAGAGGCATTTCCAGGATCTTAAATGCAGGGCAGGGCTCAAAGAGAAAGGGTTTGTATAGGCTTGGACTACAAGTGGGGAATTCTGCCTTCTGTGAAGCATCTTTGAACCTGAGAGGATGCACAATGATTTAATCCCCCTCATATAACCTATGCTGAACAGGAAGGATATTGGCAAGCATGATTTCCACTTTGTAAATTCAAATTTGAGGACTTTATCTCTCCAAAATGTATGGAGCTTATCAGTTTGCATGTTTTCACCAATTCCAGACACAGAGATATGTGGGCTCTGTATCTGAACAGATAAAGGAGGTCAATTTAATTTCTGATCCCATGTAGTAAACTATTAAGCTACACAACTCATGTCAGGAGCATTATCTGCAGCGAAATATGCCAAAAAATGACATTTCATAAGTTCATCAAGTTAACAAAAATGTCTACAGCTGATCACAGCAGACTAACTAATGCTTAAACATCTCCTTTGCTCTATGAGTAGCTTGGATAAGCAAGGACATCCTACAGCTTCCAAAAGAAACTTGACAGATGCAAAGTACCTTTTCCACATCCAGTGTTTTTATTCCTTAGTGATAACCATTTCAAACAGCATCTCTTCTAAACACTCAGGAATGAGCACCCCAAACAAGCTTGTTTTCAGCAACAGAAAAATAACTTCTCATAACCAAGTCTGTTTATATTAATGAGGTCTGATTAAGCATCTTTCCTTGAGCAGTCACAGAATCGTAGAATCAACCAGGTTGGAAGAGACCTACAACATCGTCCAGTCCAACCTAGCACCCAGCCCTAGCCAATCAACCAGACCATGGCACTAAATTCCTCATCCAGGCTTTACTTGAACACCTCCAGGGACAGCAACTCCACCACCTCCCTGGGCAGCCCATTCCAATGCCAATCACTCTCTCTGCCAACAACTTCCTCCTAACATCCAGCCGAGACCTCCTCTGGCACAACTTGAGACTGTGTCCCCTTCTTCTGTTGCTGGTTGCCTGACAGAAGAGATCAACCCCAGCTGGATACAGCCTCTCTTATGGTAGACAGCAATGAGGTCTCCCCTGAGCCTCCTCTTCTGCAGGCTGCACACCCCCAGCTCCCTCAGCTTCTCCTCACAGGGCTGTGCTCCAGGCCCCTCACCAGCTTCGTTGCCCTTCTCTGGGCAAGTTCCAGTACCTCAACATCTCTCTTGAATTGAGGAGCCCAGAAGTGGACACAGCACTCAAGGTGTGGCCTGACCAGTGCTGTCCTACCTGCTGACTGACTTTCTAATTTGCAAAACTGCTGAATACCTGCACTTCTCATGTGGGATCTCCAAGAACTTCAGTTAAATGCTACAGTGTAAAAGAGTTCTACTGTAATTAGGCTTTAGCTTCAATGAGGCAAGTTCAGGTGTTTTGACAATGCATATTTCTTCAGAATGTCAAACACAACATTAAGGAGCTCTGCTCTCCTTCTCAGCAGAACCTGAAACATGACCAGGACTGTTTCCATTTCTTCCAGAGTTGTGACTTGTTCCTGTTCCATGTTTTCTGGGACAACTCAGCAAAAGAGCAGGTAGATGATCTGAAAGGTGTTCGCTGCACAGAACATCTTCTTTTCACCTCACTATTTCTTTGTGCTCCGAGAGGCTCCTGAGCAGTGCTTCCGCCTGCAAAACTGCTTACACTGCAAAGCACTCTACCTCAAGTGGACAAGAAAACAATGGCTACAGCTGGGGTAGGGACTAGGAGGCAATGAAGAGGCAGCAGTGACACTCAAAAGAAAGATGAGTCATGGCGGCAGTGAGGCTTGCCTCTCAGAAGAAAGTGACTTTCATTCTGGAGAGTGTATCCCTCACTCAGGACCTCTGCAGAAAGCAACACCCTGCAAACTCCCACACCTCCACAGATGTATGGTTTGCTTCCTGCTCACACCATCTTAACATTTTAAACATGCACCAAATCGACATGCAACAAGTCTCAGCTGTTTCCAAAACAAAACTTGCTTGATGTCATGCAGGACGCTTCAGGGATCAGTTTCTGAATACCTGTGCTAAACCTATCCTGGATCTGAAAGCCAGGTTCCATCTAAAGAGATATTTGAGAGGTCAAGGGGATAAATAATCATGTGAAGAAGGTCCTTTATCAATGTATACAAATACACACAAATCTTATCAATGTATACAAATATCTGAGGGGTGGGTGTCAAGTGGCTGGGGCAAATATCTTTTCAGTGGTCAGCAGCAATA
>WAAF01002672.1:151597-176470 GCA_013400475.1 Tricholaema leucomelas | reverse complement strand
GGCACTTAGTGCCATGGTCTGGTTGATTGGCTAGGGCTGGGTGCTAGGTTGGCCTGGATGATCTTGGAGGTCTCTTCCAACCCGGTTGATACTATGATTCTATGAACATCAGGAGAAACTTCTTTGTGGTGAGGGTGATGGAGCACTGGAACAGGCTGCCCAGAGTCTGCAGACTTTCAAAACCCATCTGGATGCATTCCTGTGTGAACTACCTTCACTGATCCTGCCTTGGCAGGAGGGTTGGACTCAATGATCTCTGGAGATCCCTTCCAACCTCTACAGTTCCATGATTCTCTGACTTAAAAAAATTAAGAAAGCAGAATCTATCAACAGCTATAAAACACAAAGATACTGCATTTGTCTGAAGTTACTCATGAGCACTGGACACGTGGAGAACACACAGAGGCATGCACTTTCATGTGTACTTATTTTTTACTTCTCTCAGCAGCAAGACACTACACACTATAGTATCACAGTATCACCAAGGTTGGAAGAGACCTCATAGATCATCAAGTCCAAGCCGTTACCACAGAGCTCAAGGCTAGACCATGGCACCAAGTGCCACGTCCAATCCTGCCTTCAACAGCTCCAGGGACGGCGACTCCACCACCTCCCTGGGCAGCCCATTCCAGTAGCCAATGACTCTCTCACTGAAGAACTTTCTCCTCACCTCAAGCCTAAATTTCCCCTGGTGTAGCTTGAGGCTGTGTCGTCTCGTTCTGGTGCTGGCTGCCTGAGAGAAGAGAGCAACCTCCTCCTGGCTACAACCACCCCTCAGGTAGCTGCAGACAGCAATAAGGTCTCCCCTGAGCCTCCTCTTCTCCAGGCTAAACAATCCCAGCTCCCTCAGCCTCTCCTTGTAGGGCTGTGCTCGAGGCCTCTCACCAGCCTCGTTGCCCTTCTCTGGACACATTTAAGCATCTCAACACACACTAGACAGCCTTCTGATCTGAATCTGTTCAACTGTTCTTATGCTCTGGAGGAAAACAGAAAAGTAAGAATGTCCCCCTACAAGTCAAATCTCCATTATAGCAGTTCAAAGTGAATGGAAAGCTTCCCTCCTCTTCCACACCACAGAGCAGCCCAAGTCATTTAGTCAACATTGATTTAAGAAAACTCATTCCCTGATGGACACCAAAGCAGTGGAAAAGCACAACACACTGAGGTTTTTAGTCCAGCAGTTTTTGCCTGATGCTGTGGCAAAGCAGGACATCAAATTTCTAATGAAGAGGAGATCATGAGAAAAAAAAAAAGTGCACTTTTGATTTCCATCCCACTCCTCCAGAAGCTGATGTGTGAGACCACGTCCAATTAGCTCCACAGCACTCTCCTGTAGAAGGGAAGGACTTGCCTCTCCTATGGCACAGAGGAAACAAATGTGCCTGCTGATTTTGGAGATGTAGAAAGCAGAATCTGAGAGTGGAAAATTACAGGAGTATTTTGGGCTCATAAGGCATTACAGCCTTTTGATGAAAATAGGAAAGGATGCTGTTAACTCTTCATTCAGTTTAGGCTTTTGATTTCAAAGAAGCATTAGACAATGAAAAAAGCACTCAAAAGATCAAAAAAGCTCAATCAGAAAAGAACATAAAGTTATCAGTTTTGTCTTCTTATTGATACTCTGTGACCCCTCCACTTGTCTGGAACTCTGCTTGAACGGTTAAATGGGAGGTTTCACAGAGCAAGGAGATGAACACACAGCTTTTTCCATGCTGATCATCCCTGAAGGCCAGCAACTCTCCACTGGTGGCTATAGAGGCAGCCCTGAAGTGCTGCAGGGTGTCCTTCTGAAAGGGCAGCGAGAGGAGAAATCAATCCCTGAAGCAGTGCTGTTGAAAGCAAGGTGATGAAGAGGAAATTTAAAAGTCAAATACCCCAAATGCTCTCTTGTCTACCAAGACATGCCTGACCTTGGGCAGTCAGATGATGACAATTTATGTGCTGTATCTGCTGCAAATAAAAGCATCAGCATAGATGTGAGAGCTGAAATCAGCAGTTTCAAAACTAAATCCCTCTTTAAAACTCGTGATTAGAAAGAAAAGAGTGACAGAAACCCAGGCACACCCTAGCTGCCGCTTGTGGCCTCTTCACACGATCACAGGCTCACAGGATGTTAGGGGCTGGAAGGGACACAAGGAGATCATCCAGTCCAACCCCCTTCCCAGAGCAGGACAATCCTATCTAACACAGATCACAGAGGAACACATCCAGACAGGCCTTGAAAGTCTCCAGAGAAGGAGACCCTACAGCCTCTCTGAGCAGCCTGTTCCAGTGCTCTGTGACCCTTACAGGAAAGAAGTTCCCCCTTGTGTGGACGCAGAACCTTTTTTGCTGCAACTTACACCCATTGCTCCTTGTCCTATCCCAGGGAGCAGTGAGCAGAGCCTGTCCCACCGCTCCTGGCCAGCCCTCAGATATTGACAAACATTTGTCAAATCCCCTCTTAGTCATCTCTTTTCCAGACTAAAAAGTCCCAAGTCTCTCAGCCTCTCCTCATAAGCCATCCCCTCCAGTCCCCTCATCATCCTCTTGTTGATGTTCAGCTGAAGCAATCTGCAGGCCTGCTAAAGGCTGAATGGCATCTGGAGGTGAGGGGAAGACAGTGCCAGGCAATAGATTATATCTGATCCCTAAAGGTGTGGACAGCAAATGCAAAGTGGGGAGAAGGTTTTCTTCAGTCTTTGCTATTGCACTGTGCAGCCCAAGGTTTTCTATGAAGGTTTAGGACTGCACCTCTTAGCTCTCCCTGGAGCAACAGCATCTCTGCAAGCAGCAGGAGAGGGAAAGCAGGAATCACTGAGCCTCAACCCTAACCTCTGCATACTCCTTACAGCTTTACCCATCAAACAGGATTGTTACAAGTGCTTTGCAATCCTCCCTGCAAACCTCCTTGGTGCTATCAGTAGGGGAATGCAGTTTCACACATTATAAAAACACAGTATTTATATTTGCACGTAGCAAAGAACAAACAACTGATCTCAGTGGCAGAAGTGTAATATGCCTGAAGAGTAGCAAGTGTGTTAGAAAACTACTGCCCTGTGCCAGATTCTGCTGAACCCACCACTTCTTTCCTCCTCCTCAATTTCATGTCACATTATTATTGCATTTTCTCCTCCCTCCCCACACCCCAAACAAGAGCTGAATGCACAAGGGCAGGCTCTATCCTCACATTTGCTAATACTTCATAGGATGTTCTTTAAAGCTAGCAGGCTGTGACTGCCCACGTGTGGTTCCGCGCCTGGTTCCTCTGAGATCAGACCTGAAACGAATCGAAGGACGGAAGCCTTGGCGCGCTGTGGATCCAAGGACATCACATTGATAGCAACTGAAGGTCACCTCCAGACTAAGTGTGCTGTGAAACCAAACCTCAGGCAATCTGGTGGTGTTGCTGCTCTTCTCTCTGCTCTGTATACCACCGAAATTATGGGAGACTACTTATACAGCTTTTAGCTGCCCACAAGTGAACGTAATTCTGATGTTAATTCACCAGGCATTATTCTTGGTCCATCTCTCTCTCAATTATGCTCCTTTCATTCCAGGAATTAAATATTCCCTTTACCCACACTAAGGAAAAGGACAAATGCACTGGCTTATTCTGGCCACAGCTCACGTCAGTGCTCTACACAAGAGTATGTTCAGGCCACGCATCAATCAGCCACGCAGCTTTACAGCGATGAGCGGATTTTTTAGTTGCCCTTGGTATGGAGGACATCACCAAAGAAAAAGCAGAGCCAGCATGCCACTGGGCTGCAGAGATCCAGCTGAGAGGCTAATGTACCCAGGCACAACCTAGAACGGAGATTCTGAACTGTATC
This sequence comes from Tricholaema leucomelas, assembly GCA_013400475.1. Lineage (NCBI taxonomy): Eukaryota > Metazoa > Chordata > Aves > Piciformes > Lybiidae > Tricholaema lacrymosa > Tricholaema leucomelas. The sequence continues at coordinate 172,655 of WAAF01002672.1, read as the reverse complement.
AGAAGCCAGATTCACCCTCAGGCTCAACAAGGCAGAAAAGCATCACTACAAGACTCTGCCATTCATGTCCTGGGTGGTCCATTCCTTTGGCTTTGATGAGCTGTGAGACTAAGCTGGCTCAAAGCACCTCCTGAGGGAGGAAGCTGGTCTGAAAAGAGCTGCTGCAGAGTTCTTCTAAAGATACACTGCATCCAAAGAAATACATCAAACCCCATTGGAAACAGGCTAGGGTACACCTCACAGAAATGAAGAGACACATGGGATAGGCACCAACATTTCATGCACTCAGCCCAATTCCTTCTAGGGTTTTATTCAACATCAAAAAGAAAAATATTCACACAGCAATTCAAACGAGTCCCTCCCCACCAAAGGGTGTCCAGGCTCTACAGCAAATGGCTCATACAACACTCTTCAGTTTGCTCTCGCTATTTGTCCTTAGCAATTTTCTGCTTCTCCAAAGAATCTTCAAGGCAGCACAAAGGAGGGGAGACAGCAAGTGTGCAGCAGTAGTCTCAGCTCTGTTCAAAGCACAAAAGCTACCCTGCCACAAATATTATTGGTGAGACTCTTCCTACCATGCATTCTTCTTAAGGCATGTTGGTCAGCCAGTCCTATTATGTGCTCTCAGTCTTCCTTCCTTCTCAGCAAGTTTGCAGATGACATCAAGCTGTGTGCCACAGACAACTTGCTAGAAGGCAGNAAGGGAGGGGATTCTGCCCCTCGGCTCTGCTCTTCTCAGACCCCACCTGCAGTCCTGTGTGCAGTTCTGGAGCCTCTAACACAAGAAGGACCTGAAACTGTTGGAGCCACTCCAGAGGAGGCCACAAAGATGCTCAGAGGGCTGCAGCAACTCTGCTATGAGGACAGACTACAAGAGTTGGGGCTCTGCAGACTGAAGAAGGCTTTAATGAGACCTTATAGTGACCTTCCAGCATCTGAAGGGGGGCCTACAGGAAGGCTGGGGAGGAACTATTAACAAGGTCTTGTAATGACAGGACAAGGGGTAATGAGTTTAAACTGGCAGAGGGGAGATTCAAACAAGATGTTAGGAAAGGGTTCTTTACAGTAAGGGTGGTGAGACACTGGCACAGGTTGCCCAGGGAGGTTGTGGAGCACAGAAGCACTCAATGTGATCTTTGATCACAATCTCCCTGGAGGTGTTCAAGGCCAGGTTGGACGAGAGCTTGAGCGACCTCTTCTAGTGGGAGGTGTCCCTGCCTATGGCAGGGGGTTGGAACTGGATGATCTCTGAGGTTCTTCCCAACCTAAACCATGCTATGATTCTATGATTTCTGCTCACTGAATTTCCTGAGCTTATCTTTGATTCTGAAAGCAATGTGCATTCCAACACATCTGGCAACTGTCAAACATCTTCAAGAAAACTACATCTGGATGAAGAAAAAGGGAGGAACATCTACAAATCAACTACTGTCCAACAATTTTGGTCTTTCAGCTACAGAATTTGAGGCTGAAAAATGGGTACTGGGTACAAAAAAAAAATCTGATAGCAAATTACTTACTGAAAGGAGAAGGAGCTCAAAGTTCACAGCAAGTCCTTCACCAACTGCAAGTTGAAAATGTCTTTGAAACTGTACACGACTACAAAAGTCAAAGTCAGGATACACCAATACCCTTCCTAAGATTTCATGCAGCAAGAAAATATGCTGAACATACACATCCAGGAAAGCTGGATTAAGTAGAGTGTTTTTTTTCAGGTTGCTTGTGAAGTGACCTGAAATAGTTCAACGGAGGTGGACAATTTCAGTGGCTGTAGGGAGAAATAAATTGAGTGAAACAACATTGGCCAGTTGCAGTAGCAGAACATTTGCGTTGTGCAGCAGGTTTTACATGCCAGGAAGTGTTTCTGGCATCATAAACTTTTTCACAAGCAATTAATTTCCATTATCAACCACTTGGCACAACTTAACCCAGAGCATATCATTTGTTTGCATTACTAGAAGAGCATACACTCCTTGGTCTTTCCAGACACTTCTCTGGTGACACAGTTCTGCATTTTGAAGGCTTCTCCTCAAACCTCATTTTATTGTCAGAGGTGTCATGGATTAGAGGACAAGCCAACATCTCTTGTGAGCACAACCACGCTCTACAGACATTGTGAATGTTGCCAGTGCTCTTTCTTGAGCCCCAAACCAGTACTCATGGGCTCTGTGCTCTCCTTCTCCAGCACCAAAAAAAAAAAAGGGGGGAGGGAGGATAAAAATAGTTTGAGTCAGAGAGGTGAATGTGAGTCCACATTTAGCCCATATTTGTGGCTAAACTGTAGGAGTTGTTCTATCAGCCAGTGACCCCTCCCCAGCTAAGAAAGGGATCTGGGAAAAGGAGAGAATCATACAATGGCTTAGCTTGGAAGGAACCTTATATATCATACATCACAGAATCATAGAATCAGTCAGGGTTGGAAGGGACCATGAGGATCATCTAGTTCCAATCCCCCTGCCATGCCCAGGGACACCCTACCTTAGATCAGGCTCCCCAGAGCCTCATCTAGCCTGGCTTTAAACACCTCCAGGCATGGGGTCTCAACCACCTCCCTGGGCAACCCATTCCAGGCTCTCACCGTTCTCATGAAGAACTTTCTCCTCACATCCAGGCTGAATCTCCCCACCTCCAGCTTTGCTGCATTCCCCCGAGTCCTGTCACTCCCTGACAGCCTAAAGAGTCCCTCCCAGCTTTTTTGTAGGCCCCCTTCAGATACTGGAAGGCCACAAGAAGGTCACCTGGGAGCCTCCTCTTCTCCAGACTGAAGAGCCCCAAATCTACAGATTATCTACTCCAACCTCCCTGCCATGGGCAGAGGCATCTCTCAACTAGACTTGGCTGCTCAGGGCCTCATCCAGCCTGGCCTTAAACACCCTCAGGAAAGAGGCATCCATAACCTCCCTGTGCAACCTGTTCCAGAGTCTTACCACCCTTATACTGAAGAGGAGACCCCTGAGTTAATAGCTTAATGAAGAGATTTAATGAAGCAGCAAAGCTAACATCAACAGTGGCAACATAAAGTATGCTAAATTATACTCAGCCCAGCAAGTGTACACCAGTCACAGTGAGTGGGAAAGCAGCTCTCAGGAGCAGAATGGTGAGACCCTCCAGAGAGGAAAACTCTCAAGAGCCAGGAGACTCCTGATAAACCTCTATCCTTGGCAAACTTCCCACTTTATAATAAGTGTGATATTTATGGTATGGGATTTACCTGTGAGCCAGCTTGGATCAGCTTTTGTTCTTCTCAGCTTAAGCTCCTGTCTGACTTCAAACTGCTAATGGCCTGCATACCATGGCTGGCCCATGATTATCCCAGCAAATCAGCAAAACGTGAAAGACCTGAGTGCAGATCTCCAGACAAGAGAGATACCTGAGAAAACCCACTCCTGCCTCACAGGCCCCAGCCACAAGGGAATGCCCCCTAACCAACTGGTGGAAGCCTTATCACCAAACCACAGCACAAAGGGATCACAGAATCACAGAATTAACCAGGTTGGAAAAGACCTCTGAGACCATTGAGTCCAATCTATCACCTAACCCTTCTAATTAACTAAACTATGGGACTAAATGCCTCATCCAGCCTCCTTTTAAACACCTCCAGGGATGGTGACTCCACCACTTCCCTGGACAGCCTGTTCCAATGCCAATCACTTTTTCTTTGAAGAACTTCTTCCTAACATCCAGCCTAAACCTGCCCTGGTGCAGTTTGAGACTGCATCCTCTTGTTCTGTCACTGGATGCCTGGGAGAAGAGACCAACCACATAAACAAATATATTAAACAGATCTGTGGGGTACCATAGCCTAAACCCTGGCATGAATCTGCTCCAACAGCCAGATGTGGCTGAAGAAAATGTCAAAGAATGGTGCAGCTGCTGGAGGAACATCCATGACACAAATGGCCAGGATACCACCAAGCTGAGGTGGAGGCATAAGGCTGAAGCCTGAAGTGTGAATGCTCAACAGATGCAACATGACAAGGAGAAGACAAATAGTTGCATGTGCCACAGTCTTGGATGTGCAGAAGGAGGTACTTGCTACAATCCTGAGAGGTACTGCTATGTCACACATCAACATCTGGGCTTTACTGAGGCTCATCTGGATTAACTGGAGAGCTGCTCTCACTACTCAGTCCCAGAGAAACAAAGACAAAGGAAAAAATGAGAGTTGCATGGAAAAAAATGCTTTTCCAAAATTGAGTTGTAAAAGATATAAAGATAGGTTTAAATGAACCTCTGAATTAGAAATTATCCATTTGGAGGTGTAATAGAAATACTCTTTTGATCTGTTTGGTGTTTTGTTTTGTGTGGGGTTTGTTTTTTTTTCATTTGGTTGTGGTTTCTTTTTAATCTGAACCATCCATCAGTCTAAAGCTCTCTGCAATTCCTACATTATCTGAACAGGCATTGGTGATTCAAGGCAAGGATTAGCAACAAATCTGTGCTACACCACAACCACTAAAACTGCAAGTTAGTAGATGGGAAAAGGGAAGTTCATCTGATAACTAAAATGCCCTTTCCTGCAGATTTCCATGTTTGCTTACCAGTACTTTTCCAGTTACTCAGATCCACTGGCACACATCAGAGCTCTTCCTGAGTTGTGGAGACAGGAATAAAATGATCCTTGTCACCAACATAGGAGAAGCCTCATATAGCGCAATTCAGTGCTGCATACACAGTGCAAACCCACCAATAATATATTCTTCTTCTGAATAGTGAAGATTCCAGGATCCCAGGAACCCAGGCTCACAGGATGTTAGGAGTTGGAAGGGACACAAGGAGATCATCGAGTCCAACTCCCCTGCCAGAGCAGGACAATCCTATCTAACACAGATCACAGAGGAACACATCCAGACAGGCCTTGAGAGTCTCCAGAGAAGGAGCCTCTCTGAGCAGCCTGTTCCAGTGCCCTGTGACCCTTACAGTAAAGAAGTTCCCCCTTAGGTGGAGGTGGAACCTCTTTTGCTGCAACTTACACCCATTGCTCCTTGTCCTATCCCAGGGAACTGTGAGCAGAGCCTGTTGTCCCCTCCTGGCCGGCCCTCAGATATTGATAAACATTTGTCAAATCCTCTCTTTTCCAGTTCCAAGTCTCTCAGCCTCTCCTCATAAGCCATCCCCTCCATTCCCCTAAGACACTTTAATAAACTCTGTTAAACCCAAGCATCAGGACCAGTCCCAGCACTGTTGAATAAGAAGCAGTCTTTTTGTGGGCAATCTATGAACAAAGAACATGTTCCAGCTTTGGTATTTCTACAGTATCCATTTAGTTCTTAATCGAGGAGAGGGAAATTCAAGATTTCAAAGGCTGTTCAGCGTCCTCTACCTTGAAGCAGGGAAGCAGCCTGCAGTGGGGTATCTGCTACAGCTCCTGAAACATAGGATGGTAACTGAGTACCACTGCTGTCACCTAGATACATTCAGTCAGCCACTGCTCTCCTCAAGAGACTAGGAGAGTATTCACAAGGTCTCATTAGATCAGTCCTGCCCAAACCATCCCAGCCTTTATTCTCACTCCTCTGCCCAGTATCACTGACACTCATTGTCAAAGGCATGGTGCACAGCCCCGAGGTCAGACAGCACAGCAAGGAGTCCTCAAGCCCTTCCCACACACCACAGACCTTGGTTCTGAGGCACCCACCCCAGCTCTGCTCCCTCTTACAGGTGTCTGCCTTCCTTCCCCAAGGTGATCAAGTGAACATTCCACAAACATAGCACCCAGAGGCAAGCACAGGCAGTTCAGGAGCTATTTTCCAGCAATTTGCTACCAAATGCAGCATGGTCCAAGGGAAAAAATAAAACAATTACTTTTTTCCCCCCCCTCTAATTTAGAAAATGAGGATGAAGAATGCAGATGCCACAGAATCAGTGGTGGGGTTTTCCTGGTATTTTGTTCACAGTTTAAACATTCAAATTAGAGTTTCAATAAGTGTTTGTTGAATGTTTAGCACAGCTAAGCTCCATTTTCATCGAGAGAAGCATCATCTCAGATGTTACAGCTCACCAGTGAATGCTGAGCACTGTGTTCATGCAGGGTGGCATCTCTCCTAGGATCTACAACTCCAGAGCTCTTACTGGGAATGTCTTTCTCTCCCCAGTGGCAGCTTTCCCACTGAAACATAATTAACAGTGCAATACATAACTGCAGCTCCTCTGCAGCTTCCACTGGCAAACAAGTTGCTGCTCCTCTCTCTGTAAGATCCTAGCATTCCTCTCTCCTCAGCTTCCCTTTCTCCTTACCCTCCCTCCCTAAATCCAGTCACACAAGTCTACAGGAAAAGGCGTGAAGATGCTTTCTGAAGAGATGCAGCATGGAGCAGAGAGTCTCTGCTCTGTTCCTCACTCAAGCCCAAACTGTCCATATGCTTATTTGCTTAACCATTTTTTCAGACTCCCATACTGATGCCAGACATGAGCATGTCATCATACTCCCTTCTCGGCTTTAGGTTTCACCCCCTACTGGAGGATTCACTCCTCTGAACAAACCCAGAACAGCTCCAGCCGCTCCTAAGTTAGGCACTGGCTGTGCTGGCACTGTGCAGGCACAGCTCCAACACCACTAAGCTGTTTTTAGCGCCCATGCTGCCTGAGGCTGAGCATCTTCCCCCTCATCACATCCCATTTAGTGATGAGCCATCTACCCCTCATGCTTTTGATCCCTATACTCTCTTAGGAGATCAAGCCTTAAAAATGCCTCCATCAAAACACCACATCTCTGTATGATCCAATCAAAGCCTTTATCCCAAACCATATGGGAGGTCGACATGAGCAGGAGAAAATCAGAACTAGGTTTTATCCTGCATCTATTTTATTCAGCTGCCTAGACTGGCATTGGCACAAGAGGAGGGAAGCCAGATCCTCCTGCCAGCTCCTGGTAATGGATATCTCCATTTGGGGAGAAATTTAATTTCAAATAGTAATTATGCTCCCCCTTTGATGGGCTCCTGCTTTTCTAAGTCTAAAAGTGCTGGACTGGCTCCCTTGTCACAGACACAACTACCCAACCCACTGGCATTGATAGACCCAATGCGACTCTGGTCAGATGGCAGCTTGGGCTATCAGCCCCACTTTTCTTTCTCTATGAAATACTGACATTGGAAAGTCTTAACTAGGAAACTGAGATGATAGGAAATGTCCTTTGCTCCAGAGACAGCAGTGCTGGCTGTTATCTCTGCTCACCAGCTCTCTGTCAGAAACAGTGCAGCAACGCAGGCATTCATTCCCACCCTGAATTACAGAAAGGTATGGATTGGAAATCTGGAAATCCCAGCTTTGTGGTGGCTTTAAGCAAATGGAAACAAGGAATAGCATCAGGATGGGGGGGGGCATGGTGGTGGGGAAGCTCTGTGCCATCCAAGATTGAAACTGATCTCTTTGTAACCTGCTTTGATTTGCTTCTAATCTTACACACTTCTAAGTTCTGAGAAGATAAGAAAAAAGAGGCTAAGATACAGACTTAAACAAAGAAATTATTATTTCCCCATCAAAATGTAGGCTTATGTTAAAGCACTTAAGGTTAAGAGCTGATCAAGCCATTTAGCATGCTTTAAAAAAAGTTATTGTTTCTAAAAAGCACATCTGTGAATCTCACCTTTTAGTTCTTCCAGAATATCAATCTTTACTTAATTTGAAGTAATAGAATTTCTGGTTCTAAGTTTTCCAGAAAGCTAGAGAAACAATCAACTTTGAATTCCATTGGGGGGTGAATTGGCTTTTTTTTTTGTTGTTTTAGTAGTATAGAATCATAGAATCATAGAACCAAACAGGTTGGAAGAGACCTCCAAGATCATGCAGTCCAACCTAGCACCCAGCCCTATCCAGTCAACTAGACCATGGCACTAAGTGCCCCACAGTAGTCAAAATCAAGGGGCAGATATCACTCCACATGGACTTGCAAAACAGGTCAGCTGGGTAAATTTGCTAAGCTTTCTTCTATGCTTTTTAGACACCTCATCAATTGTGATTCCTTCCTAAAGTGGCATCCAAATGTGTTTGTTCTCTCTCTACGTGACATGATTTAGCTTTCCACAAAGGACAGCTTGTTAGCCAGTCACTTAATTAACACAGTGAATAGACAATTGAATGTCTGATTATATTCATTCAGGATAGCTAAGTTTCTGTAACAACATTCAGTTTCCATGGCAAAACTGTTCATAGAATGGCTTGAGTTGAAAGGAATCTTCAAGATCATCCAATTCCCCTGCCATGGGCAGGGACAATTCCCACTACACCAGGTTGCTCAAAGCCTTATCCAGCTTGGTCTTACAGAGATGAGGTGTCTACAACTTCTCTGGGCAACTCATTCCAGTGTCTCACCTCCCTCATAGTACTCAGTCCAAGAAATTGTCTCCAATGTGCTTCTAAGAGGTAGGTTCTCAACTGGAATTAATAATCTGTGCAGGTAAATAAATTAATATCACAAGTTAATATGTATTTCTTTTACTTTCAAAACTTGCTGGAGCAGACTCTGTTGGGAAATCTGATTGAGAAACTCATCATCCCATTTATTCTGTTTTACCCTGAAATGCTACTTCCAGCTACCTGTAATGAGAATCTGTAAAGAGAGAATCATAGAATCACAGAAGTGCTTTGGTTGGGAATGATCTTTAAAATGATTGAGTCCAACCATTATCTAACTACCATGTCCCTTAGTACCTCATCCCTGTACAGAATCATGGAATCATAGAATTGTCAGGGCTGGAAGGGACCACAAGGATTATCTAGCTCAAACTCCCCTGCCACGGGCAGGGACATCTCACACTAGATCAGGTTGCTCAGAGACATATCCAGCCTGGCCTTAAAAACATCCAGGGATGAGGCTTCCACCACCTCCTTGGGCAACCTGTTCCAGTGTCTCACCACTCCCCATGGTGAAGAACTTCTTCCTAACACCCAATCTGAATCTACCCACTTCTAGTTTTGTTCCATTCCCCCTAGTCCTATCACTACCTGATAGCCTAAAAAGTCCCTCCCCAGCTTTCCTGTAGGACCCCTTCAGATACTGAAGGGCCACAATAAGGTCACTTCAGAGCCTTCTCTTCTCCAGAATGAACAGCCCCAACTCTCTCAGCCTGTATCCATAGCAGTGGAGCTCCAGCCCTCTGATCACCCTCATGGCCCTTCTCTGGACACCCTCCAGCACATCCATATCCTTCTTCTAATAGGGGCTCCAGAACTGGATGCACAGCTACTGGCTGTGCAAATTCAACACAGAGGCAAAAGTAAGGGATAGAAAACATAAGAAGACCATAAAAGTGTCAGCCCAGTAAAAAGGATGGTATGGACAACATGTAGACTCTCTTCAAGCTGAATGTTAGAAAGCTACAAATTCAGGGGGCCTGCAGGAAGGCTGGGAAGGGACTATTTACAAGGTCTTGTAATGGCAGGATGAGGGGGAATGGGTTTAAACTGACAGAGGGGAGATTTAGACTGGCTGTTAGGAGGAACTTCTTTACAGGAGGGTGGTTAGTAAGGAACTCTCAAACCCAAGTAGCTGCTTCTCTGGGAATAAATATGTCCAAACACAAGACAAGTAGAGAGGTGTCCCTGCCTATGGCAGGGGGTTGGAGCTGGATGATCCTTGAGGTCCCTTCCAACCTAAACCATTCAATGATTCTAAGTCTTCCTAAAGGCATCATGTACTAGCTCTATGCTATGTGCCTTCCACATTTAACCGGAGTGCTTCCACCCACACCAACAGGATGCTTCCATTAGTAACCAGCTGAGAATTGTTTTTATTCAGCTCAGTATCAAGGATTTTACTAAAGTCCAGGTAGACAATGTTCACAGCATCATCCAGCTCCTTGCATCAAGGATGTCACCAGCCACTTTCTTGTGTCCAGGCCTGGGTCTTCTATGGGCAGGACTACAGCTAAACTGGTGTCTCACCTCCCAGTTACAAGCTGGCTCTGTGACACCATCCCATCCATGCTCTGGAAGTAGTGGCAACTGAAAGGCAGGGTTCTGCTCTGCTCCTCAGTTCCAAGGTGACTTCTCATTTTTTTTTGCACAAGAGTTAATAAAGCCAATCCCCTCCATTTTCATTCATACAGCAGCATCAAAGCTCCAGCATGCCCACTATGTCCTGGATTTAAATTAAGAAGCAGCCCCACATGGCTGCTTACTGCTTTGTTAAATCGTCTGCCAAAGCTGACAATGCTATTCACAACTGGCTGAGCCCTGAGAAATGTGCCTGCTCCAGGCATCAGGCAAACTACATACTTCTGCGTGGTACCACCAGGGAAATTCTGCCTACATTTGAAATAGTCTTTTCAGAACTGATTGTCCACCTAGAGACAGAATTCCAAGACATCATCTTCCTATCTTCTGCTTCCTTTAAACCTAACCAAACCCCTTCCACAAAGAGATGTTTCAAGGTCTCCTTATAAATACTTACTAAAATGAATCTATTCAACACTATTTCATGGAAACTCTCTTAATTAGGGACTGTGTCCAGTTCTGGGCTTCCCAATTCAAGAGAGATGTTGAGGTGCTGGAATATGTCCACAGGAGGGCGCTGAAGATGGTGAGGGGCCTGAAACACAAACCTTATGAGAAGAGGCTGAGGGAGCTGGGGTTGCTTGGCCTGGAGAAGAGGAGGCTCAGGGCAGACCTCATTGCTGTCTACAGCTACCTGAAGGGAGGCTGTAGCCAGGTGGGGTTGGTCTCTTCTCACAAGCAACCAGCAACAGAATAAGGGGACACAGTCTCAAGTTGTGCCAGGGGATGTATAGGCTGGATGTTAGGAGGAAGTTGTTGGCAGAGAGAGTGATTGGCATTGGAATGGGCTGCCCAGGGAGGTGGTGGTGGTGTTCAAGAAAAGCCTGGATGAGGCACTTAGTGCCATGGTCTGGTTGACTGGATAGGGCTGGGTGCTAGGTTGGACTGGATGAGCTTGGAGGTCTTTTCCAACCTGGTTGATTCTATGATTCTATTCTATTCTATTCTATTCTATTCTATTCTATTCTATTCTATTCTATTCTGTATAATCCACCTTTGTAGGTATGAACTGCTTATGAATAAAGCATAACAATTATTGCCTGAGAATTAAAGCTGCTTTGGATGAGGCAGAGAGACAGCATAGACTCACCTCAATGAAAGTCTCTTTGGCATGACACAGTGACATGTCACAAAGTACTTCCATTGGAGAAAAGGAGGCTGAGGGAAGACCTTTTGGCTTTCTACAATACCCTGAAAGCAGGCCAAAGCCAGGTGGTGGTTGGTCACTTCTCTCAAGGAAGACCTCACAAGAGAAAATGGCCTCAAGTGGTGCCAGGTGAGAGTTAGGTCAGACATGAAAAACAATTTCTTCCCCAGAAAAGTTGCTAAGACCTAGAACAGGCTGCCCAGAGCAATGGTAGAGTCTCCATCCTTGGAAATGTTTGAAAGCCAGGGAGATGTAGGACATGGTTTAGTGGTGACCTGCCAGTGATGGCTTAATGGATGGACTCATTGAGCTTAATTAAAGGTCTGTGATTAGCTAGTATGAAACATCTAACAGCTGCCAAAGTGTCTGCTTCTGCCTGAACAAAACCAAGATACCTAGATACCTTGCAGGGTGAGAAGTCTGTGTGTGCCCTGTTCCAGGGCCAGCTGTATTTCAGGAGGTGCTGCACTGCACACCTGTGTGCTGCAGGCTGGGCACTGCCCCTCCTGTGCCTGTACTGAGTAAGCCAAGGGGTCTGGCTGGGGGGTGCTTGCTGAGCAGTGGCCAGTTTAGAAGATTCTATAAGGAGAGGTTGTGTACTCCAGTGGTGTTCACTTTAATACTTGTTTTTATTGAGACCTGCTGGCTTCTCTTTACACAAACTGTGCTGCAGGATGTTGATATGATCGAAGGTTGACTCCAAAGGAGGGATTTTCATTGCAGAGAAGGAAGCTGTACCTACCCAAGAGGTGTTGAATGCAGCATATGTTCCAAGGGCATTTCAACAACTCTGCAGCCTCACTACTGCACACAGGCACAGGCCACTGAGGAGCCTGTGGACAAACTGGTGCACTTCCCACAGGACTGTTGTCAAGGGTAACTGGAGAAGGCTAAAATAAAAGGCTGCCCATTTGCCCATGAAGGCTGGGCAGCAGCATAGATTATTCCTGTTCTGCAGCAGCAGGTGTTTAGTTCTCCAAACACAAAGAGTACTGTGTACTATCAACCCTCCACCTTCCTCTGCCAGATGGAATATGCAGACAGGATGGGGAAAGCCAAGAGAGAGGAAAAGTAATGGGTTCCCACCATTATGCATGCAGCAAATACTGCTTAATCTGGATTAAAGAAGAAAAAAGCAAGAAGTGCTCCCTGATCTGCAATTGCTTCTCTAGAATCTTCCTAAGGACACTACAGAAAATGGAAGGTTTTTAATTAAGAGTTGCATCCTTGCAGCACAACCTAGCACTGTCCCCACCTCTGGTGTCAGGATGGAAGGATGTGTGCTACCCACCAAAGCAAGCGCACACCAACGCAGACAAGCTTCTGCCGACTCTATTCAGAGCTTCCTGTGCTCTGGCAAGCTAGCTGAACATCCAAACGTCTCAGCTTGGGTGCCCCTGACACAGCTCTCTACTCAAAGGCTGCTCAAGGTAAATGTCTTACCATGTGCAGTGCCAGCCTGACCAGCTGGGAAAACTGTAATCTCCCTTCACTGACAGGTTTCTAGGCTGCAGTCAGATAACTGCCTTGGCTGCAGCTAAGCCATGTGGTAGGCTCCCACTCCTGACTCTGCGGGTCAAGTTAAACACTTCAGCTGGCAGGGTTTTAAGATGCCTTGGATCCATTTGAACTGAAACAGACTGGGTAGCACCTACACATGCTGCTACATCCCACACTTCTGAGAGCAAAGCAACTGCTGGTGAGGGGTGGGGTGTGAGAAACTGCTGTGGGAGTCGCCTCTTAAACCAGCTGGGAGGCATCCAGCCCGGCGTGCCCATTGGCATCTCCCCAGAGCTCAGGGAGAGTCATGTGGGGCTGCCAGGACAGGATACGGCCTTGCAGAAAGGAAGGAAGGATGCTTGAGCAGAAAGGAAGGAAGGATGCTTGACTCCACTGAAGAGCAAGAAGATGAGGCAGGACAAGATGCTACATGCACATATGTGCTTGTTCCCAGAGAAAAAGATGGCCTTGTGCACCTTGTTTCCCCCTTGCTAAAATAAAGAATAAAGTAAGACATAATCACTATACAAGCATGGCACTTTGCTTCAGTGAGGAATGCAGGCTTTAATAATAGACAAATGATTTCTAGAAGATGTAAAGGAGAGAGCTGGGCAACTTGAATGCAGACAAATATTTTAAAAGGAATCAAGATCAGCCACTAAGCATTCTACTAAATTGGTTTCACTAATTGGTACACTCATGTTCAGAATGCAAGTGCAGTTATGATTTCTACAAGAGGAAAAAAACTGGCAGATCAACTTACTGTATTATTAATGCTTCCTGGAAAACACACAAACAAACAAAAACCCAGAACAGAACAAAAGAAAGCCCGAAGGGAGGTAATAAAAGAGAGAGATGAAGGATCAGTATTGTGATGGAAAGACAAGGAAGGAGAAAATGAGCAATTACCCATAAATATTGCTCTTACCTTTAGTTATGCAACAGAACAAATAAATCAGCACAATAATCACCACATAAAAGTCAACAAAAGCATCAGGTATTTATAAAGGTCTTGCTAAGCTCACAGTACCTTTTGGAGTTTCTCCTCCATTATCCTTCTCCCATCACAACACCAGAAGAGTGCTACAGCATCCTGCTATGCAGAGAAAGCAGAAGAGGACATTTGGACACGGCCATAACCAGAAGAAACAGCAGTGGCAGTAAGCAACAAATTAAAGTCCAATTAAAAAAGCTGTCAGCAATTCAAAGAAACTGAAAGTGGGAGAAAGTAGGTTTTATTGTGTCCACAGTAACTGTCTGCACCAAGTCAAGGTAACTAGGAGTATCTAGGAGCATTAAATTATGGACTAGGAACACAAGAGGTGAGTTTATGCAGTTGAGAAACAACAGCATTTATATGCAGCTCATTACCAGAAACATCCCAAACAAATAGAACTTATTTTGAGGAGACTATGGAGGAGAAAAGGTATGATCAAAACTTACAAGACTGCACTCCCAAGGAGGAGAAAAATTGAAAAGTTGTAACTGCCAACATTTGAGTGTCTGTAGTGATGGAGCTCAGCATCCTATGGAGCACACTCACATGAATTTTCTGATGTCTAACAAGCTGATTGCTTGCTACAGCTCTTCCCTCAGTGGGGGCATCAGCCTCACGGCTCTCATCTCCCTGGTCACCAGCAGTCTTGAGGTTTGTAAGAATTTCATCACTTTGAAATCTCTATTCTTCTATTTATGTTGGTAGAAATTGATCCCCATGGGTAAAATGCTACTCCAGGGCAATGACAGGAGCTATCAGTTTGACAATATGACTATTTATTTTAGCTTCATCTCCTTAGAAAATCAGGTTAAAAAGAACATGGTCAGAACAGAAGGGATGAAATAACAAACAGAAACCTCAAGCAGGAAAACTTCTAACCCTAGAATTATTAAGTCAAGCAGAGAAGCTATTCTTTCACGTGAGGAGAGCCAGATTTGGGAGCTTTTCACAAGCAGATCACCGCTCCTGACTTTCTAGGACTCCTGCTAAGCCATACTCTTCAGCTGCAATGAAAATCTGGATGATCCCCTTGTAAAAATGTAAATGCCAGAATCTTAATCCATTCTAACACAGATGTTTTACTGTCCAAATACTCCTACCAGACAAGATAGCTAGGATTTACTTTTGTAATTCTCCCCTTTCAGCACTGGTGGCAATTCCATGGGTCTGAGTGGCCAGCCTGGACACCAAAGAGCAGAACAAATCAAGTCATCAATCCAACACCCTGCTCACAAAACCGTTGTGAGAGAACAAAGAGCAGGCTAGAGGGATGTGGAGGCTCTTTGGCCATCAAGATTTGGAAAGAGAGCACAGCAATTTCCCTCAGTTTTCCCCAACAGCCAGTCAAGTCAGCAAGGTCCTGAAGCACCTGCATTAGACAAAGAAATCAATGAAGTCCAGCAGAAAGCCCAGCAGGAGTCTGAGGAATGTGCGATCTTAACTGATGGAGAACACCACACATATTACTCCTGACGGATTTTCATCTCTGGTTTTAGAAATCAAAGGAAGCAGATACCTTTGGAATGATTCATTAAAACCATCCATCCTTACAGCAACAGAAAATATTACTTGAACAGGACTGATCAATAAGTGGACACCAGGGAACAATTCTGCACCTCCAGACAGATGAACACCACAATCTAAGTTTCTCTCTCTCTGCATTTCGTGATTTGCAGCAGTGTTTTTAAAAAGTTGTCCTGATTGTGAAGCTCGTGTACATTTTTAGAACACACTGCTGTATGCTGTGCTGTTTGGATGAAATGTGCTCCTCTCATGAGAAGTCTAAGGCAAAGTGGACTGGTCTCTGTTCCAACAGGGTGTATTGGACAACTAATCTACAGAACGAAATGCTCAAAGTGATTGCTTTTAGAAGTTATTTGAGTATTTCTAGTGAAGCTTCAATTTATCCTATTTCCATCTAAGTTTGTTTTTATCCACTCAGTGTAACACTTCATGAACATCATCATGCAAGCTTTCAAGTTCTTTATTTCAAAGAGACTATGATGAAAGAAATAAAATCACAAAACAACAACAACACCTCCCCAAACAAACAAAGAAATAAAACCAAAACAAATCCCAACTAGATCCTTCTCACCCCCATGACTTCTTCAGTGAGGAAAGATAAACAGAGTTATAGACTTGCCTTCAGCTGTTCTCAAGGTATCTATTCTAATCAAATAGTTCATCCAAACTGTTCTTCAAAGAGAATATTATTAAGAATCAAATCAAAGAATTTGATTCTTATATATATATATTCTTATAATAGTAAGAATCTGATCAAATAGTTCATCCAAACTGTTCTTCAAAGAGAATACTATTAAAGAAATAAATTCACAAAACAACAAAACACACACCCCCAACAAAGAAAGAAACAAAACCAAAACAATCCCAACCAGACCTTTCTCACCCCCATGACTTCTTCAGTGAGGAAAGATAAACAGAGTTATAGACTTGCCTTCAGCTGTTCTCAAGGTATCTATTCTAATAGTTCATCCAAACTGGTTTTTGGCCAGCTACAAAAGATGATGAAGTTATTACTGGGTAAGTGATCATGCCCTGTATATTTCCATTCAGAATTCCTGACCACAATGCCCCCACAGGCATCTAAGATTTTCCTGGAATGGCCACAGTCTCAAAATTCAAATCTTGAGGAACTGTGTACCTTGAGCAGAGTGTATCTGTACTAACAGCATGATGGAGATCATTTTATCTATGGCTTCTGGAATAGTTTGAATACCCTTTGACTTTGTCCCTCGCTCTTCAGAGTCCACAAATAGCTTTTAACAAACGCAGAAGGGCATCAATCATAACTGCATTAGGAAAAAAAATTACTGCCAGTATTTTCTTGCAATCAGAAAGGAAAAATCCTGCCTTGTGTATAATCAAAGTATAAGGACACTCCTCGCAGTCACAGAAGGATGTCAGTGATGCATATTCTAGGAACACCAACAAACTTCATGTTACTTGCTCATTACCTTCTCCGGGCAACTTTAATTATCTACTTCACACACAAGGGTTAATTTCCAGAAATGTATTTTAATATAAACCAAGCAGTGTCATCATGTAAATAAAGCTGGTATTTTTACTCTCTTGATTAATTTGGCCGTGCAAACATCATTTCACAAAGGAGATGTCGGTAAAAATTGCACCTGGAGCACTTGTGATTGCTTTTCTGCCAGAGAACAAGTCGTGTTAGTTCTCTTCCTGATGAGAGGCAGCCAATTTCTGCCACCTCTGATCAGTTTCCCCGAGGACTTCCTAAAGGTTACCACCAACGTCAACGAATACAAAAGCTGTCCGGTCCAAGCGCAAGGAAGCACCCAGAGCAGGGAGGCACGGACAGACTACCAGTGCCTTAATCACGATCACACAGGACACCTGGCACACGGTCGCACACCGGAGCTCGGGTCCCGAGGAGCGCCCGTAACAGCGCCTTCACCTCCCCTCTCCCCGAGCGTCCTCTCTTCTAACTTCTCCCCGTCCCCTCCCCGAGAGCCGGTCCAAGCGGTGCCCAAAGCAAACGCTGCGGGGGTCACTGAGGGTTCTGAACCGGGGGTGCCGCATCCGTTACCTGGACTCTGCGCTTCGGCGGGGCTCGACCAGCCCGGACCACTCGGGAGCGCAGGCACAGGGCGGGCGCTCGCCCCGCGCCGCCGCTGCGAGGGTTGAAGGGCCGGCGGCCGGCGGAACGCTGCCCTGCTCCGCTCCCGCGCCGCCCTCCGCCTCTGCCCTCTCGCCGCACTCACCCGCTGCCGGAGGTACCGCTCCCGCGGCCGGCGGCTCCCTGCCCTCGGCCCACGCAGCTCTGGCAGCTGAGACGGTGGCGAGAGGCGGCGAGCCTGCCGTGCCCGCCCTGAACCGCACCTCCCGCCCCTGCCGGCGCGCCCGGCCCCGCTACCCGGCCCGCCTGGCCCTTGCGATGCCGTGGGGCACCACTCCCCAACATACCGAGCGTGGGGCGGCACAGCTTGCCTCTGCAGCCTGGAGAGAGCACCTACCACCGACCCCTCTCACCTCCAACAAGCGCGGAGGAACAACTCCGCCGGAGGGTCGCTGTCCTCCGTGTGCTTTCCAGAGGCACAGGCTGTCCCGCTGCAAACTGAAGGCACCAAGGAGAGCAAGTCCTGCAGCCCGGTCACCCCAAAACAGCGGGCAAAACGCAGCTCTTACCTGGAGCCTTGTTCATTTCAAGTCTCGCTTCTTCGTGTTGCACTTCTTTTTGTTTTTTCTTTTTTGGCTGCGATCCCTCCAACTGCACCAGCAGAATGACACAGGACATCCTCCAGCTCCTGCCCGACTCAAGCAGCTGGTGTCTGACAGACTCTGATGTGAAAACAATGCAGAAAGTTGGTACCTGGATGAAGCCAGATGTGACCCTTTTTGGCTACAAGCTTTATTACAGCGCACAAAGGCAGCTGCACAAAGTCTGTTCTCTGACCTCTGGGATGTGCCTTTGTGCAGGTGCTTGGAAATGTCCAACCTGAGCCTGAAATCAGCAGTCTTTGCATTTTTTCCTCTTAAAATGTTGCCCTGTGAAAACATTAGAAGGTCTGTCTTAGATACTGCATTTCGTTGGAGACACAAAAGTTAACATCTGGTATCTCGGAGTACATGGAGGCACCAGCACATTCCCTAAAGCTGGATAAATAGGACCATATTATATCAAGCTAGCTTTAAAAGCTTTTAAACAGATCTAGACATTTTAACTACTGGTTTTTACAACAGTTCCCCTTTCCTTTCCTTTCCCTTTTCCTTTGCCTTTCCTTTCCCTTTCCTTTCCCTTTCCCTTTCCCTTTCCCTTTCCCTTTCCCTTTCCCTTTCCCTTTCCTCTCCTTCCTTTCCTTTCCTAATTTTCCCCACTTGGTACCAAAAGGACTCTAGACAATATTATGAAATCCCTTTGAAGTGTTTAGAAAACCTCACTACAGCAAATCCGTATGGAGCTGAGCCTTTATCTAATCGTTTCCCCAGATCCAGTCATAGGTCCATGGGAAGGGAAGAGGCTTTCCATTTGTACCTGATACTCTGAGAACTGGCCAGGTTCAGCTAAAGATGAGTATGGTGCCTGGGTTTTCCAGTGTTTTTACTACAAACTGTCAAGCTTTTTATCACATAGATTTGTGATAATTAAAGTAGGGGACTGAGAGTGTTAGAATGTTATTTTGTTTTGAAACTCAAGTTGGCATTCCCAAACCTAAAATCCCTTAGTTTTCCTTTTTTTGTTTTTCAGGTGTGATCTAGAATACTTAGGATCTATTTTTAAGACTATTTAAGCCACGTTATTACTGTAATCCAATTTAAAATGGGAACTTTAAACACCTAATTACTCAGGTGATGGCTTAGAAAATTGGTTGATTATCTTCCTTTTTTATTAGATCTTTCCAAATGTCCTCTCCAAGCCTAAGAGCTGTTGTTTGGAGTCATGCCAATATTCCCTTTGAAATATTTTTCTTCCAATATAATTTACTATATCTCCTTTAATGATTAGTCTCTTTGCTGTTTAGTTTATTATTTGGGCAGATGGTTTGATTTCTCCAACAACCCTTATGACTTCTATTTTTAGCTTAATGATGAAAATATCTGACAGATGTCTTCCATTTTCTGGGTTATGAGAAAGGTTTACTCAGAAGAATGAACCTGAAGTAAGTCTCCCATGAAGTTAGTACTATAGATTCACGTTCAGCAGACCATTTTTCTAGCAGAAGTTGGAATTGTGTGCATGTGTCTGCAACTGCCTGCAAGGAGCCTGCAGTGAGGTGAGGTTTGGCCTCTTTTCCCCACTATCAATGAAGTCTGCCCTGAGCCTCCTCTTCTGCAGGCTGCACACCCCAAGCTCCCTCAGCCTCTCCTCACAGGGCTGTGCTCCAGCCCCCTCACCAGCCTTGGGTCAAGTAATAGAACAAGAGGAAATGGCCTGAAACTGTGCCAGAAGAGCTTTAGATTGGATATTAGGAAAAATGTTTTTCCTGCAAGAGTGCTCAGGCAGTGGAACAGGCTGCCTAAGGAGGTGATGGAGTCACTGTTCTGGAGATGTTCAAACACTGTTTGGACATGGTGCTTCAAGACATAGAATCATAGAATGGTTTAGGTTGGAAGGGACCTCAAAGATCATCCAGTTCCAACTTCCTGCAATAGGCAGAGACATCTCCCACTAGAACAGGTCACTCAAGGCCTCATCCAACCTGGCCTTGAACACCTCCAGGGAGGTTGTGGAGCACAGAATCACCGAATGTGATCTTTGATCACATTCGGTGATTCTGTGCTCCACAACCTCCCTGGGCAACCTGTGTCAGTGTCTCACCACCCTCACTGGAAAGAACTTCTTCCTAACATCCAGTTTAAATCTGCCCTCTGCCAGTTTAAACCTCATCCTCTCATTACAAGACCTTGTAAACAGTCACTCCCCAGCCCTACTCTAGGCCCCCGTCAGATACTGGAAGATGGTGATGTTAGGTTGATGATTTTACTTGATGATCTTAAGAGTTTTTTTCCCAACCAAAATAATGTTATGTTTCTAAGAGTCTCTGATCATCTGCAGTGCTTCATTTGTGTGAAGATGTGTAAGTAAAGAATACACCCAGCCACCGTGTGTATCACCATTACAACTCTAGTGCCAAGACACACAGAGTGTCTTCACATAAGGTTATGTGAAGGTCTTGGCATCTTTCTAGCCCGTCTAGATGGGTGTCTTTTGAGGGCAAATGCAATCTGAATATTCCTTCAGAGTGATGGAGTGGTATCATTTCTCCTGAGACAGTACAAGATGCTGATCTCCTTTCCTCATGCTTCCTGTGCCTGCTCTGTACAGGTGGGATTTCACCTGTGTTTGGTATGTGGAGCACTTGAGACACCTGTTTTAAATCAGACCCAGACTGAATGTCTGC
The DNA here is from genome assembly GCA_013400475.1 of Tricholaema leucomelas. Lineage (NCBI taxonomy): Eukaryota > Metazoa > Chordata > Aves > Piciformes > Lybiidae > Tricholaema lacrymosa > Tricholaema leucomelas. The sequence goes on along the minus strand of WAAF01002672.1, from coordinate 152,131 downwards.
AAGAACCCTCAATGGCAATGAGATGGTTACTATATGACAAGAAGTTCTCCTTTAGGGACCTGCACACTGCTACTGTGGCACTGAGAGAAAAATTCTTTCTGCAAACCTGTCTTTAGTTACCTTAGTGATACTAAGTTGTGGAAAGCTGTTTTGAGGCAGCTGGGATAAACTTATTTTCCGCTGTGTGCCTGCCTTGACAGAAACATGCAACATCCCACTTAAAGCCACAAGAAGTTTCCTTTTCCCTGTCTTTATGATAAACTACCATTTCTTTGATTTGTTTTCCTTTTCACCTTCTCACAGCAAAATCAATGTCATTTGGAAAACAGGTTTTATATCTGCAAGGCTTGCTGACAAACTTTGCACAATGTAGCTCTGCAGTTTCTATATTTTTAGACAGCTGGAGGGTCAAGAAAAAATCCTACTGTACTTTAATAACATTCATGCCAAGCCTTCCTTCCTTCCTTCCTTCCTTCCTTCCTTCCTTCCTTCCTTCCTTCCTTCCTTCCTTCCTTCCTTCCTTCCTTCCTTCCT
>WAAF01002672.1:0-151166 GCA_013400475.1 Tricholaema leucomelas | reverse complement strand
TCCTCTCCTCTCCTCTCCTTTCCCCCCCTCTCCTCTCCTCTCCTCTCCTCTCCTCTCCTCTCCTCTCCTCTCCTCTCCTCTCCTCTCCTCTCCTTTCCTTTCCTTTCCTTTCCTTTCCTTTCCTTCCTTCCTTTTCTTTTCTTCATATTGTCGGATGTTTCTTAATGAAAACAACAACAGATTAAATCTCAAAGGAGCTTCTAATTAAATCTACTGCTGCTATCACAGTAAGCATCCCAGTGAGGAAAATATTGCAGATGACTGTTTTTTAATTCCAGTTGAGAAATTGGTGAGTATGATTATGTTGTACTGTGATGACTGGAAGCCAGGGAATCAATTTAGTAGTCCATCCCCTTGCTAGTCCTGTGCTCATCTTCCATGTTTCACCTGGCATCTAAAATGGTTAAGATAAACAAGATACAACTAAAGTAAAAATGAAATAAAATTAAAATGCAGACCTTTTGAGTTATTTTGCTCTCTTTGTGATGCCCCTGCCACAGTGAGTACTGGTGATGCCAGCCAGGAAAGGAAAAGGACCATTCCTGGAGGGCACTGAGGAGCTGCAGGACTATAGTCCTTCTCTGTTGGTCATCTCACCGGATGAGCCACCTAGCAAACCTCCTGCCAATTACCAATGACCCTTCCCTGTACTGGGAAAAGACCTGTGCTGAGCTGGGTTTTCACAGGATCTGAGCAGCCATTGGCATTTTGTCAAAGGCTCAGGCTGCCTTTTAAGCTGGAGCAGCACAATCTTGCCTGAGCAAAGGCTTCTGAACTCTCTCCTTTCTTCTAGACAACTGGCTTTAGAAAGATGACTTTTTGACCTCCTTAAAAGCATCATCTCAAGAGATACAGAATAAGTGAAATACCTCGTAGAAAGAAAGAAAGAAGAGAAAAATAAGAAAGGGCTCTTAAAGGGCTATAAATAAGACAACAGAGCTAAGTAGAAGGAAATGAATTATCTGAAAGGAAAAGATATTTTTCCAAAAGTAGAAGTTGTGTGCAAACAAGGGAGACACTAAGCCATTCTATGGTTCTATGAGATCATAAACCCAAACAAATCAGGCTTAAAACTATAGGCAAAGATTTCTAAGAACACCTTGCTAAGGGGAAATAAGTAGCTAACAAATAAGTTACTAAGCTTTGTAGAGCTGAGAGATGACCAAGAGTGACAAAAAAATGCCACAGAAGAAATGGTAATTCCTTGTTGCAGTGTTCACTACCATAAAGCTTCCTTTTTCTATACAAAAATCAGGTCTGAAAAATTGTCTCACACTGAATGGTTGGATGAAAAAAAAAACAAAAATAGGTCAGATAAGTAAAATGGAGAATAAAACCATCTGGCCTAAGTCTTTTTCTCCCAGAGGTTAATAGAGAGGTCAGATATTGAACAGCTATTCCACTAACTGAAGTGTAAACTCACTATTCAAGTAGTTTTTGAAGTCAGCCAAACAGAAGATACCAAAACTTGAAAAAGGCTCCAGAGGGTCTTTTTATTTGAGGAAATCCACCTTAAAATGTCCTAAGGAATAGTATCAGTCGGTGCATGGTTGTAGTTTAACCCCAGATGAGAATTAAGCTCCATGCAGCTGCTCATTCCCTCCTCCTCTTGCCCTGGAGGGATGGGGAGAAGAATGGAAAAATATAAAGCTCATGGGCCGAGATAAGAAGAGGGTTTTTAAAACTGAAATGAAGTACAGTAGAACAACTACAAAAATGATAATAGTAATTAAAAGGAAGATAACATGACAGAGAAATAAAACCCAAGGAAGACAAGTGATGCACAATTCAACTGCTCACCACACATCGACAGATTCCCTGGCAGCGATCAACTCCTCCCAGCCGACTCCCCTGAATATGACAACCTATGGGATGGAATATCCCTTTGACTTGTTCAGGTCAGCTGTGCTGGCCACGTTCCCTCCCAGCTCCTTGTGCACCTACTTGCTGTCAGAGCATGGGGAAAAAAAAATTCCTGAATGTAGGACAAATGCTACTTAGCAACAACTAAACCAGCAGTGTGTTATCAACATTATTCTCACACTAAACCCAAACCATAGCACTGTACCAGCCACTAGGAAGCAAATTCACTCTATCCCAGCTGAAACCAGGACACACATGAATAACTGAACTCAGAGTGAGCCTGAACCTCCCTTCGTGTAGGGAAACCATGCCTCCTCCCTATCTGGTGAAGGAGTCATCAAGCTCCTTCATATGTAAATGATCCAGACTATGTGGGACTTTTAAATGCCATTGATGCTTCTGTCCAGGTCTTTTAGGAAAGATCTGTGAAGACCTTTATAAAAAATCTTAACTCTCTTCAGATGAAAAGGATTAATAACTACATAAACCCTCATAATGGGATATTAAAGAAAATGGTCCAGATGTATCTTTTGTCTCACAACACAAGAGGCACTGAATGAAATCCTCAGGCAGTGAGTTTGAAACAGCTAAAAGGAAGTGCTTGTTCCACGTGGCACATTATAAAAAGAACTTTGCCCACATAATCAGAGAATGATGTAGGAACAAAAGTCATAAACAAGTCAAAAGGTGTGAATTATGGAACAAATGTCCACTAGGTGAAATTAAACATGAACATTCAGAATTCTAGTTCCTTATATGAGGAAGGCCTCTAATAAATGACCCAAAGCAACGCAGCTCATAATAGGCTACAGAAGAAGAGAAGTGCTTCATCTGTGTCTCAACTCCCTACAGCTTTAATGCCTGCACTCCTTGTGCTTACTTGGGGAAAGCTCTGACTCTGGAGACATTCAGAATTTGTCTTGGGGAGACCATTAGCTGGCAAAAAAGTGTTTCATCAGGAATGCTAGATTTTTTATTTCCTTATTTACCAGTATTGCCATTAAAATGTTGCCAGCTTGAGTGCTGCATGGAGCCCTACCTAGTTTACATAGCAAAAAAAAACCCAACAGTTACACCAAGTGACAACATTAGGTTTGGCAGGTTTATCACAGTTGCATTGGATAACAGGAGGTCAGCCAGCTACCTTAGTGATTCGAAGCTTTCAGTGATTTGCCACTGGAATGGGCTGCCCAGGGAGGTGGTGGAGTTGCTCTCCCTGCAGGCATTCAAGAAAATACTGGACGAGGCACTTAGTGCCATGGTCTAGTTGCTTGGATAGAGCTGGGTGATAGGTTGGACTGGATGATCTTGGAGGTCTCTTCCAATCCTGGTTGATTCTATGATTCCATGATAACACCTACTGTATTTGATAGCAGGCACACCTGAGAGGTGTCTCCATCTACGCATGCTTTGTCACATAGGATGGCAAGGATAAGACTCATAGCTGAGTCTCCCAGCAGATCTAATCTCAGTTTATTCCCATTCTCACAATATAGAGATAATTGCTATTTGTATTCAGGTCAAAATGATGAATTTGCAGTGTTTTTCCTGTTACCATTGTACCCTCATATTGATCAAAACTGTGAGGGGGTCTCCAACATACTGGCATCCAACAACCAGCCTCTGAATTAGTATGAAGAGTCAACTCCACAGAAGCTGAAAGCAAGTATGAAGCAAAAAATCAAGGTTCAGATTCCTGAGATTACATAGTCACATCCAAGCACAGACAAACTTCCACATGTGAGTGTCCTGTCATCTGAGATACAGCATCAGGCTTCAAGTCTTGCTGCAACCTAGAGCAGAACTGACAGCTCTGTATGGGCTTTGAATTACAGCACTCTAAGGAGAAGGGAGCAGATTACATTGCCTAGATTCAGAAATGTCTGCCCAGAGGATCTGCAGCTGAATTGTGTGTTTGTAGCAGAATGACAAAGCCAGGGTCTGCAGAGAGATGCTGCTTTTTCAGCCTAGACTTGGCCCTGACAGGTTGCAAGTGAGATGTGCCCTGCAGGTATCCAGCTCTTGCCTCCTGCTTTTCCTCATTCCCAGGCTCCCACAGACATTCATAGAAGGATCAGAGCAGAGCATTTAAATAGCCTGGTGACAAAACTGTATTGAAACATAGATACTGATGCAAATTCTACAGCCTGTTGGCACTGTATGAATCATGCCAGGCCTAGAATGAGTCTACATTAATTCCAAGTGTGCTGTATTTCCATTTTCACACTAGTTCTCTTTTGATATTCATATTGTGAGTTGCCTTCATTTAGATGATGTTCTTTCTTTTTGCAGTTTTCCTTTGCATCTATTACTGCTCTTGCCAAGTCTCTGTATACATAGCTAATTTCCAAAGCTTCCCTCATCCTGTTCTGTATTTGATCTCCATTTCTTCCAAAGGAATATAAACAATGGCAATCAGAAACTGAGATAAAGAAGGAGGCATCTCTTAAGCCAGCAGTTACAGACAAATCTTTAAAAGAAACAGAACCAAAAGAATCAGGAGAAGGTCCATTCCCACTGTAAAGTTCACTTTTGCATCCCAGCTACCCATCCAGTTGACTCATGTCCTGTCATTTTGGTCATCCTCACTTCTTTCACACGAGAAGCATGCACTACCCTTTGAAGCCTGCTCCTGCTTTCTCAGGGAAAGCCAGATGTGCCCGTGTCACCTCCACGGAGAACACAGGCACACGTGCAGCCCCACCAGCAGCACGCACACCAGTCTCCTCCCCAAAGAACTGAGAGGAAAGAAAACTCAGACTGGTGAGACTAGCATGGAGGAGGCTACCCAGTGCTGTGATGAATGGCCACATTCAGATGACACGTTTGGGAGTGGCCATAAATCACCTGTCATTAGGAGTTGGCATTTATCAAGTCATTTCTATCTTTGTTGGATCTGGTACCTGTGGGGATTAACAGGCAAAATAGGTGCAACTCTGCACACTGCAGCAGCTCTTGCAGCATCTCTACATATTCATATGAGCCTTGCTACCAAAAATTACAAAAGCATTTGTAACAAATGCAGACGTTCATAAATCCCTGGCAGAGCCTGCTGGGTGAAAAGTTCATTAAAAGTCACATTCAATTAACAAATGCCTGTCATTGCCAGATGTGTATATCCTGAGGTACAGTTTAATATATGTCAGACACAGCCCAAATGACAGGATAAATGATGATTAATGCTTAGCTGACTCTTTCATAAAGCTTCACACTAAGTCCCATGTAAACATGAGGGGAAATTTTGTCACTGTCAGGGTGGCAGAATCCTGGAACAGGCTGCAAAGGGAGGTTGTGGAGTCTCCCTCTCGGGAGATATCCAAAACCTGCATGGATGTGTTCCTATGTGACTTGGTCTAGGTGATCCTGCTCTGGCAGGGGTTGGACTGGATGAGCTTTTGAGGTCACTTCCAACCCCTAACATTCTGTGATTCTGTAAGTAAAGGAATACATCTGAAATAAACACTCCAACTCTCACAGCTGAAGCTGAGGTGAAAATATGAAATAAAGGGAAAAAGATGAGGTCCAAAATTTAGTACAGAACTGGAATGTGTTCACAGTCATTCCCTAGGTTATGTTTCCACATTTTACCCAGCTGGGGAGGAAACATCTTCTCTTCAGATCAATAAAAAAAAACATATTTCTTTTTTTTTTGTTTAGAAGTGTTAAAGCACAGCAGCAGAGCTCAAAGTCAATCCTCAAACAGACAGCAAAGACAAGACAGTCTCAAGCATGACTTGCTGGCCTTTTGAAGAGCACAGGCTGTGTGCAGGCTCAGAAAACCCTCTGTGGTGCTGCTCACAAACTTCTTCAGAGCTTTGTGGAATATCTTCCAGCCCTAAGACATATTACTATGATGTTATAACTGAAATACAGGCAGTGTTTTCATTATGTGAGTGCATTGGCAGCCACACTGAGTTAAAGAGGTCTTCTGCTCCCTACATCTGCTTCACAGATGATCAGGTTTAGCTTCATGAAATGGTACATCATCTCCTCAGTTGTTCTGTGCAACTGGCTGTGGGACCATGCTGTAAAGTGGGGCAGCAAATGGGGGTGGGATGGGCCACAAGCACTAATGGATATTGCCAGAATGGTATCATGCAAGCATAGTCTCCGCTCAGACTCGGATATACTGCAGCTATCTACATGTGCTTAACTTAATTGCCAGGTGGGTCCTCAAGAACTGGGTTGACCATGCAGAGCTATGCATTAGCAGATGTCCTGTTCTCAAACATTGCACTTTTTGGGGGTGAAATGTCCAGTTTATGCCTGAGTAGTTAAAGACAAGACACTGATTCTTTTCATTATACAGCTCTAAGTTCCTTGTGCAAGAGCAGCAGAGCAGAAAAGTTGCCAGGCCCATTACCCATTCCCTTACAGTTGAATTTTGCAGCACCAGGCACAGGCAAGCTACAGTGCAGGCTCCTGTAGCATGCCTGCTTTAGAACAGTGAGAAAAAACAATGGAAATTGGGGGTTGTGTTGTGAAATAGCTTCTCAACACTCTTTGGTGTGCATGATCTTGGCTGCTCAGACACCCCAGGCCTTCTGTTGGCAGAAATTCTTTAATAAGCTAGCTCAGCTGGAAGATAGATTGCTAGGGTGTCAGATTTTGGTTCAAATACACCTTCAATCCACCGCTTCCTTTGCATTTCATTCTTTCTCCCTCATTCTACTGGAAAGGTACATGCAGGTTGGATGAAATTTACTCATATGGCTGTCTGCAAGGTGTTTCTTTATGACTCACATCAGTTCAACCTTTCAGAGCTTCTAACACTGGCTGCTGTAGTAACAACACATCCTGCTTGTATCCCTGAACATTCTGACTGGGCATGCTGACTTCTGAGCTAGCTGTCCTCTGCATACCATAGCAGATAGACAAAATGATCATATGGTGTGAGGATATCAACTAGGCCCAGCTGGAATGTTGAGAAATTGTCCTGTCAGGAGCAGTCTTATTAGAAGCCCAGAGTAAGAAAGGTGCTAGGAAGGCAGAAAACTTAGAGGGGAACAAATAAATGAAAGAAAAAGGGGGAAACAACCCCAAAGAATAATCTCCAGGCTGCAATGCTCTCTGATAATTCCAAACGAACACATTTTTTCACTTCCTCATCAAATGCCTGGTTACTGTGTTGTCATTTATGTTACAAGTATGCAGGCTACAGGGACATCATCTCTGACAGGTCTCACTTCTCATGCAATTTATAACATATTTGATACTTCCATCACTGCATTGCAATATTACTCTCTCTTTTTTCCCCTTTCCCCCCACCTTTTTCTTCTTCTTTTAAAGCAAAGCAAGTGATAACTTCCTTTTTGGGTATACATTTCAGGGATTTGGAGCCCTGCTGTTTTCAGAGTGCCAGTCCCAGCTACACAAATGCCACCTGAAGGTATCCATCTTACTTTTGTTATCTCCAGAAGTGAGGCTTTCCCTCATATTTACTAACTAGAGAGATCTCTCCGAAAGCACTGCATAAAGGAGCTGGAGCTTGTGAAAGGATACAAACCAGTGGCTGCAACAGCTAGAAGAGCAAACAAGCCCTGAGACACATTAATAAGGAATGAAGCACAAATCAGCAGAGACACTAAAGACAAATGAAAATCACAAGGTGATCAGAGAACTAAAATAATTACAGGCATTCAAGCACCTGACTATCTATTAATTTGGCTCTAGTGGTCAATTTAGTTTGGCATCTGAGTAATCTAGACTAAAAATGTTCCAAATAAAGATGACACTCAATGGATGTCACTTTGAAGAGAGAATAGAATGAACTTGACCCTGAGTTAACAATTCAGATGTGGAGATCTTTAAGTCATAAATAAGGTAGCCAGTAATGAACTTGCACTGCATCTCTCTGAGGGGTACTCATTTCATGGCTGACTCAGAGAAATCTCCAGGGAAGCACATGGATCCTGAAAAGCAGCAAAAAAACAGTTCTGAAGAGGGGTGAAATGACATTTTGTCTTAAAAATTGAAACAAAACAAAACAAAACAAGCCAGGAGAAGATGTTTCATGAAAGAACCTCTCAGAATGAGTCAGCTCTTTGGAGTGTGTCAAGTTACCTTCACAAAACAGACTGTTTCTATGCATTCACCATTTAGAAACCTTCAGTGAATCAGTGAATTCATTTCTTTCAGGAAGTTTCTCAAAAGTGCCTCTCCAACATTACTGGAGAAATAATCTTTATAATTCAGCTGTCAAGCAGTCTGACTGATCACCTATATTCTTATTCTTGCTCCCTCATTAAATACTCTCTGCTTTAAAAAGACTTTTTTTCCCCTGAAGAAAAAAAAAACCCAAACCAAACAAAAACCACCTCCTCACCTTAGTCACCAGATTAATCAAAAATTTAAGCAGCCTTGAAGATCAAAGTTCGTAACTTTGTGCTTATTAGCCTCAACCAGGATTATATTTATCTGAAAATACTAGGAAAGCAAAAGTTTTGTTCCTTAGAAAGCTTGGGGAGAGAACATAACCAGGGCATAGATGATGGATTCGAAGATACAGGCTTACCCTCCTAAATAACCTTGTACAAGGCTCTCTGGGCTTCTGTAAAATGGGAATATTAATAATTCAGAAAATCATTATGAGAATGATCACTGTGGATTTGGAACTCCAAAACATTATATCAGGTAATGAGACAGTAGGGGAAGGAATTAAAGATGTACATATCTGAGATGTGATCAATTTTGAGGAAGGCAGGCAGGCAGTCTGAGCAAGCACCTAGTCAACAGAAAGATGAAGTGAAGAGCTGGGACGAGAGATGACCTTTTAGGAAGCAGAATTGAAATATTTCATAGAATCATAGAATCAGTCAGGGTTGGAAGGGACCACAAGGATCATCTAGTTCCAATCCCCCTGCCATGAGCAGGGGCACCCTACTCTACATCAGGCTGGCCACAGCCTCATCCAGCCTGGCCTTAAACACCTCCAAGGATAGAGCCTCAACCACCTCCCTGGGCAACCCAGTCCAGGCTCTCGCCACTCTCATGCTCAACAACGTCCCCCTCACATTCAGTCTGAACCTACTCATCTCCAGCTTTGCTCCATTCCCCCCAGTCCTGTCACTCCCTGACAGCCTAAAAAGTCCCTCCCCAGTTTTTTTGTAGGCCCCCTTCAGATACCGAAAGGTCACAATAAGGTCACCTGGGAGCCTCCTCTTCTGCAGACTGAACAGCCCCAACTCTTTCAGTCTGTCCTCATAGCAGAGCTGCTCCAGCCCTCTGAGCATCCTCATGGGCCTTCTCTGGACACGCTCCAGCACGTCCACATCCTTCTTCCTCTCCCAATGGTAATTAAAATATGAATGTCCAACCAAAGCTACCAAAACAGGTGCAACAAGCATCATATTTGTGTATGCATGTAGTTCATGAATGTAGGCAGATGGTACCTATTAGAAAACATCTTCATACAGAGGCAATGAGGGGATATAGCTCCAACTTATTCCTACATTATTAGCATGACACAGCAGCACCTCTGCCTGCAGACTTTCCAAGATTGTGAAAACAGCTCTAATGATTCACACAAAAGTTCAATGCCTGCAAAAATGGTGCATGTGATCTTTTCATAATTCACATTCACTGTGAAGTTCCTGTCACAACAATTTGGCAGCAGTAAAAAACTTGGGATTTATACACAATTTGCAAATCATCACTGTGTAGAGGATTTTTCCATTCTCACAATCCCTAAGGGATATGTTTCCTCTAACTACCCTCTACAAAATATGATTTCCTCTTCAGAGTTCCAGACATACCACAGGACAGTTCACAACATGCAGAGACGGCTGGTCTTCAAATTTCACAACCAAATGATTTGGAGGTTGTCATTGGAAAGCTTATTTGCTATGACATTTAGAATTTAGGCAATGCTAACTCACTTGAATATGTTTTTAATAAAGCTGCTCCTAAAAGTCTAAAACTCAAAGACAAAGTTGACCTTGCTGCATGGAAAGTGACAAATATTCACTTACATTGCTCCTGTGCAACGATGCTCCTGAGGAGGTGACTGCTCCAATACCATCCCTTACTCCACTGCAAAAATGATGAAACTCAGAAACCTCATCCTGTTAGGTCAGTGAGGAAAAAATGGCAGAAAGATGTTTTTGGGTTTGGGTGTGTTTTTTTGTTTGTTTGTTTGCTTGTTTCTTCTTCCTCCTCCTCTTCTTCTTCTTCTTCTTCTTTTTCTTCTTCTTCTTCTTCTTCTTCTTCTTCTTCTTCTTCTTCTTCTTCTTCCTCTTCTTCTTCTTCCTCTTCTTCTTCTTCTTCTTCTTCTTCTCTTTCTCTTTTTATTTTTCTTCTTCCTTTTTTTCCTTTGTGATATTAAAACAGCTTAACCTTGGTTTCTGCCCAGCAAGTTGCCTGTAACAACAAATAAGCTATAGTTAAAAATTAACCTGGGGTCTAAGCATTCTTTAAAGTTGTTTTTTTTTGGTGGGGGCTTTTTTGTGGTTTTGTTGTTGTTGTTATTTTGTTTTGTTTTGTTTTCATTTTGGTTTTTTTTTGTGGTTTTTGGGACCTAAAACTAGACTTGATTTGTAGGTGGCCTGAATGGTCCAGAGAGTCAGCAAGCTCAGCTGAAGTTGATGGGACTATAGAGTGGATAACTGCATATTAATTTAGGCATTCATCTCTGAAAACATTGATTCTTCTACTCCCTATTTAAAATTTGTTTCTGTATGAAGATGGAAGATTCTGGATATAAACACTGATTTACTTCTTTGAATACCCTGGTTAGTGTATCTGTAGTGGTTTTCACTATTACTTGCACACAGGCAATTTGGTGTACTCAAAACCTATCAGCAAATGGTTCTAGCTCCCCAGGAGATGGTACAGACAGAGCACATCAGTTTGTCTGTTTGGTACCTGGTTAAAGAACAGGGTTTTTTGAGGGAGAGGATTTCTGGCTTCTCCAGCTGAACTAACATGTGTATGGTCACAGTGGGAAAGAAGCTGTAGGGAGGGAGAATGCTTACATTTACAGCAGTTGACGTGAAAAATGTTGCTCTCCCTGTATGAGTTTACACAGTTGCAGAGTTCATGTTGTAGTCTGAAATCTCCTTGTGTTCAGTAATGCAGTGCTTGTGGCCATGTGAGCTACAAAAGCTCACATGTGCAATCTCCACATGTGCTTTCCCTGCACAAATGCAGCTCGTGAGTTGAAGGCCAGATCATGTTCCTCTTGGTCTCCTACAGCTTTACAGAGGAGGTCTTATTACAACTTCTCAGACTGCAAGAACTAATTTCCTTGCTCAAAAATCTTCTAAAACCCAAGAGGAACAATAGAGTTCTGCTACGTTACACAACAGCAATAAGGGCTAAAGTTTTCCAAGCTTGGTATCTTCCAGAAAAGCAGCTATTGATGTGGAAACTTGGTCTGTGTTAGAATAAGTTTGTTATGTAAGGAAGCCTCTTTTTATCACAAAAGAGAGGAATAATCGATGGTCACATCATGCACTGAGTAATGCTCTTAGCTAAGAACATTGTGAATCTGCATTAGGTTGGGGTAGAAGTCTTGTGGCCTAGCGTTATATCCCTGGCAGCATCCAGCCTGAGGAAAGAGGTGAGGGGCAAGCAGGTGGTGACACTCTGCCATCCTGGTCCTAACAATTACCATTTTAAAGATTTCCTGAATAGAAGTTGCAACTGGAGAATTATGTTTAATAGCCCTTGATGGATCTTGCTAGTAATCGAAAAGGGAGCCTCTTTTGTCATTTCATGACTGATTAGCTGCTTTGAAAGCTCTTAGTAAGGACCTTGTGTAAGGCTTTTAAGAAGTCCAGGTACACTGCCAAATCACCTTTATTCAGATGCTAGCTAATTTTCTGAAGGAATGCTACTGGAGTCGTGAAGCTTATGTTCCCGGGGGGCAGAGCTGTGCAGCTGCCCCAAAGCCTTGGCAAAAACTGGCATCATGTTTGCTGCCCTCTGTCTTCTAGGACAGCTGCCAGAGCCAGTTACACAACAGCTAGCAGTTCAGCAATTTCATGTTTTAATTTGTTTCAAATAGCCAGTGGACAGCATCTGTTCCCATAGATGTGATTCATTTCTCTGAAATTAGCCACAGTGCCTGACATCATTTCTGACAGCAAAATGATCCCTAGCTGTTGCTTTCTTCTTGCTCCAACAGGTAAATGTTTTTAGGGAGTAAATACACATCCCTACAGCTTTATCTCCCCATGGCTGTGGTTTATGAAAATTAGAATGTATGTATTGCCCTTCCTGACTTGCAAACTTTGTTTTGCCAAAACTCATTAATTATTAATTGAGGGAGGTATGTCCTCACTGCCTTTGAAAATGAAAGGATGATCACTAATCATATAGGGCACTAACAGCTGATGTCTATCAGTGTAGCTCTTACAGCATCCTCTCAGAGAGGAAATAAAACCAAAAATTATAAATTATCTTCTCAAAAATACATTAACTTTCTCTAAGAGTTTTCATAGAATCATTAAGGCTGGAAAAGATCTTTAAGATCACTGAGTCAAACTGTGACCCAGATACCATGAACACTAAAACACGTCCTGAAGAGCCACATCTGCACTCTTCTTGAGCACCTCCAGGGATGGTGATTCCACCACCTCCCTGGGCACCTTGTTCCAACCCCCAGCCACTCTCTCAGGTTTTTCCTAATGACCAATTTAAACCTCGCTCTGGCACAACTTTGGTTCCTGTACAAACTGATCTAGGTGCATCTGCTTTCGGACTAGACAATCTCCAGAGGACCTCTTCAACTTTCCAACTGCCACCATTCTGCGACCCAGTTCTTCTAAAATCTCACTGGCTGGTGAAAAATAAGGGAGGGAGAAAAAAAAAACTATTTCTTGATGAATTCCAAAGGTTTCTTTAGACTTCTCTGGATGAGGGGATTGAGTCCAGCATCATTAAGTTTGCAGATGACACCAAGCTAGGAGCAGGTGTTGATCTGTTGGAAGGTAGGAGAGCCCTGCAGAGGGACCTGGACAGGCTGGGTGGGCAGAGGCCAGTGGGATGAAATTTAACAAGGCCAAGTGCAGGGTTCTGCACTTTGGCCACAACAACCCCAAGCAACGCTACAGGCTGGGAACAGAGTGGCTGGAGAGCAGCCAGGAGGAAAGGGACCTGGGGGTACTGGTGGATAGTAGGCTGAAGATGAGGCAGCAGTGTGCCCAGGTGGCCAAGAGGGCCAATGGCATCCTGGTCTGGATCAGGAACAGTGTGGCCAGTAGGAGGAGGGAGGTTATTCTTCCCCTGTACTCAACACTGCTCAGGCCACACCTTGAGTACTGTGTCCAGTTCTGGGCTCCTCAACTCAAGAGAGATGTTGAGGTGCTGGAACGTGTCCAGAGAAGGGCAACAAAGCTGGTGAGGGGCCTGGAACACAAACCCTATGAGGAGAGGCTGAGGGAGCTGGGGTTGTTTAGCCTGGAGAAGAGGAGGCTCAGGGCAGACCTCATTGCTGTCTACAACTACCTGAAGGGAGGTTGTAGCCAGGTGGGGGTTGGTCTCTTCTCCCAGGCAACCAGCAACAGGACAAGGGGACACAGCCTCAAGTTGTGCCGGGGGAAGTATAGGCTGGATGTTAGGAGGAAGTTCTTCACAGAGAGAGTGATTGGCATTGGAATGGGCTGCCCAGGGAGGTGGTGGAGTCACCGTCCCTGGGGGTGTTCAGGAAAAGCCTGGATGAGGCACTTAGTGCCATGGTCTAGTTGACTGGATAGGGCTGGGTGCTAGGTTGGACTGGATGATCTTGGAGGTCTCTTCCAACCTGATCTATTCTATTCTATTCTATTCTATTCTATTCTATTCTCTTCTATTCTGTTCTGTTCTATTCTGTTCTGTTCTGTTCTGTTCTGTTCTATTCTATTCTATTCTCCCCCAGACAAATAATACAAACACAAAGCTGCTCACGATTGGACCACGATGCAAGATGAGGATAGACTGCAAGTTGTCAGAACTGGATTTTAAAGTCATCCATCACATGCTGGTACACTGCTAGCAGCAGTCTCCAAAATGGCAATTATTTAGAAACACTGAACCATGCTATGCTGTACAAATTGGAGGGGCTTGATTTTATTACAAATATTTCTGTCTTTTCCTGTTAAGAACATGGAGCATTATGTGCTGATGTGGAACTGTCTTGTTAATTTACCCTCAGAGAGCATTTTTTTTTCCAAACAAACAATAATAGCGACAGAGGTAGGAATTAGTTTTTCACTCTGGCTTGCAGTGACTGTGATGAAGCTTAATAGGAATGTTAATAACACTTGTGACCCAATCTGCATTTAATCTTCCGTTGCCATGAGTGGAGCGACAGCAATTTGCACAATCTGATGATATTTTGGGTTGTTTTCTTTTTTTGCTTCGTGACAGGAGCTGTACAAAACAGCTTCAAATAGTTCATTCTTTTCTAAAGATTAAAACCATGTACCTTTACCAAAAAAAATATGCATGCTGTCAATCAGTTTCTACTCAGTAAAGTGTTTGGGGGGGGCTGAAAAAAATACACTTTTGTAAACACACTGAATGCTTTACTGTTTAAATCCATCGCATCATTGGATTTTGATGTGCATAAACAGGTATTGTTAGAATGAACTAAAAACAACTTGTAAGAGAGAGATAAAAGGAAACATTTATTCTGTAGTACTATCTGCTTGTTTGAATCAGTATTAGGTTTACATCTAGGTCAGTCTTTAAATATGACCTCTGAATTTAATTTAATTTCTGGTATCTTGATTCTGAGTCTTTGCACAGTCCACTGGAAACAAGAATTTTACTCTTTTGTGCTCCACTTCTCTCACAACAGAGACAACCTTGGGGATCATAATCTGATAGCACAGATATTGCTTCAATATCACTTTTCATTTAGAGGATTAAGAGACAAAAAAAAAAAAAAAAAGGAGGGAGGGGGGAAAAGGATTTTGGTACATTTCAATTAAATATGGCTTAAAGTGAGTGAAGTGTAGACTTGTACTGTGTATAGAGATTTATTCCAGAAAATGCATCCCTGTAGGCTCTTTTTCTGTTAACACTGTTGAGATTTAAAACCCACCTCTTCAAATTGCCGATCTCCATTTAAACATGCCAGGGATCCATTTCCATTCTTTAAGCTGCACTGCCCTCTGGGGGAGATGATCTCCAGATCTATGTCCATGTCTAGAGAACAAAGGCCTGCCTCGCTTTTCTCCTTCAAGTTTGGAAGGGTGAACGTTTTGTTTCTTCCAAATTTTGTGCCAATGCTTTGTATGCTTTTGACATTCTAGTACAAAGATGAGAGAACTACAGGTTTAGCCTGGACTCAACACAGCTCAGGCCACACTTTGAGTGCTGGCCCAGTTCTGGGCTCCTCAATTCAAGAGAGATGTTGAGGTGCTGGAAGGTGTCCAGAGAAGTGCAGCAAGGCTGGGGTATTGGAATATGTCCACAGGAGGGCGCTGAAGCTGGTGAGGGGCCTGGAGCACAGCCCTGTGAGGAGAGGCTGAGGGAGCTGGGGGTGTGCAGCCTGCAGAAGAGGAGGCTCAGGGCAGAGCTCATTGCTGTCTGCAGCTCCCTGAAGGGAGGCTGTAGCCAGCTGGGGTTGGGCTCTTCTTCCAGGCAGTCAGGGACAGATCAACGGGACACAGTCTCAAGTTGTGCCAGGGGAGGTCTAGGCTGGATGTTAGGAGGAAGTTGTTGGCAGAGAGAGTGATTGGCATTGGAATGGACTGCCCAGGGAGGTGGTGGAGTCACCGTCCCTGGAGGTTCAAGAAAAGCCTGGATGGGACACTTAGTGCCAGCTAGGGCTGGGTGCTAGGTTGGACTGGATGATCTTAGAGGTCTCTGCCAACCTGGCTGATTCTATTATTCTATGATTCTAAGAGAAGGTTCCAGGATGACCTTATAGCTACATTTCACTATCTGAAGGGGACCTACAGAAAGGCTGGGGAGGGACTGTTTAGAAGGGCTTGCAGTGATAAGAGCAGGGGCAATGGTTTGAAACTGGTGCTGGGTAGATTTAGGTTGGACATGAAGAGGAAGCTCTTTACAATGAGGTTGGTGAGACACCGGAACAGGTTGCCCAGGGAATATGGTTGAGACTCAAAAAAACCCAAAAATTCTTCAAGCTATTTGGGTTCTGTTATTTTCTAAAAGAATTCCAAAGAACTATTCAAATAATGGCCAAGTATGGCTTTCATATCCATACAAACTCAAAAGGCTCACAAGGAAGCAGGAGATCATGCTGGGGAAACTATCTGAAACAGGTGTCTGAGTATGAAGGATTCCTCTCTCCTTCAAACTGAGCAAAATTGAAGCACCACAGTGAAAACAAAGAAAGGACTCAAACCTTTTCCAGTTGCAGATAGACTGACAGCAACTAATTAAAAGAAACTCCAATACAAAGGAAAGTATTTACCATCATGACTGAAGGTTAGGAAAGTGAAAAGTGTTTCCTCGGCAGCGTATGAACAGTCAAAACAGACTTTCAAATCCCCAAAGACCAATTCTGAGTAATACAATTGAGATTTCACAATATGATTTAAAGCTGCCAGACATGCTGTATGGCTTGAAAGTGGAGTCAATCTCCAGAAGATAAATCCCTGCAGTAGTTCCTCTTACAATTTCTTAGAAAAGCTGTGTGATGAAGAAGCAGGAGGACTTGGTTCAGTGAAGCACACACAATACTTCAGGATATTGCCACAGTAGACAATCCAAATCAGAAAGCAAAGAGAATGAAAGAATCAGAGAACAATGATACAATTTAATATTTTGGATCATGTTGGTCTGGACAGAAATAGTCTGCCCTGTCTATCAGAGGGTTTTGTAAGGAAAAAGTGCACTGAGGCAGAAAAAAAATCAATAACTAATGAAAACTCATCTTTAGAAAAGATGTGCTGTGCACTGATGATGCAGCTGCAGGACCTGTCGTGGTGATGTAATGTAGAGAACGAACACAGCACAGCAGCACAAGTAAAAGTGATCATTAAGAATTACTGTTGTGAATCTACTGGCCAAACTAAAGGGGCTCAAACATTATTCCCCACTTCCTGCCTTCCCACTGCCCTTCTAAGGAGACATGGGACACAGGTACCAAATCCTCCTTCGCTGCCACCCCTGGTCTTGTACTCCAATGACAGAGAGCAGAAACAAGCAGCACTCTCTGCCTTTCTCTCCCCATGTCTTTTCTCCTCCTTGCTGCAGCTGCAAATCCACTTCTATTACTCTGCCTAACTTGGAGGAAGGTCCTGTTACATGACTGAGTCTCAGGCTGATGGCTTAGGCTGAGGTTCAGACCCCATGCTCACATCAGAGCTCAGCTGCACCTTGGCTGCTGTCTCTGTGCAAGACCATGAGGTGCTTATTTGGAACAAACCGAGAAGATCCTGCTGGCCACTGGAAAGCCAAGCAACCAAGGAGCAGATGCACCCTAACATAAATTCCATCTCCCAAGTATGGAACCATAGAATCATAGAAACAACCAGGTTGGAAGAGACCTCCAAGATCATCCACTCCAACCTACCACTCAGCCCTAGCCAATCAAACAGACCATGGCACTAAGTGCCTCATCCAGGCTTTTCTTGAGCACCTCCAGGGAAGGCGACTCCACCACCTCCCTGGGCAGCCCATTCCGATGCCAATCACTTTCTCTGGAAAGAACTTCCTCCTAATATCAAGCCTAGACCTCCCCTGGCACAACTTGTGACTGTGTCCCCTTCTTCTGTTGCTGTTTTTTTAGGCTTTGCAAAGCTTTCTTCACCTTTTGGTAAGGACAGGCATGCTGCATTTTACTTCAGTTCAGCATCCAGTTTATTAAACCTGTGAAATTCCATTTCAAACTAACAGCTATAGCCATTTTCTTAATTATTCCCATTCTCCATTTTATCACTGGGCAACAAGCAGAGCCTTAAACCTTCTGCCTGCAAGAGCTCTTTTTTAGCTATTTCTTTTCGTATCTGATTTTGAAAATGGGATTGCCTTTAAAATAAATAATGAATGATAGATTTAGCATAGATAGAGATGTGGTGCTGAAGGATATGGTTTAGCACCAGGCTTGGTAGATAATGGTTGCACTTCACAATTCACCGAATCACTGACTGCATGAAGTTGGATGGGACCCTCAAAGGTTGTCTTGTCCAGCCTCCCTGCAGTAGTAGGGAGACCTCCAACTAGGTCAGGCTGCCCAGGGCCACATCAAGTCTGATCTTGGATGTCTCCAGGCATGAGGCCTCAACCCCACCTTGTTCCAGTATTTCATCACTCTTATTGTGAAGAACATCTTCCATCTAACCTATCTTAAAGGTCTTTTTCAACCCAAACCATTCTATTTGAGGACAGAGTAGCTGGAGAGTAGTCAGGCAAAAAGGGACCTGAGGGTGCTGGTAGATAGAAGGCTGAACATGAACCAGCAGTGTGGCCAGTTAGCCAGGAGAGCCAATGGCATCCTGGCCTGGATCAGGAACAGTGTGGCCAGTAGGACAAGGGAGGTTATTCTTCCCCTGTGCTCAGAACTGCTCAGGCCACACCTTGAGTGCTGTGTCCAGTTCTGGCCTCCTCAAATCAAGAGAGATGTTGAGGTACTGGAACGTGTCCAGAGAAGGGCAACGAAGCTGGTGAGGGGCCTGGAGGTGTGGAGTCGCTGTGCCTGGAGGTATTGAAGAAAAATCCTGGCTGAGGCACTTAGTGCCTTGGTCTAGTTGATTGGATAGGACTGGGTGACAGGTTGGAGTGGATGATTTTGGAGGTCTCATCCAACCTGGTTGATTCTATGATTCTATGACTTATACCCATTAATTGCGGAGTTTGCAATCAGCACCCAAGTTCTTCAGAAGGCTCAAGTATGCTTATTTGGAAAGGGAGGTTGCTCACAAGCAACCAGCTAAGAACGCAGCGTTTATGGGACAGAAGGAGCCACATGGAGGAGATCACAGATCCTGCTGCCTTGCTACAGAATCCAAGAGTTTACATATTTAGAGGAAGATGTGCCGCGCCTTCACACCTATCCTAAGCAACGACCAGACCCAGGCCGAGACCCAGACACAAGCACCGCAGCGGAGCCTCTCTACGCCTCCCCACTACGCGCCCCGGCCCCCGCCCCTGGCTCCCCCGGAAGTGACGTACGCCACCGTCAGAGCCGCCGGAAGTGCCGTGGGCAGCGGTAAACAACTCGCCGAGACTCCGCGGCCGCCGCGCTTCCATCTTTGAGGAATCGGTGTCCAAGCCGGAGCCGCCGCGGACCATGGGCGGCGTCCTGGGCCTCTGCTCCTTGGCGAGCTGGGTAAGCTGGGGGCTGGCGGCGAGGTGTTTCTCTGCTCCTCCTCGCCCAGCTCATGCCTGCAGCCGGTGTGTCCCCCCCCACACCTCGGGCCTCGCCCGTCGCCTCTCCAGGCCTTTGTCTCCCAGGGGTGGGGGTGTCTGTGGCGCTGCCTTTCTGCTTTCTTAAGTACAGGGAGGCTTCGAGCCTCCTCCTCGCTCCCATCGAGGTTTTCTCTGCCCCGAGAGGCCGCCTCCCCAGCTCTCAGGCAGTGCTCCTTCCCCGCCGGGCAGGAGGAGGCGGGTCTTGGTGGCGCGCCCCGGGGTGATCCCCCCGGGCTCGATTCCCCCCGGCTTGGACTTCGAGTATCTGTAGGAATCCGCTAAAGTCGTTTTGGTAGGATGATGGGGAGCCTCTTACTTATTCGGACAGGCAGGCCTGTAGCACTGCTGGGCGTTGCTTAATCGGTATTACCTTGTGAGAAGTGCTGCTGTGTCCGCTGAAATTCCTCCTACCCAAAGCTGTTTAAATCAAATTAAATGCTTTAAAGTTTGACGTTTCTTTCGGAAAAAAAAAAAAAAGTGACGTGTTTCCCAGATCCTGATGGTTGTGTTTAATTTCTTTCTTACTGCTTTGTCTTGAGCAGCTCCACCCTTTGTAGCATCTTTGTCTTATGGAGCCATCATTTTCTTACTGCCTAGTGTTCTGTAGTGATGTGTCATCACCGTGCTGAGCATTGCCAGGTGATTTTTCTTAATGGGAAACTGTCTTTTGAGGTGGTTTAAAACCCTTTGGCACCATGAAGAAAAGCAGAGAAGTTGTAGAGATCCTTCATGGCAGTCCTTTTCTCAGCTGAGGCATTGCTGTCGTATCGTGAAGTGATTTGTCTTTCCAAGTCTGGTCACTATGTAAATAGACGCAGTCACATGGACTGTGAATCTCTAAACATTTGCCTTAAAAATGGCAGTGGGATTGCAAAAACCTGCGTTTTCCATTCCAAAAATAGTCTGCTGTACGTGGATTAAATTAAAATACATATGTTTAAGGACTTCATGCAGTCAGTTTTGTGGCATAACAAAACCTCATATTGACCCGAACTCCTGGGTTTTGTGCAATCACAATATATAGTGCAGAGCAATACTTAATTAGGAATTAAGCATCATCTCTCTGTACAAATTCTATGAAATGATGCTAAAATTGGTAAATTTGTATGAGCTAAGCTTCCAGGCTGATACACCTGCAAATAAGTGAGTACTTGAATTAATTTATATTGCATTTTCAAGCCTTTCTGATGACCTTTCTGGTTTGTGGTGCACAAAGAATCCCTCTCAGATTTGAGTCTTTGTTTCTATCCAGAAAAATTCAGTGAATGGTCTTTGATCTAAAACGATTAACATGAGCATGCAGTCTCGATGATATAAGGTTTAGTGTGGGTAACTAACCACTATTCCTTCCTTTAAAATGCTCAAAGCAGAGGGGTTTGTATGTTCATTTTTGTTTGCTTGTTTTTCCCCTGATGGCTTTCAAGTGTTAATTTTTCTTTCCATATTTAAAACCACAGCGGTTAAAAGCCTACATGTTAGTCGTTACATCAGAAATCTGTGCTGGTGTCTAAGAATATGTCAGTGTAAACACCATTTGGGCTCTGGAAGAAGCAAGCTGTGGGGGTGAGGTAACAGGGGAACCAGATGTGGTGGAATTTGTGCTAGTGCAGACAGTGCCAGGGCCAGGGAAACTGCTCCTCCTTTGTCTGGGGAGACACTGCTGTGTAGCTTCTCTTTGCCCTGCAGAGGTGCTCTGGGTGACTGATCTCTGCACCTGACCTCATACCTGATCTCTTAACCTCCTTCTGGATTTTTAGTGTGGTGTGCTGCTGCCTGCAGCTCAGCCCTACTGTGTGCTGATGAAGGAGCGTTTCAGTTCAGCATTTTTAAGAGCAAAAATGATGGAGATTGAGATGGAGGGGAAGGCTTTAGAAGCACACAGAAGTCATCTTGAAAGTCTTCTGATCCTGACGACCTAGGTTGAACAGGCAATGCCATTTTCACTTCGCTGAAACTTGCCTCTATTGCATTGTTCCTTGAAGTCACTCAGCTGCTATTTTGCTCACCTTTATACTCTGTGGCGAGGCAAAGACTGTGATTGAATGAGTTCCTTTAAACATATGAGCGGGGTGATGTAGCTAAAACCTGATGAGGCCCAGCAGGGTTGGAGGAGTGTTTTTGTGACTCTTTAATTCAGTATATAATAGTTCGGTCGTTACCCCAGTAAGATGATTATGTTTACCAGTAAAAACTTGTTGTGTGTGCATCAGGGGCAGTAACACTTGACTTTCACTGGGTTTGTGGGGCTTGCTTTCTCCTCTCTTCTGCAATATCCATCTTGTTACGTGTTCCCCCTGCAATTTCCACTGGGTTGAGTGTGTGAGTCTGCTTGAATGTGTAAGAACAGATAATCAGCCTTTTCTTGAGGGCTTCTTGGAAGGCTAGGAGAGTGCAGTGGCAGTTTGTCTGCTCTTCCCTGTGAGCCCTGGGGTCTGCCCAGTAGCAGACTGCTGTCATTTTTGTTTGTCATATGACTGAACTTTGAAGAGCTCTGACACATGCCAAGCATAGTGGATGATTGACATGCACAGGGCACGTGGCTCTGTGGAACTAATCATCTTCTTGTGTGACTGTGTGTCTGTGATGTGGTGGTGGACACCTCACTGGCAGAGGCGTCCCTGCATGTGTGTTGGAGGAGAGGCTGGCTTCTACTGCCTCGCAGGGGCTTGTCAAAGCTGATGTGGTAGCCTGATGTGGCACGGACAGGGGTCACTGGCATTCACTTCACCTCAGCTGAAAAATATAGAGCCTCCAAGACTTAATCACTGCTTGCTGGGGTTTCCCATGTCTTCTAGACAAAAATAATTTATTTGTAAATTAAAAACCAAAACCAAACAAATGTCTTTATTGTACCTTTTCTCTTTTGGCTCATGTTTACTTGGCACTCAGCAAGTGGCAGAAAACTGCAAAGGGATGAAGTACGTTTGCCCTCTGCTAATGAAATAGCACTATCTGCTCCCTTTCTTTCCAGAGTTTTCTGTTTAAGCATTAAATTCAGGTAAATTTTATCCTGGTTTCCCAAGTGCTTGAGCAGCATCTGTGTCCACTCTCAGTATCTAGTAGTGATGATGATAAAGCGTGTGCTGTGTACTTTGTTCTTGTGGTTTGTAACTTGCACTCTGCATGACTTAGTTTTGCCACCTCACAGGATTCTGTGGTATATGCTAAATTTCCACCCAAGTTTTAGGCTGTTCCATCTGTTTTTTGTGTCCCAGTAATGCTTATGACCCCACTGAGGACTGTGGCCCAGCGCTGCCAGTTGAAAGTGCACTTCAATGGCAGCTGTGCTCGGATTATTTTTCTACCTTGTGCTGGTTTTATCTCTGCAGCTGTGGAAGGGAGAATGTTGTTGTTGGCTACAAGCAATCTTTGCACATTATTTAGCTGAAATGCAATAAAGTTCAAGAGAATAAATGAGCTCAAATCCAGTCTTTATTTCCTCTGAATGAACCAATGGTTCCTTTTGACACTAATGTCACTGTGCAGTGCTGCCAAGGTTGGTACAGGCTCTGTAATGTGTAGCAGCGACTTAGTCTGCACTAGTGATGAGATGCATGGGATGAGTTGCTTTCATCATAACATCTGATGATCAACACAGCCTGATTAAATATTGATATCCAACAGTGCAAGACTCTTTAAAGATGTTGTTTGTGTTCTGTCTCTCTGTCAGATCCCATGCTTATGTGGAAGTGCCCCATGCCTGCTCTGCCGATGCTGTCCCAGTGGAAACAATTCCACCATAACTCGCCTGGTTTATGCCTTCTTTTTACTCATCGGTGTCAGCGTTGCCTGCATGATGTTAATACCAGGCATGGAAGAGCAGCTGAAGAAGGTCAGGTTTCTTCTCTGCTAATATGTTTGGTACAACAAATGTCACATAATTGTAAATGACATCATGAAAGCATGTGTTTTACTTGAAAGTACATAATTGTGCTGCCACCTCTGCGTCACAGTCACTGTTAATGTGATGGTAGATCAAATAAAGAACTCCTGGGACAGTCACTGCATAGATTCATAGAGTGCTTTGAGTTGGAAGGGACCTTAAAGATCACCTAGTTCCAGCCACTCTGCCATGAGCAGGGACAACCCCCCCCACTAGACCAGATTGCCTGAGATCTCATCCAACCTGTCTTTGAACGCTCCAGGGAAAGGGTGTCCATGACTCCTCTGGGCAGTGTGTTCCAGTGTCTCATCACCCTTACTGTAAAAAAGGGATGATGGAAGATGAAAAGCACTATTTAGAAACCAAGTTGCACCTTTTCTTTAATAGCTCAGAGCAGAAGAAATAAAATCTTGCAGCAAGTAAGAAAATGTAATTCATGTATCTGAAGTTTCAAACTGAAGCTTATATTTGTGGTACTTGATTGGTTTTGGCTGCTGTTACAAAAAAATAGCCACAATCAAAGGTGTCTTCTGGTTTCATTGTGCTGTACTAATTAAAACTCTCTTTTAAAGCCTGCAAATGCGTAACAAAAATATGTTACTACCATCAGCCAAAAGTATTTTTTCACTAAGGAAATTAGGATTTGCTTACAGGATTTTACAGTTTTTTAGTTACACAAAAATGCAACACTGCATGTAAAATTACAGCATGATAATGTGAGTTATGGCAGAGTTTACAGGTTCACTGAACTCTGTGCTTTTGTTCTGTTAGTGTTTGTTTTGCTGTCTTTATTTTCTAGTAGATAGTAGCTTCTGTTAGGCATTCTTTTGATTTTTCTCCCCTCCTCAAATGATTAATCTGTACATGTTCAATATGGTTTAGTAACCAGGTGAGAGCTTTGGTGAGAGCCGTGTTAATTACCTAGGAAAGAAAATGACAGCTTTCTGGAGTGTGCTTTGACTTCAAAAAGGTGTTGCTCCTGTTCTAATAGTGACAGGAAAATATTTTCAGAATACTTGTAGTTAATGGTGGTGTTGCTTTTTGGGAGGAGGCTGTTTCTGTGTTAAAGAGAAGGAAGGCAGGTAGGCAGGCTGCCTTCTTCTGGCCGTGTCATCAACCTGATAGTAACTTCCTACTCAAGGTTACCAAATCCCAGATCTATTTATCTCCTTATTCAGATCAACAAGTGAAAAATGTATTTTTTGTTACTAGTAATGTCAGAACTTCTCAAAGAAACCCCACAAACAAACAAAAACCAAAACAAAATGAACCCCAAACCCAACCAACCGAAACAAAACAAGACAAAGCAAACCCCACTGTTAATATAATTAATTTCTGGTTTTGTTTGGAATTTGCCTATGTGGGATATTTTTTTACTTGAGTGTGTTGTCTGTTCTGGTCAACTTATAGCTAACAATACAGCTGTTCAGTAACAGATCTTCTAGCAGTGTCATTATATGTCACCATATTAATAAATTGCTAATACTCACTTTCATTTACTCATTAATTTACCCCTGTATTTACTCTCAGTAGGCCTTTTACAGATGACTGAAGTATCATGTATTTATTACAGATTCCTGGATTTTGTGATGGAGGGATGGGAACAACTATACCTGGTGTGCATGGCCACGTGAATTGCGATGTGCTAGTTGGTTACAAAGCTGTGTACCGTGTGTGCTTTGGCATGGCCATGTTCTTCCTTCTCTTCTCCCTATTGATGATCAAGGTGAAGAGCAGCAATGACCCCAGAGCAGCAGTGCACAATGGGTAAGATCCAGAACTGAGAACTGGGATGAGTGCTGCATACATGTGGGATACAGCTGCTGTGCAAAGAGGACCTATGGCCAAGCACCTTTGGTCACATTTACTGCTCCACAAAGCATTTCATAGTAGCTAGAGGAGTGTTGTTGCAGTAGAGGGCATTCAAAGGTACTATCTTGGAGCAGAGTAATTTTTGTAAGATGAAAAGACAAATGGCTGTCATTTTTCAGAGCTTTGGGTAATCTGTCCAGAGGCTTCCCAAGATGAGACATTCTGCTTTGTCCAAAGATAACAAAAGTCAGAGATGAATTTTGGTACTCAGTTGTGTTCCACTGAGATTTTTTTCCAACAGAAAGATTCAAAAGCTTCATCTGTCCCCTTGGAATTACATCCCACTTAACTTTGATGTTTGTAAGGGCTTGCTCTTTTCTGAACAGTCAAGGTACAAGTTTTTGGAGAGCAAAAGTTTTGGGCAGATAATATTTTTATACTACTTCAGAAGGAAGTGAATTTCTGTGAGTTAGAGTAGACTTCAGCAGTTGCCTGACTCTTCTGTGTGTGTTTATTTTTTTTCTCCCTTTAGATTCTGGTTCTTTAAATTTGCAACAGCACTTGCAATTAGTGTTGGAGCTTTCTTCATACCAGAGGGACCGTTTACAACTGGTATGGCAGTCTTGTCTTCTGTTGTATCATGGTGAAATCATAGCTAGTTTTAAAACAAAACTAGGTGCATGCTAATACCTTAGTTTTAATTGTAGCTGTGTAACTATAGCACTTCTCAGTTTTTAGGGATATTAAGATGGTGATAAATGATCTATGAATCTGATCTGGTTTCGTTTTGTTTCTCTTGTAGTGTGGTTTTATGTAGGTATGGCTGGAGCATTCTGCTTTATTCTTATTCAGTTGGTCTTGCTTATTGACTTTGCCCACTCTTGGAATGAATCTTGGGTTGAAAAAATGGAGGAAGGAAATTCAAGATGCTGGTATGCAGGTAAAGGACTACAGTCAAGTTTTAAATTTCATTGTGCATGATATTTAATAAGTTACTCGCTGAGCAGTTGCATTTTGCCAGATTACAGGAGGGCTACTTTATGCACAAGTATGTTCTCAGATGGTAGACTTCACCTCTGCTCTCTTGCTGTCCTTTGGATGTCAGGTTAATTACAGCAGCCTCTGAGTAATGAGATCTAATGTCTGGGAGCAGAGCATCAGTCTATGATAGCACAGAACTGTCAATTTTAACTTTCTGGTTTTTTTCAACCGTGAGTTTTGTTACACCTTTGCACTGTTCAAACTTACTTGCTGCTGCTTCATGTTGAGCATAAGGATATAAAATAACTGTGCAGGTTATTCTTGCAAGAAATAAGCAGAGTAACAGGCCAAGGGTGTGAGAGTGCAAGTTGTCTCACTGGAGAACCCATATGTTAATTTCCATAATGTTTTGGATGTGGTAATTTAGAGGTTTGAGAGACAACACAGCCTGTCTTTGTAATGGCCACTTCAAGCTTTCATGGAGCTGTTCAGTCTAGAGAGGAGAAGGCTCCAAGAAGACCTTACTGTGGCCTTCCAGTATCTTGAGGGGGCCTGCAATAAAGCTGGGGAGGGACTTCGTAGGATGTTGGGTAGTGGTAAGACTATGGGGAATGGAGCAAAACTAGGTGTGGGTAGATTCAGATCAGATGGTACAAAGAAGTTCTTCGCCATGAGGATGATGAGACACTGGAACAGGTTGTCCAGGGAGGCGATAGAAACCCCATCCCTGGAAGTTTTTAAGGCCAGGCTGGGTGTGGCTCTGAGCAACCTGATCTAGTGTGAGGTGTCCCTGCCCATGGCAGAGGGTTGGAGCTAGATGATCCTTGAGGGTCCCTTCCAGCCCTGACAATTCTGTGATTCCTTGTTTTCAATCAGATGGACTTTGGAAATAAGATTTTGGGTTTTCCTCTTGGAGAAGTAGTTCTTCAGTTTCTTTGTTAAATATTTAGCCCAAGTATATATATAGTACAACTGCTTTCCTTCATACTTGTTACTCTTGCTTGTTGTTACAACACAGGAGAACCAAGTATGGCTTCAGGCTTCCCACCTAGTGTGTTCTTTCTCTTGAGAACGGAGAACTTCCTCCACACTTCAGTGCCCAGAGCTGCAGTCTAATAATCATGTTATCCATATCCAAAACTTGATACATGCAATATTTAAATCTTAGCCGGTTGAACTCTCTTTTTTTCCCTCTTTCACAGCTCTGCTGTCAGCTACAGCTGTCAATTACCTGCTGTCTCTAGTCGCTATTGTCTTGTTTTATGTATATTACACTCAACCAGAAGGTTGTTCTGAAAACAAGACATTTATCAGTGTCAACATGCTGCTGTGTATTGGAGCCTCTGTAATGTCCATTCTGCCCAAGATTCAGGTAGGAATTCTCTTACCTTTCAGGATTTTTTTTTATGTTACTTGTCCTGGAAACCTATAATGTAATTGTGCCTGAGACTTTTAATTGCTAACCCTGCTATTTCATGACCACTTTGTCTAGGAATCTCAGCCAAGATCTGGCTTGCTGCAGTCTTCTGTCATCACCATTTACACAATGTATTTGACATGGTCAGCTATGACCAATGAACCAGGTCAGTAGAGCATATTGAGCTTTTTGGGCAACAGTTCAAGTACATTTGTCTTCACCTTTTTACGTGGCAATAAGAGAATAGGGAACTGTCTCCCACACAAGTTAGGGGCAGGACTCAGTGATTTGTGTTCTCTTTCCTTGGCTTTCTATGATCATACTGAAGAAGCAATTCTTGCAGAGATAATGTGGGTTTTACTTGATCATATATTTATCATATGGAAGATTTTCTACCTGTTATTTGCAGGATTGCAATATTCTAAAGCTCAGACTGTACAAATTGCAGCAGCTCTTTCAAGGTGTTTGGAAAGCTTATCTCCCTGCCAAATGTTAGGTTTCTTACCTGCTGTCAGAGATGCCACTGTTCATGTATTTTTAAGTGAGAATAATGTTTTCAGTGCTTCTTGTGGCTGGAAACAGCATCTCTAGAAAAAATGTTTTATACATTTAAATAAGGTCAGAAATTCTGGTCACTAAAAGAAACAGTTGATTTGAGGGTTGTTAATTTGCTCTCTGGCCCTTTTATCTTAGTTATGGCAAATCTGTGCCTCTGGGTAACAGCATACAGGAGAGTCATCTCCAGTTCCTGCTGGAATTGCAGGGAAATGAGATTGTCTGCTGCCTTCAGCTGTTGGTTTCTTTTCTGAGGATGCTGTGGGTTGGGAACTGTTGATAATAGCAAACTGGTTTCTGAGCTGCCTCTGGTGCCCTTTCTGTAGAGAATTTGTCAAACTTGTTTCCTAGTGGTAGAATTTCTAAAGCTGCCTGTGCAGAGCGTTTTTATTTTGTTGAGATGGAACAATAAAGGAGTTGATGCATATCTTCTATAAGCTTAAAATCCTTTTATGTGCTCAAAGAGATTTTTGTGCCACTTGCTATCATTTGTCTGCTTTAGAGAGACTCAGTAGGCTAAAATTAGATTCAGAGCTATTTTTGCTTCCAGACTGTCACAGTCACAAAGTTCCTTTCTGTCACTATGCATTCGGTTTGGAAGGGAAATGTACTATTGAGTATTTGTTCTGTTCTTGTTTGGTGATATGTCTGATGGAATTTCCCCCACAGACAGGCGCTGTAACCCAAGTTTGCTGAGCATCATTGGTTACAACAGCACCACCATCCCAACCCAAGGTCAGGTGGTGCAATGGTGGGATGCACAAGGAATTGTAGGACTGGTTTTGTTTTTGCTGTGTGTTCTCTACTCAAGGTAAGATTCCTTTAAAAGACTTCCTGTGGACTTGCATTGCTCCTCGTGGCAGTTACTAACTGGTGTTTATTTGGGTCCCACGCAGCATCCGGACATCGAACAACAGCCAAGTGAACAAGCTGATGCTGACCAGTGATGAATCCACGCTGATCGAGGATGGGATGCCCAGGAGCGATGGCTCCCTTGATGATGATGATGTTCATCGAGCCATAGATAACGAGAGGGATGGAGTTACTTACAGCTACTCCTTCTTCCATTTCATGCTTTTCCTGGCATCTCTCTATATCATGATGACGCTCACTAACTGGTACAGGTATTTATGTTTCATAATACATTGTGCTGATGAACACACAAGATGCTGTCTTTTGCTGGAGGAGGAGATAGAAGTTGTGTGCTGTGAGGAATCTAGATCTTGAATGGGACTACTCAAGGAAAGTACTCCATTTTATCTCAGTTAAATGAGTAGTACTTGAAAATGGAGTAGCCAACCTTGTTCACAAACTATCTTTTCTTCTAGGATAGTTCTCCTGATTCACTGGGCTATATCATAGAATCAACCAGGTTGGAAGACACCTGCAAGCTCAGCTAGTCCAACCTATCACCCAGCCTTAGCGAATCAACCAGACCATGGCACTAAGTGCCTCATCCAGGCTTTTCTTGAACACCTCCGTGAATGGCAACTCCACCACCTCCCTGGGCAGCCCATTCCAATGCCAATCACTCTCTCAAATATGTCCTGGTGAAGGGAGCAGGATAGAGTCTTCAGTTCTATAACCACTAAAAATCAGTAAACACCAGGCCTGTGTCTGGTACAGAGAACTGGAAAAAGCAGAAATAGGACATTTTATATCAGCAGGTTGAGGGCCATGCTCCTTCCCATCTACTCAGCACTGGGGTGCCACCTGAAGTGCCTTCTCTGTAGCTATAAATGCTATCCATTTCCTGCCCTTTCATAAGTTTGCTTAGAAGTTTCTTCTAAGAATCTCTGCTTTTTGTCAGCTTTTTGTACTAAATATTTTTGGGGCTACTGTTGCTTTGCACCTTCCTGTGACAAAGGGTAGAGATTTCCTTCGAGATGTGGAGCTGAAGTGAAAATGATCTCCTGTGGAAAGTGTTGAGGAAGTGGCTTGCCATGCAAGTACAAACATTGCTAATCAGCTTTTTTCATTTTCCCTTTTTCCTAGCCCGGATTCATCTTACGAGACGATGACCAGCAAGTGGCCATCTGTCTGGGTGAAGATCTCTTCCAGCTGGATCGGCATCGTGCTGTACGTCTGGACTCTGGTTGCTCCGCTGGTTCTTACAAACCGTGACTTTGACTAAGCTGTGCTGCTCTCTAGGGAGTTGTGCTGGCTTCCCGGTGCCCGTCAGACAAGCAGTATTCCAGACAGTAGAGCAGTTGTAAATACCTGTGTGTGCTGTCCATGTAATGTGCCCTGCATGATGAGCTTGAACCATGTCTTCTGTCATTTCACTAGGTGACTTTCTAGCTGAGCTCAGTGACAATTGCTACAATGATGGTTTCCATAGGATTACTCATAGGCTGAGTGATTCAGCAGCATTAGATGTAAGGTGAAGACCTATTGAAAGTAGGTTTCGTTCCCCCTCAGTTGCATTAGTATTAGAGAAAAATGTGCAAGTATTAGGGTAAGAAACAGTGTTAAATCAGGCTCTGCCAGGAAAGGAGGGACTGCCTTGATCATCCCCGTTGCCTTGATTGCAAAATAAGGCTTGAGTAAGCATTGTCAGACTCAAAATTGTGCATGTTGGAGTTGATTGGACACCTTGCAGCACCTTGGCACTAACCACCCCCACTTTTCTTCACGCTGAGGGCAGCAATGCCTTTAGCAGGGGTGTTAAATGGGGAAACCTGCACCTGAAGCTGCAGAGCTGATGTCTGTGCTGCTACTGGGTCCCACTGCAGACAGAACAGACCCCCTGGGGAAAACCAACCCAGTATCAGATGCTCAGAAGCATGTTTTTAAGGCATCCGTTTACAATGCCTGGCTCTGTATTATCGCTCTTAGTTTTTAAAGTAGTTTCAGTGGGGTAGCTGTGCTGTAATTTATTGCTGTTGCCTGTGCCACCTTCTCTCTTGGCTAAGCTACAATCAGAGTTGGCAGGGAGCCGAGGGTGAGAGCTGTGCAAGCTCTTGAGAGGAATTTTGGGAGCATTGTGGTTATAAAAAGCGGAGGAAAAGGAGCAGGGAGATTGCAGTAACTGAAGGAGGTGTGCTTTAACTGAGGCTTCAACACAAGTGTTTTGTAGTCCATTGGGGGCTCTACAGTTTGAAATCTTGGATTCAGTATTTTGCTTCTTGTCCACTGCCAGAGCTGGACTTGAGCCTGGGAAATCTCAACCTAGGCATGAGGCTAAGCCATTCACCTGATGAAAATGTGCAGTGATGATCTTTTAAATGCTTTAGTGCTTGCTGCTTTGCAGTTGAAGTCTGTGAGCTGCATTATTGATCTGTTATTTGCTACAACATGAGACTAGAGCAGTCTGTCTGGGAATAACCCTGGAGCCCTCAGCAGATGTCATGCTGATCTGTTACTGTGGTGTCTATGCTGTTAATTCCTATTGCTTATTATTCTCCAAGTTTTTAATTCTGCACCTAATCACAGACGCTACAGAAGCCTGGCACTTCAATCAAACATGAGATGGTCATGTAACAATTAGTAAAGGCTTGTCATGATTTGGAATATGTTGTTACCTTATTAATAAATAAATTTGGATGAAGATGTCCAGGGCCTTTTTGTGTCTCTTCCTACTGCCAGATGGGGATAGCAGGGATAGCACAGCATTTTGTGTTCTCATCTGCTGCTCCTGGGATGTTTTATAGCTTATCATCTGACAAGCAGCAGCTGATGGTGCTGCACAGTACCCCCAGGCGACAGTGGTCCTAGTGCTTTAGGGGATCACCCAAGGCCCAGTGTGACATTTTCTGATAGTTCCTGTCTCTGCCCTTTGCACCCATCTCTAAAGACACAAAACGTGCTTCACATGGACTGCAGCACCTGCTGCTGTCTTCTATTGCACCTAGGTTTGGTAAGGCCGAGTAGAACAGCTGAACAGCAGCTGTAAGGCAGCAGTAGTTCCTGAGTTCAGACAGTGAGCAGGCAGCTGTCTGGATTCAACTTTGTACTAATCTAGCCACTCATCCAAGGAGCTACTAGGAGCCAGTTTGTCCCTTCATGGGAACATCTTAGAGGAACTTCTCCAACTTCCCCCTCTACACCTTCAAGGGAAGAAGGAAGAAACCTTTTTAGTTATGGTTTAACTTGTTTGTGTTTGACCTGGAACTTGGGTTGAGAGGATTATGGCAATTGCACCTTCACACAGTGGCAGTAACCTCTGTCCGTGCAAGACCATAGCACTCACTTGAACTAACATGGAGCTTCAGTAAAAGCAAGAGAGGTTGCTTTTGAGGAGGGGTAGAGCTCTTCCATTGGAAGCTTCAGCTACCAAAGGAGAGCACAGTCCTATGTGAAAGCACGTTGCTGCATTAGGCACTTGTTTGGGAGGCTTGTAACAGAAACCTTGAAGGTTAGAGACAAGGCAATTAACTGCCCATAAATGTGCATAGGTACACACCTCATTGCACAGCTAGTGAGACATGAAAACCACAGGCTGCTAAATCCACACCTACCTGGCCCAGGGAATGAAAGACAACTCTTGTAAGTATCACACTTAACATTTATTTTGTCAGAGTAGGTGGTCCAAGTTCAAAGTATTCATGCAGCTGAGGAGCCTGGTGGCTGTCAAGAGATTTTCCCCGGTTTGTGCTATGTGTGAGCACTTCCACTGAAGTGAAAGTAAGGCAGAACCAAGATTTAGCAAGGTACAGGCACTTTGTTCCCAGTTGAAGCAGGGAAAAAAAAAGCCTACATCAGCTCCTGGTCCCCCCACCCCTAAAGAACTTTAACAGTTGTTAAACAAAATGTAAAAAATAGAAACAAAACCCCAAGATACAGAAAGTCAGTGCTCCCTAGCCATACACTAGTAGTTTACATCCTAAGTAAGATCAGAAGTATAAGAAACCATCAATCAAACCCCTGTTGTAGCCACAAGGGTTGGGTTACCTGGATATTTGGTGATGTGTAACAGCAAGGATCTGACAGTACTGCAGCAACAGCTGGGCCTGGTGTTGCCAGCTTGTCTAACCACGAGGTTAAACATCTGCTTGCAGGAAGTAATACAGGAAAGGCTCTTTAGATTCCACATCATCTGGTTACATAAAACAGTGATTTACAAAAACTCAGATACCAAACAATATCCTAAATAAATAGTTCATCTTTATAACTATGTACAGAGTTCCCATGACATTAGTTATCCAGGAAGGACATGTCTGTGTCCATGGGTGCTGGGGCAAGTTCACACAGGTAGAACAGTGTGGCTTCGCTCGCTTCAGCCTCTGTCAGTGGCTCCAGCCGCACCAGTTTGCTCTGGGTGGGTTCGGGGTCCAGGCTGCTCTCCAGGAGCTCATCCACTTCTGGGGCTTTGGCAGCAGAGGGAGGGCTTCCACCTGCAGAGCTCCCACTCTCCGAATCAGAGCCTGAGTTCCCATCAAAGAAGGCAAGGAGTGGAAACGCCGTGTACTGGATCAGCTGCTTATCTGCAGGAAAAGCAATCCCCCAAACCTTATCAGCTCACACACCTTTCTATGTGCAGGAGGGGAAAACAAAGGCAATCCACAATTTAAGCAATAAAACCCATGCTAGGTGTTTGTTTTAAAGGCATGACTCAAGAATCATTACACTCCTGCATCACAGAATTCAGGCAGATTCTCCTGCAGACATCCGTTTCTGGTGCAGTGCCAAAACTCTACAAAGCAAATACAGTAAGCGTTTTGTTTTGGCTACTTGCTCATCAGCATGACACAAAAATCAGACAAGGAGCAAACAGAGGGGATTTTTCAAACAAAGCTTGTTAAACTGTTTCAGTGAACACTAGAACTAACCTGATTTGGCCTTGGAAAGTTGTGTTTCCTGTGAGGCCTCTGGACCAGCATTGCTCTTGGTAGTTTCTATTCCCTTTGTCTCCATCTGGAAACAAAAGCAGAATCTTAAACACACTTAAAGCCTTTCCCAGTGCCACTACAACACAGCTGGACAATTACTAGCAAAGCATAAATGTTTATTTTGTAAAGGCATGCAGTGGTGTCAGTTACACTAATAGACCTTGGCTGAGGACATGTGAAATGGAAACAGAGGCTTACTCAAGCAAGAGACCAGTAATGCTCATAAATGAACAGGACAAATTCAAAGGGCTACAGGCTTGCTCTGCTGTTTATCCTTGTGTTTCTTTTCCCATGAGAGACTATTCTGACAAAGTGTGTGCCTGGTCTGCAAGCATTAAAAGCTTAGAGCATATAGAAGTGAAGTCATTGGTACAGTCACAGCTACCAGCCTCAAGGTAACAGTTCTAAAGGACATGATCAGTTAGTGTGCTTATCTCTTTTCTGTCTGAAACCCAGCAAACAGGATGGATCCATCCACAGCCTTCCTACTCTCAAGGAACCCTTCAAAGCCAGAGCATGGAAAAAGTACTGTCATAGCAGTAAGTAGTCAAGGATTAATACCAAGTTTGTAGCTGTCACTACTGTGCACACTGAGCAATGGTTTTGGACTTACTTTGGTATTACTGATATGATCTGTGGGATTCACCTGCACGGAGCTTGTAAAAAGCTGAACAAGACAAAACACAGCAAGGTTTAGAAATTTGGATGCTGCTGGTAAGAACACAAGAACATCACATCTGCATGTGCAAGAATAGTCCCTGTACTTGACATTTTTACTCTCCATCAGGACTACTTTCTTTACAGGTAGTCACCATTTCTGTGAAGAAAAGCAGCTCTGGAAAACTTCCACGTAGCTCAGTAACACGGGAAACAGCTCTTGATGTTCCCTGATTTGAGTTTCCAAGTGACACTGAACTGGAAGGAGCACCAATAAGGGAGAAGAGCTGCTGTGAAGAGCAGTCTCAGCAGGAGAGGCCAAGAGGCGCTCAGTCTAGCAGGTTCAACGGCCAGAGACATTTAAGACACAACGACCTTGTGCAATGGCCCAGGACAGGGAGCAGCTTCTTGGACCGGGACATGAGATTTGTGGTTAACACCACTCTACCATGTGCCAGCAGCAGGGGCTGCTCCAGGGAGCTGTGCTCAGCTCTGGGCATGGCACAACCAGGTCACTGCAAGCACTTCCTTCTCTCTGCACAGCACCTGAGGACACTTAAGAATGTCCAGTTTCAGGGCTCCCAGGACAAGAGTTTTCAGATTAGAGTGAGTGTGGAGGGCCACAGATGTTTGGGGGTTTATGATATACAGGAGACTGAGGGACCCTGGGTAACCATGTCTGGAAGGGGAGGGTAACTGCACTCTTTTACTCCTTTTCAAGAGCTACTGTAGAGAAGACAAACTCCATGGAGGTGGATAAAACACAAGAGGCAAGAGCTACAAGCTGCAGTATGTAAACCTGTGACCAACGTAAAGAAATGCTTTACAAAGGATGAGGCACCCAAGAGGCTGTGGAATACCCCATCTTTGGAGACTTCAGAGTTTGACATGAGAAACATGATCTAACCTTCACACTGACCCTGCCTTCAGCAAAGAGGCTGGACTAGATGACATGCATGGGTCCCTTCCAGACCCATCTAGACCTGTACTTGACATACATCTGAAATGAAGCTGAGATCATATATAACCTCCTAAGAACTAACCTGAGATGGCAGTGAAACTTGCAAAATAAATATCAAGAGCCTTTTTAAGCCCAGTGCATTGAGACCACCACAGATGATGAGCTGGGCTCTTTTCAAAGCAAGAGTATTAAGCCAATTGGTATCTGAGTTTACATAGCAACAAATAGAAACATGATTTCATTAAGAAAGCTACTCTTCAGCCAAACACTTCAGCATTCACTGGAGCAGTGGTGTAGCCGTGAGAATTCTATCAGCGGCCAGAAATACATGTTTGCAAATACTGAAGTACTTTCTTTTCTAAAGAGAAGAAAGGCAAAACAAAAACATCTAACACGTTTGAAGTAAACAGTACTTTCTGCAGTGTTGTCAAAAATACTTCAGCAGTGAAACTTACATCGACCAGGAGATCTGGATCTATGCTGAATTGTCGTCCTGATAACATCGCTTGGAAGTCCTCTAGGCTGCAGTCAATGCTGTCAAGATAATCCAGAAGTTCAACCCTAAAAGACAAATACTATATTGCTGTATCTCCTTAAAAATGGAAGAGAAATCCACAATTAAGCTTTACACAACTATATTACATGCATCTAAAAAACTCTCACCAGAACTAGAATGAAGTCCTTCATTAGAAACCACCTCCAGGAAAACAAAATGGCGAGTATTGAGCAGCCAAGTGCTACAAAACAGTTACCACACCCATGTAACACTATGATGTGACACCAACAGAGGTGCA
This sequence comes from Tricholaema leucomelas, assembly GCA_013400475.1. Taxonomy (NCBI): domain Eukaryota; kingdom Metazoa; phylum Chordata; class Aves; order Piciformes; family Lybiidae; genus Tricholaema lacrymosa; species Tricholaema leucomelas. The sequence goes on along the minus strand of WAAF01002672.1, from coordinate 115,105 downwards.
GGTCCTGCACCCTGGTAGCCCTAACGAGCCCCATCTATCTGCAAGACCTAGCAGATAAACCCTGACAGTTTAAACAGCAATACCCACAACATCACATTGTCACAGATTATGCACTCCAACTCAGTCACTCCACAAAGAAAATCAGAGGTCTCACCATAACACACTTAAAAGTAGAAACATGGGCAGAAGCTAGCTAGAATAAAGGTGACATATCAGTTTACAGCTCTCAATGGAAGCTAGTATTCTTTTTACTTCAGTCAACCAGTTCTAATAGTTAAAGAACCCCTGAGGACCAGGCCACTCACTTTCCAAGGAGATTTATGTTCTGTGAAATGACTCCATTCTCACTGAGTATGGAATCCATCATCGACACTGGATCTTCTGCAGTTAAAGTTGACTGGTTATTGAGCTGCACAGCACTTGACATAAGCGGGCTTGTGCTGTCACTGGCAGGGCTGAGGGGATCGTGAGCTGACAAGGCAACAGATTCAGTGCTTCTATCCCCTTGAATGACAGGGGCATCATCCTCTTCGTTATCATCTTCCACTATTACAATATCAGGAGAACGACTACAGCTGTAACGAGATAAACAAAGCACTTCAGGCACTGATTGGAAGTGGTACTATTCCACAGGTTTAGCTACTTCTCATGTTAGTCAAGCTCAAATAGTAAGGAAATATACTTTCCTACACAGCAAGGTAGTCAATCTATTTCCATTGATAACAGTGCTGCAATGGCAAGTGAAGGCAGCTCAGCTGGCAGACACTTGTGCTAGATCACAGTAACAGCTACTAAAAAGCTATAGGAACAATGATCTGTCCTGCACTACAACAACTGTAAGCTCACACACAAATGAAAAGTATGTACAAAGCCATAAAACTCAATCAACAATATTTAGTCTATTTCCTGTTGAATATAATCAGCTCTGGAGCATCTGTAACAAAGTATCTCAGTGGATAGTGTTGCAGTCAATTTACTTTGTTATGTATACTAGAAAGGCAGCTCAAAACCCAGCAAGTCTTAAATGATTTAGAATCATAGAACAGAACCATAGAATGGTTTTTGTTGGGAAAGTTCTCTAAGGTCATCACAGAATCACAGAGTTAATCAGATTGGAGAAGACCTTCAAGATCACCGAGTCCAATTTAACACCTAACACCTTCTAATTAACTAAACCATGGCACTAAGTGCCTCATCCAGTCTCCTGTCATCCAGGGACAGTGACTCCACCACCTCCCCGGGCAGCCCATTCCAATGCCACTCTTTCAGTGAAGAATTTCTTCCTAACAATCAGCCTAAACTTCCCCTGGCACAGTTGAGGCTGTGTCCTCTTGTTCTGTCCCTGGGTGCTTGGCAGAAGACACGAACCCCACCTGGCTACAGTCTCCTTTCAGGTAGTTGTAGACAGCAATGAGGTCTGCCCTGAGCCTCCTCTTCTGCAGGCTGTACACCCCCAGCTCCCTCAGCTTCTCCTCACAGGGCTGTGCTCCAGCCCCCTCCCCAGCCCTGATGCCCTTCTCCAGACACATTCAAGCACCTCAACATCTTTCTTAAATTGAGGGGCCAATGTCACAGAATCATAGAACATTAGGAGCTGAAACGGACCTTGAATGCCCTTCCAGTCCAATCCCCTGCAGAGCAAGACCACCTACACCAGATCACAGTGGAACACATCCAAGTGGGTCTCGAATACCTCCAGAGAGGGAGACTGGGAGGAGTTGGTCAATAAGGACTGGCTGGGCATGGGTCAGTGGGTAGTCAGGAATGTCATCGTGCATCATTTGTCTTTTCCTGGGTTTTATTTCTCTCTCTTTGTTATCTTCCTTTTCATTATTATTATCACTGTATTTGGGGTTTACTTCAATTACTAACACTGTTCTTATCTCAAACTACAACTTTTACTTGTTTTGATTTCTCTTCCCCACTCCACAGAGATGGTGTCTGGTCCTAAGCTGCTGGAGTTAAACCACAATAACTTGGTATTTTGACACAAAATACTGCATTCCTTCTATTCAAACACCCATAGCAACCATAAAGAAAGATGGTCTGTGCCAACTTCCCAGAACCCCTCTCTGTCTGTAACTAGACTGCCACACACTTTGTCACAGTAATATGTGAGGAAGAGGCAAAGCTTTTAATGCCACCACAGAATCAACCAGGTTGGAAGAGACCTCCAAGATCATCCAGTCCAACCTGTCACTCAGCCCTATCCAAACCAACTAGACCATGGCACTAAGTGTGCCATCCAGTCTAACCATTCTCTAACCTTGCTAAGGCTGGTGTTAAACCATTTCCCTCAGCACCACATTTTTGACTCTCTGGAAGACCTGCAGGGATGGGGACTCAAATGCCTCCCTGAGGAGCCTGCTACAGTCTTTGAGAACCCTTTCAGTGAAATTTCCTCTAATATCTAACTTAACCTCCCCTGGTGAAATTTGAGGCTGTTTGCTCTTGTCCTATCACTTGTTACTAGGGAGGAGACTGACATTTACCTGGCTTCAACCTTCCTTCAGGTAGTTGTAGAGAGAAAGAAGGTCTCCCCTCAGCCTCCTTTTCCTCAGAGTAAACTACCCCAGCTCCCTCAACCACTCCTTGCAAGACCTGTTCTCCAGAATTTGCTTTCATCCATATTCTGTTTTTCTTATCCCTTAAGTAGCTTTTGTCGCTTCACTCTCACAGCCTTACAGTCAAGAAGCTCTTCCACCAAAGACTGCATTCCCAGACATCAGCTGAACCAGAACAATAGTACTAGTTCAGGTGTTAAGTAGAAATAACTACTTTTTTTTTTTCCAGGCTAAATACAGGCTCTATTAATACACTAATTCAGGGTAAGAGCTGCATCTCAATCTCAAGAACAAATTTCAACTGCTCATAGCTGAAAGATGAACTACTTCTAAAGTACAGACAGGTAGGAACATAACCATGCAGCACTTGGGACAAAAAAAGACCCTGGAAACTAAGTGGGTTAATGAAGTTCTAAGACCACACCAACACATGCATGCACAGATTATTCTCTCTAAACATCTGTAAAAAGGGACTTGCTCCCAAAATACAACACTTTTCAACTACTGAAAGGAGATAAACTCCAAGCCCCAGTTTGGGATGAGGAGACCATGTGAGTGCACACCTGGGCAGAGGGACAACAAAGGCAAGGCCCTGCACTTGACAGACAAGGCCTTCAGCCAGTGAAAAGTTTCTAGGCCACTGATTATACATGATCACAGACTTGATTTGACTAAGGCATAAGCAGAGCCCTCTTGGAGAGCAAGTCAAACTAGTCCTCTTCCCAGCGGCAGGACCTTGAAGACTCTTCCCTAGGAGGCAACTCCTCAAGGTTGAGAGCCCTTGCTCTATTGGGTGAGCAACTGCTTCAGCTGGCTGTGTGGTGTTAGCTCCTTTGGCAGACATCCAAACCTGCAGTTTGCCTGGTTACAGTTGCTAGAGGGGAAGACTGAGATGGTAGAAGGGGTGGTGGTGATTTGGGGTTCAGGCACCCACTTCTGCTGGCTCCTGTCAATGGTCCACTGCCAAAGAATCTTAGATACTTATCCCTGTGTGTGTGAGGTGATTAGCTGAGAATTCTTAACTGATACAAGGACCCAAGTTAGTGTTCTAAAGACCCAAAGCTGATGAGTTAGGAATCACTTTACAATCTGTACTGGATTTGATATTATTAAAGGACAAAGGTGTACACAGAGTGTTACACATGATGACAGGCAAACACTGTAACTTATACAGCACTGAAAGACAGTCATAGCTCTACATATTCTCCTAGTGACTTCTTACTTGGAAGAATCTGAAGTGGTATCTTCACTTGTTTCTGGTGTAACAGGAAGACTTTCTTCATCGCCCATGGAATTTTCTTCATCACCCACATCTTCGGTGACATCATAAATGATGATGTCATCTGAAATCTGTTCCCTTTGGTTTAAGCCCTCATTTCTGTTGAGAGGTACCTGAGAATCGTTGTAAAGAATGAGGGGACAACATGACAACGAGCTTCAGCATTCTCACAGTCATCATTGTATCTTAACAATGCTTCAGTTCTAGAGGTGTGGACTCAGGTTACATTTAATCTGAGTTCATTTAATAGAAAACATGTAATAGAAAACACCCAGGAGTAAATGAACAAGCTGCAAAACAACAACTACAGGAAAAAAAATATTTGGCAAATACTACAGGCATGGAAATAAAAATCTACTAGCACTGTCAGTAAAAGCAACAAAACCACCAGCACAACAGGACTACACAACAACTAAAAATTACAGCAGTGACGGCCACTTAAATTGTACTTTCTTACAAAGCCATTAATTCCAGTGTCATGCTACAGCACTTAGTCTAATAATTTCCCTACCAACCATTATTTGGACAGCAGAAAATAACTCAATGGCATGATACATTCAATGGCACAGGAACTTGATGTGACTTTGCAGGGTTGGATGCTGCCCTGAAGAGCGACATGCTGGACTCTTATTCCTGTGCGGGGCCAAGGGGTGCCCAACTCCCTGAGATAATGACATAATACACATATTCTATTTCTAGCAGCACTATTATTCAAGAGAAATTGCCTTCAGTGGGATGACAGCAGGCTGTATTTAACACACTGGTAACTGCCTTGCACATGCTATATTGAAAAGTGAATGGCGATTATCGACACTTGTCTTCTGAAGGAAAACACAACATGGCATTATCACTTTAAAATCTGATAGCTCTCAGTACACAGCTGTTCTATAGCCCATGTGACAAGCTACTTGATCTGCCTGCCCCCTCCATTCCTTTCTTCATCCTAACAAAGAGCATGCATAAAAGCAAACTTACGTGGTGATTATTGTCCGCTGGCTCTTTCACGATTTTCTGAAACACATTCGACTTTGTAGGTCCATTAGTGTTCAGAAGGAGAGGCCTAAATCACAGAGAGTAAAGAAAGAAACCCATCTCAAATCTGATTCTTTGGTTTTAGCTAACAAAACTTGTCAGCATATTGACAAGACTACATATTTACCTCTTACGTTTCAGGCTCACTAGTTGGTTATTGCGCACCAAGGTAACAATAAATTGCACAATCTAGAAGAAAAAGCAAAGTATTGAGAGTTGCTCTGCAGCTGTTTTTTCCAGAGTATCAAAATACCCTTATAACTGGAGACTTCAATAATAAAGTCTATATATGAACAGCAGAACACGTTTTTGTGCAGTAACACTCTAACTTTTCTCAACAGTTAAGATCGTGGTAGAATACAACACCCTGCCAGTAATGTTAAAAAGAACAGAGCTATGCAATTGTCTGAGAAAGGCTTTGTACATAGCAGGTGATACAAGCAGATTTTAACACTACATCAAACAACACAGAAAACATTCTGGAACTATCAGAAGTTTTCCAACAAGGAATGGCAGAATGCACATAGAGATGTCAGCTGTGTATATAAGCAGTAAATACTGGTCCTGGTGAAAGGCATTTTTGACAGAGTCAGGGAAAAAACTACACATACACTTACCAGTAATAATCACCTGCCTTTCTTTCTGAAATGTTAGACTTCCTCCCCTTGTATTTTAAACTTAAGGGTTAAATGTATGTGATCAATGGCACAATGTCCACCTGGCGACTGGTGACAAGTGGTATTCCTCAGGGGTCAGCGCTGGGACCAGTGCTCTTTAACATCTTTGTCAGTGATATGGACAGAGGAATTGAGTGCACCCTCAGCAAGTTTGCAGATGATACCAAGCTGTGTGGCACAGTTAACTTGCTGGAGGGCAGGGATGCCATCCAGAGGGACCTGGACAGGCTGGAGAGGTGGGCTCAGGCCAACCTAATGACATTTAACAAGGCCACGTGTAAGGTCCTGCACCTGGGTCGGTGCAATCCCAGGCACAGATACAGGCTGGGTGGTGAATGGCTGAGAGCAGCCCTGAGGAAAAGGACCTGAGCGTCTGGGTTGACATAAAGCTCAACATGAGCCTGCAGTGTGCACATGCAGCCCAGACAGCAACCCTGTGCTGGGCTGCATCAAGAGCAGTGTGGCCAGCAGGGCAAGGGAGGGGATTCTCCCCCTTTACTCTGCTCTCCTCAGACCCCACCTGGAGTACTGTGTGCAGTTCTGGAGCCCCCAACACAAGAAGGACATGGAACTGCTGGAGCCAGTCCAGAGGAGAGCCACGAAGATGCTCAGAGGGCTGCAGCAGCTCTGCTATGAGGACAGGCTGAGAGAGTTGGGGCTCTGCAGCCTGGAGAAGAGAAGGCTTCGAGGAGACCTTAGAGTGGCTTTCCAGTATCTGAAGGGAGCCTACAGGAAGGCTGGGGAGGGACTATTGACAAGGTCTGGTAATGTCAGGACGAGGGGGAATGGGTTTAAACTGGAAGAGGGGAGATTTAGAGTGGATGTTAGGAGGAAGTTCTTTACAGTGAGGGTGGTGAGACACTGGAACGGGTTGCCCATGGAGGTTGTGGATGCTTCCTCCCTGGAGCAGTTTAAGGCCAGGCTGGATGAGGCCTTGAGCAGCCTGCTCTAGTGGGAGGTGTCCCTGCCTATGGCGGGGGGTTGGAGCTGGATGATCCTTGAGGTCCCTTCCAACCTAAACCATTCTATGATTCTATACCATCAGTTGGTCAGCAGGAGGACAGCAGTGAATTTCCAATACAGAACTTTGTAATTCCTGCAGTGAGATATTTCTCCTGAGATCATCCAACACAGAATATTAGTTGCCTGATTCCTTAAGTAATAAAAAAAAGGATGGAACAAGGGCATCTTGAGGAATGATGTATGATATTATTGAACTTTCAAAATCTTTTCAAGAGTTTAGCTTTATCTTTTGCTTATGTGGTAAAATACACTGGATGGTTGCTTCAGAAGGATTTGTTCACCATACACCCACTCTGTCAGTTTTTGTCTACTACAAAAAAAAACCATTTCATACACTGAAAAAGAAGTGAGGACAAAGCAAGGTAACATGTGGCACAGTATTCCTAGTTCAGACGCACTCATTCTTTCAGGTACAGCACTTGAATGAAGCCTTACCTTCCGAATAACCTGCTGCTGTTGCAAGTGTTTTGCTCTCAGTTCTGCCACTTCCCTCCAAAGGGATTCATTCTCCCTGTTTGAAAACGAGGATTTTAGAAGTCAAACCAAAACTAAGTTTTAAAACCTTTACATAAATAATTGTTCTTGCAGATCAGTTTGCTTCATTAAAAGTCTTTGAAATGTGTTTTTTACACTAAGGGAAGGGGGAGGAGGAGGAGAGGAAGTCAGAGGCGACAGCCTCGGCAATTACAAAATGGAGACCCACTACTAGCCAGTTCCTCAAAGAGCAGCATCGTTTGCTACTTTTAGCCATATGAGAATATTGACTTTGTAAGCAACTCTTCTACTGAAATGTATTTTCCTAAAGCAGTATGTAAAGTTAGGCAATAAACAATCAAGAGACACATAAAAATATGTCTTTATCCAATACCTATTAATCAGAATTACTCAATTTTAGGAATCAGCTGTTGAAGGAGCAACCTACCTCTTCAAAGCAGACAAATGAGATTCAAAAGTCTCTTGTTTAATTTGCACCTTTTGAGCACTGCTTATTATTTTGGAGAGATCTTCCTGACGTATCTTGTTCTCTTCAGGTTTTGAAGAAGAAACCTTAAAAAAATTAGAACCCATAAAGAACATTTACTTCTTGTTAGCTATTGTTTTCTTTTGGTGATCAAGTCTATTTTATCCTAGTGTTGTTAAACTATGATTGGATAAGGCTAGGTGATATGTTGGACTGGATAATCTTGGAGGTCTCTTCCAACCTGGTTGATTCTATGATTCAAAGTTAATAATAAACCAAGCACAAAAAAAAAGGACACAGGAAAATGTCCTCCTGCTACTGTCACTACATTTAGCTTTAGGTCTCTCAAACATTTGGGTACATTTACATTTTTCAGGCACTCTAAATGCTCTACTGCTTCAAACTGCTTCACAATAGCCCAGTGCTGAGTACAATCCTGTCACCAGTTTAAGTTACTTTATTTCTATTTAATGTCTATATTCATCTAACTCACAATAACAACAGAGCACATTTCAGAATCATTTAACAGCATAACAAACATTTATAGGTTTGCCTTCTTTGGTAGAAAAGATAATGCTTGCAGTAGGTTTGGTCTGAATCAAGCTACACAAGTAAGCAGATTGGATGAGATTAATACCCATTTGCAAAACATCCTATTTGCATAAGTCATTTTTGCACCTATGAGACTCACAATGACAACAGGGCCAGTGATATAAAGGAACCTAGTCAAATTGCCCCAAGTATCTTCAAACAAGTGAAGACACATAAAAGCAGCAGTTTGTTTCCTCAAACTCTGAACTTATTTACACCCATAACCCTAGAATTCACCTTGACACGAACTCTGCTATTCATTCAAACTTACAAGTTTCACTAACCTTCCTTTTAATGTGTTCCAACAAGTCCTCCCGGCCTTGCTTAAAATAAGGGTGCTGAAATTCTACTGGACCATCTCGTTCCAGTTTGACAATCGTAGAATCAACATGGACAACTTTACGGAACCCATCTTAAAAAAAGAAGCAGAAAAAACCCTGACCTCTCAAAAGCCACAGTAAGAAATTCAAACTATGCTGTTCCAATTATCTGTACCAGTTTTGAGGATAAGACAGTATCCTAGCTGCAGCGAACACAGGGGCACAGCTCAAAGGAAACTCTAAAAGACCAACAACTACACTAGAAAACAACACACCCCCCCCCCAGAACTTACACATATTTAGCTGTCTGACAAAGCTTGCCATGTTGTTATGCTTGAAGTACTTGGGGAGAATTTCTTTTGCAAATGTCTGTTCATCCAGCACCAAAAAACTCCGACCATTCTAAAACGGAAAGAGATACATTTAAGGTACTTGAAGACCATCGGAGAAAACATGCTGGGCTTTTGGAATTAATCACCGGATTGGAATGCTTCCTTTGTGCATGCAGCAGTAACCGATCTGCTTGCCTACGATTTTCCACAACAAAACGTGTGCAAACCCCGCGGTTGCAAAGCAACAGAGTACTATCAATGTACATTGCTATCCATATCTGAAGGGGAACACCTCTAGCCTTAGTCATTGCTTCCTCAAGAAATTAATTAACTGCTCGCCAACAACTACCACTGCTTCACTACAGGCCAATACTATCAGTTTCGTATGTAGCTTCAAAGCCTTAGGAATAACACAGACTGTGCAAAGGGAAAAAAAACAAAACCAAAACCCAGCTGAGAGCCCCTTCTGCCTTCCTGTGTTAAAGCATGCTAGTTTGGTTGAGACTTGTAGAGTAGATACAGCTGTCAAAGAGCTCAGTGTCCACCAGGTTTTGAAGCTACCAAAAAGGTAAATACTCAAGACCACCTCCTGCGATGCCAGTTGTGAGGGATGACTGATGTTTTATTTTGTCCACAGACTGACTAAAATAGAAGGCTCAGCTCTTTGCTATTCAGTGACTCTGCTCCATTAACTACAGGATAAAAAAACCTGCCAGAATCTAAATTAGCTACTTCAAAACGGTTTAGGTTTGGCCTGTACACCCACAGTACTCTCACCCTGTATTTAAGGAGAAGCCTATCGTCTTTGGAAATGCCAGCACCGATACTGGTATTTCCTCAGGAGCCCTTTAGTTTCAACAACTCACATGCGTTTTTTCCTCCAAATGCTAGCACTTCTACGATGCCAAGAAGTTTGAAGAATCAATCCTGTGGATATCCTTGCCCAAGACCTTGTTTCTAACAAACCAGCAAGGACTGTCAGAAACAGGATTCATAACTGGCTTGCCATTGGATGAGTTAAGAGCTTAAGACTGAGACAAAGGATGGAAGAGGAAAATTTCTCAGTAACACCTATGTAACTCCAGATGAGAACTATCAGTGAAAGGGAAAGGGGATGCAAAGGGCAGCAACAGACTATTTTAGCTAATACATTAATGAAACTCATCAGCTGAAGGTACTCTAACAAATGTCACTACAGTGACCTGTGATGCTTACAGACAGCTTTCAAGCAGCATCTCAATTATTGTTACTTTGATGTAGTTCAGAACAACGCAGAAATATCTGGGAAACAAATGTAACAGTTCTTGTTCTGATGCTCACTTAGAGCAAAGCTGTGCAGCCCTTCAGCTGAACACCTTTTTCAAGACCTAGCGTTACTGAGTGCAGTACACAGCACTCTTGCAAGTACTTTACTCGGTGCTCTTTGTCTGGCTTTCCATGGACAACAAGTGTACACAGAAGACAAAACCTGGCCGTTCAGTTTCTGATGGTGTTTACCCTTAGAAAGTAAGAATAAGTATTTATACAGGAGAAAAGTGAAACACCACAGTAACTGTACCCTTTTTTCCCTGTTATGTTTGGTACACTTTCTGTACCCTTGTTGACATGGCTTACTTTAAAAACATGGCATGACTTGTGTACCAAGTGTACACATCCCTTGTGTACCAAGGGATCCCAAAACCCTCCTCCCTCATGGACTGCTGGATGCCAGTAACATTAACTGTGATTTGTAGATCTTCCTCCCACAAATGGCCTTGTAGAAGAATCTCAAACAATTAATCTTTATTTTTAATTAAGTAAATACAAGGACACCTAAGCCTTGATGTGCTTACTAGAGATAAAGGTAAGTAATGAATTTGGAAAGTTTCCATTAATGTCAGGTGGCCCTTCTGACACTGGCTAGACAACATCCAGCCATTCATCATGTAGCTGTTAGCACTGCCCTTCCAGAAAAAAAGGGAAACTGCTGTAATCTGCAGAGTCTACTCATTTACTTCTTCAGGAAGTTTTGGCTGAAGCTCCTGGTAACTCATTATCAGTAAAATGTTTAAGATGTCATTTTATCATTGCTCGAGCATTTAAAATAAACTCAGCTGAGAGCTGCCATCTCAACACCACTTGAAGAGAAGCTTGAGAACAGCACTTTTAAAACGTGTTATTTAAAAAAAACCCTTGTGGAACACAGAGAAAAAGGAAGTCAATAAAATTATCTGCTCGGCATTTAGCTCAAAGGTTAAGGATGCTGCAGCCAACCTGCCAGCCCTTCAATGCATATTAAGGTGGTTAAGAGTTTGTAATCACTGGACACAACTCTGGATAAGAGGACATCCAACACAGGTTTTCCATTGTTTTAAAAAGCAACCAACTTAGACGTCTATCAACATGGCCATTAAGCACGTTGAACCTGAAGCTGTCAGGACAGAGGCTTCAGTTACTGAAGCAAGCAGAGACGTGTCATCGTGCCCTGTCACCAGTGCCAGGTCCCCAGCAGTACTTTCTTCAGGGGTGGCGGCAACCCACCCCCTTCACACCGCCTCTGCACAAACCCGGGGGATGGTAGCGGGTGCTCGGGGGAGTCCCGTGCCAGCAGGTGGACATGACACGACACACGGGATGACGCCACCCGAGAGCGACAGTTGTCGGTCCCACGTGCCCGCAGCTCCCGCCAGCCCGGGCCTCGCCGCCTCCGCGGGCAGCTCCACGCGCCCGGCTCGGCCCACGAGGAGCGCCGCTAGGCCCGGCTCGGTGGCACACAAGAGAAGGGCGGTGCGGTTTGTTTGGCGTCCAGGAGACGCCAAACACCCAAATTTTTCTGTCATCTTTCAGCCCGGGGCAGGACGCTGTCACGCCGTCCACGGGTCCCCCGCCCAGTTCACGAATTCGCCAACCCGCGCTGGCAAAACCCGCTGCGGCTCCGCGCTCCCCGTACTAAGGCTTAATACGAACCGCGTGTCAGTGAACGCAAAGACCCGATCACTCTCACATCTCTGCCCTTTGCTTAGGGAAAGCCCGTCCTGGTCATTCGGGACCGGCAAACAGCTACCCCCCACCTCGGCTGCTCGGCAGTGGCAGGAGAAACTCCTCGGGGCGGGGCCTGCTGAGGGGAGCCCGATAAAGCCAAGCGGCCGTGCACGAGTTTTCCGCCCTCCCCAGATGCCCTCGCCTCCCGCAGGCCCTGCGGAAGGCCCACCGGCCGGTCCTCCCCTAACAGGCCCAGGGCTCTCTTCATGCGAGGCAGAGGATGCCTGGTGCCGCCGGTGGAAGTGGGAAGGGGGTGGGAAAGAGGACATCTCCCACCGCCCCACGGACGCACCTGGCTCCAGGTGATGAGCCGGTTGTTGGGGGCCTCGCTCACCAGCGCCCACAACTTGCTGAGGAAGGCTGGGACCCCCGCGCTGGCAGAGGGCGGTGGCTGAGGCTGGAGAGGCTGCGGCGGCTGCGGCTGCTGCTGCTGCTTCATTGTCGCTTGGGAGCCTCCACCGTCTGGCCGGGGGTGGGGCGCGGGGGGGAGGAGAACCGAGCCCGGCCTTTCCCCCTCCCCTCCCCTCCCGAACGCGCCTGCGCAGCGCCCGCATAGCGCCTGCGCACTACCCTGTGCGCGTGCGTGTGGGCTCGGCACGCCCCTTTCCCCTGCGCCTTACGTAACGTGCCCACGTGCACCTCCCTCACGTGTCACAACAGCGCGCGCCCGTGGAGGGGGAGGTCGCGGCGAGCGCGCCCCGCCCGTGCGTGGGAGATCGGAGCCAATGAGGACGCGGCTCTGCCCTAGGGGCGGGGACAGGCCGTGGCCCCGGCCCCGCCCCTGTCCCCGTTCCGAGGGAGAGCAGCAGGTAACGCTGAGGGGTGTGCTGGGTTGGGGCAGTCCGCCGAGGGCGTGGAGTCAGGCTGCCCGGCCGGCACCGCCGTGCCCGCCAAAACGTCTTCCGAAGGGCCGTCTCTACATGTTTTTTGAACAACTGCAGGGATAATCCCTACGTAGACTACTTGGGCAGCGTGTTCCAATGCTTGACTGCTCTTTCAGTAGTGGGTTTTTTTGTGTTACACAGTAACAATCTCCTCTAGTGCAGTTTGAGACCATTTTGTCTCTCATGCTATCACTTGATTCTAGGGAGAAGAGACCAACATCTACCTCACTACGACCTCCTTTCAGGTAGTCATAGACAGTGAGAAGTTGTCCAGCCTTCTCCAGACTAGACGATCCCATTTCCCTCAGCTGCGCCTCACCAGCCCTCTTCTCCAGACCCTTCACCAGCTTCACCGCACTCCTCTGGGCTTGCTCCAGCACCTTAATGTCTTTCTTGTGGTGAAGGCCTCAAAACCAGATGCAGTACTCAAAAGGTGTGGCCTCATCAGTGCTGAGCACAAGAAGACAATTACTAATCACTTCCCTGGTCCAGCTGGTGACAGACCAAGATGCTGGTAGCCTTCTTGGCCACTTGGGCACACTGCTCATCAATCCTCCCCCCATCAGTCTTTCCTCTCTGGCCCAGCATTACACACATGACAGAACTAACTGCTATTAACATCACGCAGCTTTTAGTATCAGCTGTATAAACTGTTAAGGACAGGACCACTTCCTTGGTGGGTCCCTCAGCTGAAGAAAGATTATGTGAGTGATCCTTTCAGAAAGTACCAAACATGGAGTGGAGACAGAGACTACGTCTAGAGATGAAGCACCACCAGCAAAAAGCCGCAGCACCATTCCCTTCAACTTGCTGCTTGCCTTCCTTTTTGGCTTGTTACTTGCCCATGAAGGTATAACTGGAGCCCCAAGCTTCTCATGGTTGTAATAATTAAATAAATTTTAAATCCCTTTGATTCCCAAGTTTTCAAGTTCCTGTTCGAGGACATTTTCAATGAAGTAAGTACAAAACTGTTCAAATTTCTCACAGCTAGTTGAGAGTTGAGTACCTTGAGTACTGTGTCCAGTTCTGGGCCCCTCAGTCTAGAAGGGACATTGAAATCCTTGAGCATGTCCAGAGAAGGGCGACGAGGCTGGTGAGAGGCCTCCAGCACAGCCCTACGAGGAGAGGCTGAGGGAGCTGGGATTGTTTAGCCTGGAGAAGAGGAGGCTCAGGGCAGACCTTATTGCTATCTACAACTACCTGAGGGGTGGTTGTAGCCAGGAGGAGGTTGCTCTCTTCTCTCAGGCAGCCTGCACCAGAACAAGAGGACACAGCCTCAGGCTGCACCAGGGGAAATTTAGGCTTGAGGTGAGGAGAAAGTTCTTCAGTGAGAGAGTCATTGGCTACTGGAATGGGCTGCCCAGGGAGGTGGTGGAGTTGCCGTCCCTGGAGCTGTTCAAGGCAGGATTGGACGTGGCACTTGGTGCCATGGTCTAGCCTTGAGCTCTGTGGTAACGGCTTGGACTTGGTGATCTATGAGGTCTCTTCCAACCTTGGTGATACTGTGAGACTGTGATACTGTGAAATAGTCACTTTTGCTGCCAGTTCTCTCTCAGCAGTCTACTGTCTTCTGTGCCTGGGATCTAGGGAGGGCAGCAGAACAGTGTTTCAGCAGCAGCAGCAGCTCACACGTGCAGAGAATGGGCCTTTACAAAGGTTTCCCAGTCCTGTGGTTTCAGAAAGTTTGGGCAGGAAAGTTAAGAAATAGCTAATCAGCTGAAAAATGTGGGCGCATGTGGCATGGTGAATCATTATACACATAATCTAAGAAAAAGAAAACATCCTGGTATAATGAGCATGTGCACAACAGAGAGATGCAAGCTACTTCCACAGGAAAAAAAAAGCAACAAAATTAATTCCTTTACATATTCTACTGACTTCTTTGGAACTAAAACAAGTATTTTCACAACAAATCCTCATCAACTGGCAGTGTTACTGATGTTTTATTTTGTTATTTATTGAGACTTCTTAAGTCTCAAATAGTCAAGGTCAGCTTGATGTGCTTCAGGTTTCACTGAGAATAAAGCACAACAGCATGGATAAAAAGAGTTGATAAGCTTTAGCCTGGTAGTCTGCAGGAAAATGAATTGAGATATTTCTATCTCAAGCTGTACAGCACACAGCTCCTCTTTTTTTCATAGTGCTGGCAGGCTACAGCAGCCTGTAACAAACTTGTGGACTGGCATTCACTAGATTATTCCGGAGAGGAGAAGTCAGCTACTAAGTGTGGCTTAGCCTGTCAGGGTCAGTATTTGGAATGATAACAGTTAAAAGATGCCTTGTAAACTTCGGCAGAAGTTTAGAGTATTTGTCCACAGAAATTTATCTCTTGAGGTACACACAGTGAGGTGCTCCTAGGTTCCATTTATGTAGCTACAAATGCTAGATAAGCAGAGAGAATATGGCTGTGATTTAAACTAGGCACAGCATTCCTTTCCATCTTACAGGTTTAGTTTTCAATGTGAAAACATTTCCATTTCATTGGAAGACAGGAGCTGCTCTGCAGAATTGTTGAGAGCATTTCAAATTGTGCTCAGAAACAGCTGAGTTATTTCAAAAGGCAAACAGCTGTAGTTGAGTTATTTCAAAAGGTAAACCGCTGTAATTGCTATCTTTTGCTCAGACAAAGTGGAGCCATGCATTTTGTGGCCATTTGAGTTAGATTTCTAGCTCAGACATTGAAAATTTGGAAACAGAGTATCTTAGAAGTGGAAGAGTACTGGAGTCTCTGAGTGGAGAGGTGAACATTCCAGGGATAGGCCATAAAATGGCGACAATGGATAAGTTAATATAATTTCCTTGGAGCATCAAAAGCTTTATGTCTGGAAGCACAGTTTGTATCTCCCCTTTTGCTGCTTCTGCTGCTTCTGCTGCGCCTGCTGCTTTGCCACCGCTTGACCCCATTCCCATCTTCTTGAAGGTTATTATATTCTGTAGTAGTTTATTCTCCTTATACTGTTATATTTAGTTTAAACTGTAAAAAATTCTTTTTCTTTCTTTCCAAACTCTGAGTTGTAGTGAATTTACTCTACTGGCAGAGGGATCTGCCCTAACCCATCACACACTTGGTTTTTTGTTTGGTTTGGGTTTTCTTTGCATTTCATTAGGAGATCTTGGTGAGAGAGACCATTGCATAACTGCCTTTCCAATATCCTACAGCTAAGGGAAGTCTTTTAGCCTTCTTGCTAAACCTAAGCTTAGAAAAAAAAAAAAAAAGAAATCTGAAGCCTTTCAGCATATGAGCTGGAAGTTATTAATTTAACAGTTAACATAAAATGTTAGTGATGTACAGCTCAAGTAGCCCTTCAATTAGCTTATTATCTTACAAGGTCTGAGCACAGATAATTGCCTGCCCATGTTCATAAAGCTTCATGTTATGTTATTTTTCAAGTCATCAATGGCAGAACTCACCAGTCTTTAACTGGGGGCTATTTGCCATCGCGGTGTCTTCATGAGCAATGCTAACAGTCATCTTCTTGCATTCTGCAATAAAATTTTCCTCCATTCAGCTTGCAGAAATCTGGTAATTACCAGTTCTGAGATAGGGCAAGCTGTTTAAATATTTCACAGTACAGTTCTCAGTCTTCCCTCATCAGGGAAACATAACATTGTAAAACTTTTTGAGTACTGTGAAATGTTGGGAATTCAGAAAGAACAGGTCTCTTTCATATTCTTCAACTAACCCCTTGAGCCCCAGGAGATGATGTTCCTCCCCAGCCTTGTTCCCCCTTCCTAGGAGGCATAGCTCCCCACTTTGCAGAAGTTCCAGCCGAGACCTAGAGCCTGAGGACTAAGGGAGCAGTGCCAACAGGGAACTCTTTCTTAAAGCTTTCCTAGAGAGGCTATATAGGTAGCAATACCACAGACCTGGGCAAGAAGCCAAGGGAACAAAGGTAGATATGTTTACATGTATATTTTCACATCACATATGCTTAGAATCACAACCACCTCTTCCTCTCATGCTAGAGCAGCATGCAAGCCCCATAGGTGTCCCATACGTTCTTAAAGGAGTTTTGGCCACTGATAGTCCACTTTTGCTGTGGTTTAAGAGTTAAAAAAAAGAAAGGAATGTGGATTCTTTATCCTACAGCATACTTATGAACAGAGGGCACAAAACAGCCCTCATGTAATGACACTTTTCTGTTATGAACTCATTTCTGATCTTCATCCAGCATGGTGGAGTATACAGCAAGGATAAACGGCCAAACTTTCCTTACAGGCTGTTGCTGTGGGCTCTCTATAAGGACAAAATGCAGCTTGTGTGAATTCCTGTTACATCAGACCCAACTTCCCAAAGGATACCAGTTTATGGATTTCCCTTTGGATAAACTGGATGATGCAGAACAAGCAACTGAAAATGACAAGGAGCTAAAGGTAGGGTGACATTTTGAAGTGATACTCTCCTCTTTGTGACTACCGTTTGTGCTGACAGAAATGCATGACATTCTTAATTGCATGGCATAGACAAATCTTTATTGATTCATCTGTATTGATCTCTATAAGAGCAAAAGATCAATCAGTCACTGAGGTTGCACATATTTACCCTGAAACAAGCAAAGAAGACTGCAAGTAAACCCTCTTGGAATGTCTCTGGTATGGAATATTGTGCATAGCACCTTCAACGACAAATTCAATGCAAGCCTTAAAAAAACAAAACAAAACAAATCAAAACCCCCATTATGCCATTTAAATAGCTAAAAGTGTTCCTAGGAGTCCCAGCTCTGTACATATAAGGATCTCCTTGAATTAAAAGTGGCCCTAAGAGGCCTAGTTTATACTAGTGCTTCAACCTGGGACTGTGTTCATGATGAAACTGGCTAGAGTAGGCAAGGCAGATGATGCTGAAGAGATTGTTCCTTCTAAGCCAGTGTCCTTTCAGTTAGCTTTGTGCTGTCCTTGTGCATCTCATTCAAGTTCTGGTTATTATTTTACCTTTTTTTTTTCCCTTTTTTTTTTCATGGCTAAGTGATGAATTGTTCCTTCTCTTCTCCATATGCCCTGCAGGAAAAGCAGACAGCACAGTCAGCACACCAGATAGCTAATGGTCAAAGATATAATAATGACTGGCAGCAAGCTTTAAAATGAATTTATGGTAACTGTTCCTCACAGGATATTTAAAATTAAGCCCTGATAACCAAATCCCACTTCCATTCATGACCAATGGCTTTTATTTTCTAGAAAGGGAAATTCAGAGCTACATTCATATTTACCACTAACCTTTCAAGATAGCTTGCTGTGGAAATAGCACAGAAGCAGTATGCATTTCTATTCGCTTATATCTGAGGAATACTTGAGTTAGGCTTGTACCAATTAGACAAGCTCTTCTATACCCCATGAAAATGCTGAGTGTACCTTCAAAAGCTGTTTTCTCATATGATAAGATTATGGCTTGAAGCCATAATCTTTCCCCTGCCCTTAAATAAAGATATAAAAATAAATAATGAATTCTGAGTCTAAACCTGCTTCTTAACATGTTAAGAACAAGTTCCAAGTTCAGACCAGACTATTTGATCTTTAGGGCTTTCTTCAATATTAGTCTTTTTCTATGAAAGCTTTTGGAAGGGTATATTAATGGGGGAAAAAAAAGCAATGAAGGCTTTGTGGAAAAAAGAAGTAAAGAAGGCAGCATGTCTGGCAGAAAACTTCAGAGATCTTCTAGAGCAGTTTGCTGTGGCCATTTGTTAGTAATAGAGGAAAAACTTCCTCTGGTAAAAAAATAAACAGATTAAGCATGTGTGCTTATTGGGTCACCCAGATTTAGCATTTTCTTATTTCTTCATGTAGGATTTTGTAACATAGAAGTTATGAACATTGTGGCAATGAGGGGCTCATAAATCAAATTAAGGTATGAAGAGATTCTTTTTAGCAAGCACATACTACATCTATGATGTAGTTTTTCATTCAAAGGTCTGCATTTCACATGCTGTTTCATAAAGTAACTGCCTTGCCATCAAAATTCTAGAGCATGGGAAAGCTTTCTTCAAAGAACATCCCTTGCATTGGTTTACTCTTATTAAAAGCAGAGAATTCTTCACAAAGTACCAGTGAGCAACTTTAACCATGTATTTGACAACAAGCAAAGATCATCAGTGTTCTTATTAAGTTTTAAAATAAAGTTTATTTTCAAGAATGAACTTTATTACCTTATGAGGAGAGGCTGAGGGACCTTGGACTGTTTGGAAAAAAGAAGACCAAGAGGGGATTTAATAAATGTGTCTTAACTATCTGAGGGCTGGAGGTCAGGAGAGAGGGGATGGACTCTGCTTACTTGCTCCCTGGGATAGGACAAGGAGCAGTGGGTGTAAGTTGCAGCACAGGAGGTTCCACCTCAACACAGGGGGAAGTTCTTTACTGTAAGGGTCACAGAGCACTGGCACAGGCTCCCCAGAGATGTTGTGGAGTCTCCTTCTCAAGACCTGCCTGGACATGTTCCTCTGTGATCTGTACTAGATTGTGTGGTCCTGCTCTGGCAGGGGGGTTGGACTCGATCATCTCCTTGGGTCCCTTCCAACCCCTAATATCCTGTGAGCCTGGGATATTAGATTACTTTGCCTTTTAAAGACCATTCAGAGATATGGTATGAATGGACAAAAAGCACCTGCTCTGTGGTTGAGGGGTCTGTCATGTCCTATTGCTGATCATGCTAATGGCTATTTAACAACTGTCTTCAGCCTGTTTAAACTGGGAAAGCCTCAGGCTGAGACCACAGCAAACCAATCTGGTTAATCTCAGTCTAATTTACCTGAGCCTGAGCAGGTGGATCTGTAATGTTCCAAGTTCACATAATCTGCTGTTGTTCAGTGCTTGTTCATATTCCTGTAAGATTTTACTAAAGAAAAAAAACTTACTAATTGCTTGATTTCTAAAAATGACTCAAATTACCAGTTCTCCTGTACTGTGAGAGATACTGGAGAAAGTAAATTTTCACAGGATTCTGCTGTTTCCTTCCCAGTTTGGTTAAAACTGCTGCTGGAGCAGGCGCACACCACAGTTCGGTGGACAGCTGGTGACTGAAATGCTATCTATGCTGCAACTGCAATTGCAGCTGTCAGCACCTTTGTTTAGTTTGTGCAATGTAATCAAGCCTATTTTTTATTTTATATCAGTGTGGGGTTTTTTTGCCCCTCTCTAGGCTGCTTATTCTTCCCCACACAACTTGGCCATTGCGAGCATATGCATAGCAAAAGCCAACAAAAAGACAAAGTTGCAGCTGGTAGTCTTCTGTGTTTTGCAGAGATGAGAACTAAACACAGAGCATCTGGACTTCATAGTTCTGGAAGATTCTGCTTGTGGTTTGCACATGTTTGGTGCCTTATCCTGAAACTTTACTGTAGACTCAGCAATGTGTCGCTTCCTCCTCTCCCCTTCTCTAGATCCCAAAGTTACCTCCTTTAGGGACAGTACAAATAACATGTCAGTCCTTCTTTCATATCCTTAATTATCATTAAGGTCTGCCACTGAGTGCTGAGGAGCAAGGCTATGGTGCTCCTGCATTAGTGGCAAGCATTATAAACCAGAATCTCTACTGTGAAGCTTTATGCTAAATTCTTTCACCAAGCCAGCCACACAGAGAGGATAACTAGGATACCTCACTTACAAATCTAGTTATACTACTAAACAAACTTCATAAAAATCAGAATCCTTTTTTCCTTGTGCAGAAGCAAAGCTTTCCCCCCATGTTACTCTTCAGGAAATGTTACCCTCTAGTTCTTTTCCGCTGGGGCTGCTCATTTATCCGATCCCATAAACTCTCTCCTTTGCAAGCCTTTACACTTAAAGATTTTTCTGCCCTTTTAGCATTGCAGTCTCACAAACTTTTCAAAATCTTTGTTTCTCAAGATACTGTTTCCCAGTTAGAGAATGTTTTTATTGCAGTTTATTTTATTCTGACCTTGACTAAAGCAGATCTCAGGCTTAGCAGCTGGATCATACAGGCTAATTTCTTTCCCCAGCTATTCATCAGAGTATTCTAAATCCGACTGGTTTAAAACCAATAAGTCTTCAAAAAAGAGATGAAAATGTTATGATTATCACTTTAAAGGCTGCATTTTTAAGAGGATAATTAAAATGGAATGATAAAGTCACAGCTAAATCTTGTTTGTATTGAAGCCAGCAAGAGATATGGTGGAAGTAAAACAAAAGCATTGTTTGTGTAACAATTTAGCACCAGTCTAAAAGCAAAACCAAAACACAAATGTACTCAGGCATGCAGCTAGGGTAACCATCAATGAAATAACACAAAGCCCAAACTTTCTCTGTTTCATAGACATAAAACTTCTTTTAAGATCATAGAATCATAGAATCATAGAATGGTTTAGGTTGGAAGGGACCTCAAGGATCATCCAGCTCCAACCCCCCGCCATAGGCAGGGACACCTCCCACTAGAGCAGGCTGCTCAAGGCTTCATCTAGCCTGGCTTTAAACACCTCCAGGGAGGAAGCATCCACAGACTCCCTGGGCAACCCGTTCCAGTGCCTTACCACCCTCACTGTAAAGAACTTCCTCCTAACATCCAGTCTGAATCTCCCCTCTTCCAGCTTAAACCCATTCCCCTCGTCCTAACATTACTAGACCGTGTAAAGAGTCCCTCCCCAGCTTTCCTGTAGGCTCCCTTCAGATACTGGAAAGCCACTATAAGGTCTCCTGGAAGCCTTCTCTTCTCCAGGCTGAAGAGCCCCAACTCTCTCAGCCTGTCCTCATAGCAGAGGTGCTCCAGCCCTCTGATCATCTTCGTGGCTCTCCTTTGGACCCGCTCCAGCAGTTCCATGTCCTTCTTGTATTGGGGGCTCCAGAACTGCACACAGTACTCCAGGTGGGGTCTGACGAGAGCAGAGTAAAGGGGGAGAATCACCTCCCTTGCCCTGCTGGCCACACTTCTCTTGATGCAGCCCAGCACTCGGTTGGCTGTCTGGGCTGCATGTGCACACTGCCGGCTCATGTTGAGCTTCTCGTCGACCCAGACCCCCAGGTCCTTCTCCTCAGGGCTGCTCTCCAGCCATTCATCACCCAGCCTGTATCTGTGCCTGGGATTGCACCGACCCAGGTGCAGGACCTTACACTTGGCCTTGTTAAACGTCATGAGGTTGGCCTGGGCCCACCTCTGCAGCCTGTCCAGGTCCCTCTGGATGGCATCCCTGCCCTCCAGCAAGTCAGCTGTGCCACACAGCTTGGTGTCATCTGCAAACTTGCTGAGGGTTCACTCAATTCCTCTGTCCATATCACTGACAAAGATGTTAAAGAGCACTGGTCCCAGCACTGACCCCTGAGGAACACCACTTGTCACCGGTCGCCAGGTGGACATTGTGCCATTGATGTACAGTAATGTGCTGCTAGAACTGTAGCCTGTGTGGGAAAGGGAAAAAAAAAAAAAAACCAAATCTGTATAACCTGGCTGCAGCAGTTTGTAACTAAGGCTAAATCAAGATCATGTAACTTGAAAAGAGAAAAATCACTCTGGTGTTGTGTACACAGTTGCCAAGTGACCACAAAGCACAGAGATCTGTTGAAGGCTCAAGGGTGGGGAAGGCCACAGGTCTCACATACAGGCTCTAACCAGTTTACAGAGGAAGAGTTCTGTGAAGCCTTTTGTTTTTGTTGTTGGGAGGAGAAGAGTTTCTACTTAACATCCATGGGTTAGTGCTACCCAAAGCAGCATCAAGTGTCTGGTCAGTACCCCCTGCTCCTGCCCATAATAATGTGGTTAGCGTAACCAACACCATAAAGCAATCAGCCATTCTCTGTGATCATGCAGGTCATGTATTTATTCCCTTTCCCTCATCAGGCCCTGAAGGTCTTGTGAACCAAGTAGACAAACCAGATTTCTTCTTCTCATCCTTACCAGCCCCAAGGTTACAGGATGCCAGGCTGATGACTCCCTTACTAGCCTTGAAGGTGCCAGGCACACAGCCAGCTTGACGTTGATGACCCTGAGGGAAGCATAAGCATCACACACAGCACTGCCTGTAAAATTCATCAGTTACAAATCTTAAGTGGGGGACTTAGACCCAAACTTCTGCTGGACAGTGAGACCCAGAACTTGTTGATGACCAGGAACACCTCCACTGTTGTCTGCCTCTTCCAGGGCTGTGGGTACAACTCACATTCTTTTACGTGGTTTTGAGTCTGGATTATGATTGCTGTGTCAGTATGGCAAACCATGTGTTAGGGTTTGACCTGACCTGCAGTGGACCCAGATGATTAGAAACTGTAACTGAAGTTGTTCTATAAATGCTACATTATGCTACTTATAAATTGCTTTACATTGATCCTGCTTGTAGAACCCTGTGCCATACTATACATCCTGTCATGCAAATTAATGAAGTTTTAATTGTGACTACACCATTATGCTCAAAG
Source organism: Tricholaema leucomelas (assembly GCA_013400475.1). Taxonomy (NCBI): domain Eukaryota; kingdom Metazoa; phylum Chordata; class Aves; order Piciformes; family Lybiidae; genus Tricholaema lacrymosa; species Tricholaema leucomelas. The sequence continues at coordinate 92,068 of WAAF01002672.1, read as the reverse complement.
TCTCTGCAAGAACATCATTTTAGTGTTGGATACATCAGGACTGAACACATGAACCCAGTAAGTACCTCATCCTTGTATCTTTCTACTTAGCAGTAGATGCTCAAGGCTCAATGGAGATTTGGCTGGCCTTTCTTTCAAGCTTAGGGGACTGCAGACCCGTCACCTCCTCTATCATGCATGTGATGCAAGTTCAGCATCTTCCCCCAAACACCCAACTTACTGTATCTCATAGGTGAACAAAATGTTCATCATACAATCAGCTTGTTTGTTCCCACAAACACTGCTTCTATTATCAGTCAGCTCAGTTCTCCTGGAAAATACTGTTTTCACTGTCCATATAGACTAAAACAAAGGAACGAGAGACTCCTCTCTGCAAGGTGTGGCAGCACTGCAAAAGGCTGCTGTCACCTCACCCATCCACATCCTGCCCCAAGATGCCAAATCAATTGTGCTAACAGTTGAGCCTTCCAGATTTAGTAAGTGTAAGACTCCACCTTCTGACTCTTCCTGATTGACAGGACAGCTGAAGAGGTTAAAGACATCTGACAAAGGCATTTTGAGTCACCCTACTACCTAAAGTACAGAATCAGTAGGACTTTAACCAGAGTCTAGCACTTTAAATACCCATCTGAGATCACTCACATAAGCTAGACACTGCCATGCTTACTCACTAGCATGGGGAGTTGCAGGAAAGGATGCATCATAGAGGAAATTAATATGAATGGGGTTAGGCAGACATGCTTTTAGAAAAGAGTTAACATACCGAATTTTGGACATGCTAGAAGTGGCATGTTATGCACAGGTATTTAAGATCCACTTCCCAGGCATTCTGCCAAAGAAGGTCTAAGCCTGGAGGCAATGCTCATCTGAGTGTTGAAGGGTTCTGACAGTACCTGCCTTGCAGATCCAGGTGTAGCAGCATTCGGCTGTTCCACATGAAGCAGTTCTTGGTGTAATCTAGGTTTGCACTAAGGCTGTGGTTTCTGCTCATCCCTGAGCAGCTATTGATGAGAATGAAGTACAAAGCTATCTGCACCAACACAGTGCAGAACTCTCACCTCAAAACCCTGGTGAAAAAATGAACTGTGTTAGAAAATGCTGCTATTAAATACTGAAGTATTACTACATGTCAGGCAGTGGGTGTATGTTGCTCTACTAGTTAGATACTGATCTGCAGCTGGTAAAGAACACAGAGATACTGCTGTGAATCAACTCTAGACCTGTTTTATGCTTATACATAGGCATTGATAGACAGTGTTAATTTAACTACAGTTACTGAAGGACGCATACCAGACACTGACAACAAAAGATCTTATTTACTTTTTTAAATCAAAGAATGAAATCGTTGCAGTGTAAACAAGGAGCAACTCTTAAACCCAAGGATTTATAGTGCAGATGGCAGGAGTCAGAGGCTGGCAGGCACTGTGTATGCCTGACCAGTTCTGTTTACTGTTGTTTCTATTTTCTAAAGAGAAAGCTTCTAGGACAAGCAAGCAGTGGTAAAGATGGAAAAAAAAAGCATTCTATCTAGCCCTACCACCTGTTTTCCCTTTTTTTTCCACTATGAAATCACAAGATCTGGGACTCTTGTTTAACAACAGTGTGAGTTCAGAGCTCTATCAGAGTAAGAATTACTCCTGAATTATGCTCAATAGTCCTGAGAAGTCCACTGAGAAAAAAAAAAGGCAACTTGTCAACTCTTGTAAGTTTGTTAGTTGAGTAATCATTGAGGTAAAGCAAGAAGAGGGGCAACCTCTGCTGCTTTGCAAATATACAGTGTTTTGTACCACAACATCATGAAGGTACAGTTTTGTTTCGTGTATTACCCAATGAACATCCCCCACCTCTCAGAAAATGAAGCTTAGTGGCTGAATTGTGTCTAACAGGCATGCAGCCTCTTTTAGGCTGCTTCATTTCACATTGACTTGCAAAAAACACTGGGATTCACCCCAAGGCTGAGAGCACTTGATTTACATCGTGTGCCCTGATCACAACTCATCTTTCCTCTCCACAAGACACAGGGCATTCTAAAGAACACTTCCAGTTTGCTTCCAAATGTGTCAAATGCTGAGTAAAGGTGACAAACCTCCAAAAACCAGTCTAATTAAAAACTAGTGGCTACTTGATTTTGAAGTGGTAGTGGAATGTGTGCTGGCCAAATCCACAGCTGATGTTTGATTTTTATTGTTAATGACTTAACACATCAGAATCTTAGCATCATCATTCGATGCACTCTGAAAAACATTTATAGGCAGATGGACTGCAAGGAATGTGCACAAGGAAAGCCAGCTCATGCTGGAGGGAGGAACACATAGTTCTGGCATACTAAAAATAAAAAGAAAGCATTAACACACCATATGCTGCTGTGCAACAGCAAATAGTGTTATTTAGAGTGTTCCAGTGAAGTCTAACGACGGCAAAAGTTCAGATCTGCTAAAAAAAGCCAGCGTAGGTGACTAGAGTCAGCCACGTGCTTCACTGCATAACATAAAAATGAGTTTCATCTAACAATTCAGTATCTTGCCTTATATACAAACCTTAGAACAACACATACCTAATTAAAGAGTTTTCCTTGTTAGCAGATTTACTAACCATGCCAGACAGGAGCTGAAATGCAAATGGTGAAGCAGATTTTGGATTGTACACAGCTCATGACTATTTTTACTTAAATGACTGACTCGTGTTGCACCTCAGAGTGTCTGTGGAGCAGATTCTGTTTTAACCTCTGTGTTACAGAAGTACAGAATCATTTCAGTTGGAAGAGACCTTTAAGATCATCAACTCCAACTCTACCAGGGCTGGTGCTAAACCATGTCCCTCAGCACATTGCAGCTTTTAAACACTTTCAGGGATGGGGATTCAACCAGTTCCCTGAGCAACCTGTTCCAGTGTTTGAGAACCTTTGCAGTGAATTAGTTTGTTCTAATATCACCTAAACTTCCCCTGGTGCAACATGAGGCCATTTCCTTTCGTGTTATGATTTGTTACTAGGGAGAACAGACCAACAGCCACCTTGCTCCAACCTCCATTCAGGTAGTTGTAGAGAGTGATGTCTTCCCTCAGCCTTGTTTTTTTTCCACACTAGACAACTCCAGTTTTCTCAGCCACTCCCCACCAGACCTATTCTCCAGACCCTTCACCAACTTTATTGCCCTTATCTGGACACATTCCAGAATCTCAATGTCTTTCTTGTAGTGAAGGCCCCAAAACTGAAACCATTACTCAAGGTATCATCACACCAGTGGCAACAATAAAAGCCTGTAGTATCTGGAGAAGGCTATAGCTTCAAATCAAACACTTCCTCATTCTTCTGTTAACTACTAAAGTATTGTAATGTCACTTACATGGAAAGCACACTGAAATTTGCCTTCTTCAGATATTAATTAGGAGTCTTGGGGAGCATCTGTATGAGAAAAGTAAATGGACGCAGTAAATGTACTGTGGCCAGATTTCCTGATCTTAAAACCAAAAGAGAACAGTTTTCTCAATTTAACCACAATTAAATTGCAGTTAAACACACACTCCCCTTATCCCCCCATCATCACTTTACATACTGGAAATTCATGCACTATCACATTGCCAGCACAAACTTTTAATTACTAATGGAACAGATGCGCTAAAGGGGTTGCTGACCATCTAAAGTCATGACTGCAAGCACCCATGGCAAAGAAGCCTTGTTAGCTCCATACTCTTGATCATTGTAGCTGCCAGACAGACTTGTCATTTTGATACTATTTATATATACACACTCACATGCTCATTTACGAGAAAAGACATTAAATATTCCACCTGGAATAGCTCAGATTAATCAGGTTTAAAGTAAGGAATTCCAAAGAGTAGTAATATCAATCCATGTCAGATAGTCTTATTTATTTAAACCAAAATATGTCTTAGAAGTCCATCCAGCTGGCAATTACAGGTGGATACTAATATACTCCTCAGGGTCAGAGGTATATAAGTAAGAGTGAGGAGACGCTGAGATTTTGTTAGTAATGCTAAACTCATCAAAACAATCATCAAATACTTCCTTTATCATGAAGTAAAACCTGTTTACACAAAGTCAGAGAGATCTCTGGAGATAAATCAGGCAAGTGTAGAGATCATTACTGACACATCTGAACACCTTATTAGTTAAACTGCTTTTCAGTTTAGGTATTCTCTCAGTCAGGAAATGCATCCTGTCTAAGGCAGGCATCACAATCATGTTTCTAGTATCCTTCACTTTGTAACTGAAAGGCAACAATAAATGTCATCATTGTTCATGAACACAGATAAGTTTTAAAGCAAACATGACATAGTGATAAATGTATACCTGAATGTTCCCAGGCTTATAAACTTGGCTTTCATTTATTAAAAGCATGCAGTAAAATGATGCTGAGAGATGCTAGAGGCACCGCAAAGTGAAGTTATCCTTTTTGATTTAGACAAGCTAAAATGTGTGCCACAATTTACTCAAAGATCACACTGAATAAAGAAGACTTCATCACATCTTGAATACAATAACCCTAGACCTGTGAAGTGCATATAGCTAATAAGAGAGGAGACAACTGGAAGTAGCACACAGAGGAGCAGATTCAGTAATGGTTACCATGCTCCCACACCATTAGATGATGATGAAGGCTGCAAGTCAAGCAGTATTTCTAAGGAGATATAATACCTTTTATTAGACTAACTAATACAGCTGGAAAAAGACCTGATGTGCACCTAGGCACATAAGTCCTCTGAGGTCACTGTGTGACCAAAAGCTTGCATGACACTCGGCCCCGTTATAAACCAGTCTAATAAAAGATAATTACCTCCCTCCACAAGCTTCATCTGATATATTTTATTATAGGCCATGCAGTCTCTGCAAAGGGACAGTAATAAAAAATCAGGATACTGGTTTAGTGAGAGCTGTGTGCCTTCACAAGACGTAAGTCCAAGACATGGCACCAAGAAATAAGTGCCCTAGTTTTGCCTGTTCCCAGCGTATATAAATTTCCAAACTCTGCATTTTGAACCTGGTGAATAAGTTTTCTGGTGAGTTTTGATGTGAATAAACAGTTTTCATAGTTATTACAATCATTGCCTGGATTTCAAAATTAATACAGAATATTAATTTTGTGTAATCCCTCACAGGCCTCTCATACTTTGCAAGGTGAATGTGACTAACCAAGGGTCCATCTCTATCTGTGACATATCCTAACAGTCAGTAGGAGTGTGATATCTAAACTGATTAACAAAGTTGGTGTATTATTACCTAGAAACATGAAATGAAGTTATTTATATTTCCACTTCACCTTTCACATCAATTTTTGTTGGCCTTTTGTTGAAAAAAGAGATACTGATGCTTGCCAGAAGCAGTGTCACAGAATCACAGAATTAATCAGGTTGGAAAAGACCTCTAGGGTCATCGAGTCCAACCTATTACCTAACCCTTCTAATTAACTAAACCATGGCACCAGGTGCCTTATCCAGCCTCCTTTTAAACACCTCCAGCGATGGTGACTCCACAACCTCCCCAGGCAGCCCATTCCATGTCCTTACTTAGCAAAGCCCAACTCCTGTTGCATAACTTTACAAAAGCCATATAAAACAGAAAATAAAGTTTGAGTTAAGTGGCATCTCTTTGTCCAAATAAAAAGGCAAAACAAACCAGTTAAGACTTGTATTAGCAAGGATAACAGCATATTCAGCTGCCAAAACTGGACATGGATGTGGCTAAAGCTCCTACGACCTTCTGTGAAAACAAACCAATGAAACATGCAGACTGAAGTTTGTTCCTCAAAATGGGACTTGGGAGGTGGGGGGAGAGAGAGGAGAGGGAGGACAAGAGAGAAATCATCTCCCTTTGGAATTTGAAGATCATTTACAAGCATTCCTAAGTTTAAACAATAATTAAGGTTTCCAAATTGGGACAAAGCCCCGGAGTGAAAAAAAAACAACCACCCAACAATTCCTACCCACTTCCCACCCACAAAAGCATGCCCCAATACAACCTTCTCAGCTTCCCTAAGGAGATACTCCCCAGATGCTCAGTTTGAGTAAACTGCACTTTGTATCTCATACCCACTAAGAAATTACGATAAACACAAAGTCTCTAAAATATTGTTCTGGCTTTGACTACTGAACCCAGGACAAACATAAAAGTTGTTCAGAGTAAGACTAATTAAGTCAATCCTTAGAAAAGAAGAACTCCCCTGTGCACCCTTTCCCAAGCCAAAGCCTGAACCTGCAACTGAGGAAGTGCAAAGCACAGCTTACAGAGTATTATTCAGGGGCAGAAAACAGTAAGAGAAGAAAGTTAATAAAGGAATCAAAAGAGGAATATATAACAATTGTACTCTGCCAAAATGGGAAGAGCTTAGTTATTTTTCCTCCCTCAAAACTATCTTGCAGTAAATATAAACTTCTTTCATGTTCTCCTAAACTTTTTATAGGTGTTTTTGATTGCTGCCATTGCCTTGCCAAGCATAACAGATAAAACTCTTTTTTTTTTGTGCTGTTGAACTAAGATGAATCTAAGATTGGAAGATAGAAATATCAAAAGAAATCTCCCAAACACAAAGAAATCTTCCAAACACACCAAAAGACTAAATCTTTGTTGAGGACAGGCTGAAGAAGCTGAGCTTTTTCAGCCTGAGCAAGAAAGATCCAGGCAAATATAATAGTGGCCCTCCAGTATCTGAAGGGGGCCACAAGAAGGCTGCAGAGGAACTATTTGCAAAGGCCTGGAGTGGTAGGATGAGGGTTTGGCATTAGGCAAGAGGATTTTTAGATTCAATAGGAACAAGTTCTTTACCATGAGGGTGGTAGAACACTGCAGGAGATTGCCCAGGGAGCTGGTTGAAGCCCCATCCCTGGAGATATTCAAAGTCAGGCTCAACAAGGCTTTGAGCAACCTGATCTAGCAAAGAATGTCCCTGCTGACTGCAGGGGGGTTGGACTGGATGACCTTTGGAAGTTCCTTGCAACCCAAATCATCCCATGATTCTATGATAACTAAAGGTATTTATGAAACTTGGCACAATATTTGGAACAGTTTGTTGTTTATTTTTACTAGAATGTGACTGATTGTTTAGGCCATTTGTACAAAGAAAGAAAACAGACAAAACCAACAGCAGGTCTTGGAATGTACCTATTAAAAAAAACAAAGTTAGTAAAACAGTTTTGCTGGGCTGATTTACAGCTTGCAGAGTTACGAGATGCTTCTAAATTTGACTCTAACCATCAAAGAAAACCAACTGGGAAAATTGGAGTGGAAGGAAGCTCTGAAAAATAGTCATGAAATGATGAAGTTACAATCTCTTAAAAGGGAAACACCACTGTAAAAAAACAAGATAAAAATAAATGCAGAGAATTGATAAGAGAGATGAGAAGCAAAGTGATTTATAATGCATTCATAAATTCAGCAGTAGACAGGGTGTACCACGAGTTATGAAACTACATTTTCCTGCACAGAAATAACAGGAACAATCATCTGATTGACAGGTTCACAACTCAAGCCTTAAAACCAAATCTTTTCAACTCAAGGGTATGTGTGCTTTAAGGCCAGGGCTTTGAAGCTCAAAAAGATTAATCCTGCCTTTGCTTCTAATCATCCCCTGCAGATGTGCTCCGAGGTACTACATTGGATGAGACCATCAAACAGATATAAGACAGCTACAGCAAATCTGATAGAGATGCAACTAAGATAACTAAGATGTGTTTTCAGGGCTAAGGGCACAGACTTTCACCAATTCCAGAATCTCAGATTTCAGCTTGCATAGCTTAAACTTTACATAGGAAAAAAAACCCAAACAACTCAGGAACAGATCAAAACAAATGAAGTAGCTTGGTGAAGGTTAACTTATATAGAAGACAGGATACAAAGGAGAGATTTTTAGTAAGTCTTAATTAATAGAAATGATTTGAAATACCAAAACAATATAAAATATTAGGTAATGCTAAGCAACTTACAAAATGGAGTTAATTATTTTCATTCTTGCTCTGCACTTGTCAGGAAGGTTAGCACAGATTTCCAAGCAACATGTTGCTCTTCCTACCAGTGAAATTGCCGAGCTAGCTCTATGGATGCCAAGAATGGCACAGCAGGAATCCAGCACATGGGCTTTTATTTGGGATCTGTTTTAATAATGTTTGAATCACAAGTTTGGACTTGTACATTTTACTTTATTTAAAATAAACAAAAAGTATCAGTCATTACTCAATCCAATAGGCTTTGGAGGGCAAAATGATATCAGTGACAGTGGGACACAGTTGCTCATAGTGCAGGTTGAGAGACTTCATCAAAGAGCCTCTGATCTGGGTAAAACAGCATATTGTGTTAATTAGCTTTTAAAAAGCAGATAGGACATTAGAGAACTTGGACATAGTAACTGAGAATTTGCCATTGGAATGGGCTGCCCAGAGAGGTGGTGGAGTCACCATCCCTGGAGGTGTTCAAGAAAAGCCTGGATGAGGCACTTAGTGCCATGGTCTAGTTGATTGATTAGGGCTGGGTGATAGGTTGGACTGGATGATCTTGGAGATCTCTTCCAACCTGGTTGATTCTATTCTATTCTATCCTATTCCATTTCATTCCATTCCATTCTAATTAGAATTTATTCAATTGAAGTGAAACACAGGAGGAAACAAAGTGTTCAAGGCCTTGTGTTCAAAAGGTACGTTGTGAAAAAGGTAGGAAACCATTCAGAGATGAGAATAATGCCCTGTAAGTCAGCTGAAAGTGACATTTCTCACCAAAAAGAGATTGAAAACCATTTTGAGAGGGTGAAGATCTGGAATATTGCACTACAAAATTAGAAAATAAAATGGTGGTAGAAAAATTTAGGTAGTTCTGAGAAACAGAGTGATAGAAAATCCTTGCCTGAGTGCAGACCACAGTCATGTACTAAAGGACACTGAGAGGACCTCTGGGAATGTGTGTGTGGGCAAAAAAGGAAATGCCTCCAAGAGTCCCTGGGCTGGGGTGGGTGCAGACAGGGTGTGTGGCATGCTTATAGTCAATGCCAGTGACCACTCCTGTTTTTCCCAGCTCCAGCAAGAGATGATTCTTCTTGTTTGTGGTGTAAGGAAAAAAAAGAAGTGATGAAATGCAGTCATGTTTTAAAGAATCAGCTGCAAAACTCCCCTACAACCTTAAAACTCCATTGTAAATGGAGGACTTCTAGATAAACTAGGTGTAGAACACAGGTTGACTGTGAGTCACTGGCATGATATGGGGCAAAAAATAAGACAGTGGCAAGCAGGCAAAGTGTCTCTGAGCTTTAAAGGGATGCTAAGGGTGATTCTACATTGGCATATTCTTACAGGAATCTTTAAGAAAGATGTTAAGGTGCTTGAATGTGTCCTGATAAAGGCACCAAGGCTGGTGAGGGGGCTGCAGCCCAGCCCTGTAAGGAGAGGCTGAGGGAGCTGGGGTGTGCAGCCTGCAGAAGAGGAGGCTCAGGGCAGACCTCATTGCTGTTTACAGCTACCTGAAGGGAGGCTGTAGCCAGGTGGGGTTGGGGTCTTCTGCCGGGCACCCAGCAATAGAACAAGGGGACACAGTCTCGAGTTGTGCTGGGGGAGGTCTAGGCTGGATGTTAGGAGGAAGTTGTTGGCAGAGAGAGTGATTGGCATTGGAATGGGCTGCCCAGGGAGGTGGTGGAGTCGCTGTGCCTGGAGGTGTTCAAGAAAAGTCTGGATGAGGCACTTAGTGCCATGGTCTGGTTGACTGGCTAGGGCTGGGTGTTAGGTTGGACTGGATGATCTTGGAGGTCTCTTCCAACCTGGTTGATTCTATGAATTTTTTTTTCATGGTTTCTTTCTTTGAGGGTGGAAGATAGCAAAGAAAATGTCTTTTATTTCAATTTAAAATCTCCTATTCGGTGGAGGTGTTGAAGGGCAATTTTGTACTGGGAGTAACCCCAAAACCATGGGCCAAAGGGAATCTCTGTAACTAAAGAGGTGTAACAACTTGGCAGAGCTTTGTGGGTTGAGAACATCAGCGTGGTTTTGACGTGTGCCTCTAGGTGGTGCTGACGTTATTCCAGTGCTCAGAGCCGCAGTGCTGAGAGATGCCAAATAAGCAGGGAGAGGAACATTCTGAGCACAGCTTTTGAGTGCAGGGCAGCACATCTATGCAACGTATTGATGATTCACAACAGAGGGAAAGTCACACAGTTTCTTGTAAATGAATCCTCCATAAATCTATGTTCCAATAAAATTTAAAGGGCTTGTTTGAACCTGCAGAACCTAATGACTTCAGAAATGGAGTTCAAACCCCATCAAATGTTCAGTCAAAGAATTGTGGCATGCCAGGTATTAGTTTGCTCCCTGTTTGGAGCACCGTCTTACACAAGCACTAATCTATTTGTATAATAAAGGTCTAGTTGACTGGATGGGGCTGGGTGCTAGGTTGGACTGGATGAGCTTGGAAGTCTCTTCCAACCTGGTTGATTCTATGAGTCTGTGATTCTATATTGTATTGCAGCTTGCAATTTAATTTTCCCTCTTATGTAGCACATAGTAATTTGCATGTCATAGGATCTGGACCTCTAGACTGCCAGCTCTGTCTGCCAGCTCTTCTCAAGCCCTTTGGGAAAGCAAGCCCTTTAAGCAAGCCTGTAAGTGCTTTGGTGAGAAAGCAGAGCAAAGCTTTCTCCTGGAAGAGATTTGGGCAGAGTGTGCTGAAAGTAGAAGGACCTGGTACTGTTTTATGCCTACTGTAAAACATCACCTGCTCTTGGGTATCGAATAAAATAGGATTCTTCACCCAGCCACGTTTCTTTTGGACTGTAGTGTAAAATTTCTGTGTAGTTCAGGGTACTGTTTCTTCCTCCTGCCTTATTCACATAGACTTCACTTGGGAGTCAGGGTTGAGTGGCATTCTAATGCTTCTTTAAACCTTTACACAGGCTTACTGTCATGGTAGGCCTGATAGGCTGAAATAGGCTTATCCATGTCCTGGCTTGCCCAGACATGTTTTTCAGCTCTCCCTCCTTCTGTTCTGGGGAGAAGCAACCACGGGAAAGAGGACAAAGAACCTGGAGGCACTGAATCTAAGGACTCTGGCCTGCCCAGACTTGTTTTGATCCTCTGGTAAACAAGGTACAAACCCTCTCAAAATAGTTTTCAATCTCTTTTTGGTGAGAAATGTCACTTTCAGCTGACTTACAGGGCATTATTCTCATCTCTGAATGGTTTCCTACCTTTTTCACAATGTACCTTTTGAACACAAGGCCTTGAACACTCTGTTTCCTCCTGTGTTTCACTTCAACTGAACAAATTCTAATCAGAATAGAATAAAATAGAATAGAATAGAATCAACCAAGTTGGAAGAGACCTCCAAGATCATCCAGTCCAACCTAGCACCCAGCCCTGTCTAATCAATCAGACCATGGCACTAAGTGCCTCATCCAGGCTTTTCTTGAACACCTCCAGGGATGGTGACTCCATCACCTCTCTGGGCAGCCCATTCCAGTTGCAGGTTGTCCTATAGCTCACCTCAGTGCTTTATTCTCTGTTGAAGCAGTGGCTTCAGGATGGGCTGCAGGGCTGGATGAAAGAAGCAGCAGCTGGGTGATACGAATGTGCCTTGAACTCACCACATTCTGACACCCCTGGAGACATTTAGTCTTCTCAGTGCTCTGCCTGAGTGTAGTGGGGAATGGGTTAGGAACCACTGCCTTCCTGGCATGAATGTGGGTGCTGTGATGTGCTGCAACAGTTCCATGTCAAGGTGAACACCAGATGACCTCATGGATTCTCCTGGGAGTTGGGAATACAGTGATGTCTGGGGAAATGTTGATTCATTGTAGTCAATATTGTAAAATTGCACAGTTTTCTCTGAATGTGTTCAGAAAAGTCTCTTTAATAAGGAGTAGCCAACTCTGCTGGCCTACAAATTGAGTGTGGAGGTCTTTGTGTGACTGAAAACCACAGAGATGCACTAAACAGCATCTCTGAGGCAAATTCTGGAAATGGGTCTCTGTGCAAAATGAGGAATTTCTCCAAGATTCCCAGGACGGGGTAGGTGCAGATGAAGTGAGCAGGGATGTGTATGGTCAGCAGTCCTGCAGTAGTGTTTGTCCCAGCTCCTCCAACAACAGATGATTCCTGTCAGGTTATGAATACTGAACAAGCAATAAAGGAAAATGATTCTAGCCAACCCAGCACATATTTAACTGTGCTCTGGTGGGGCTCAGTTACTTAAATTTGCCTCTTTGCTTTTCTTGATTGTTTTATTTTCTAAAGTACATTGTCTTAGGGCATCCTATCTGAATTCCACCACACATTCGTCATCCCTCAGGAATCTCTTTTGGATTAGGTGTGCACTGTTGGAACAACAATAGGACTTGAGGACAGACAGTACCTTGCAGGGCTGATCCTTTTATTTGTAAGGCCACACAGACATGTGCAACCAGCGTGGGTCTGAGTGCGGTGAGCTAACCACATAGGTAATACAAATTACTCACTGCTTATGGGTAATTAACCTGCTAATTATGCACAAAGCATTTTGCTCTGTGGCAGTTCTGTAAATTGACAGGAGTCACCCAAGCTGAAGGAAACCTTGAAAAAGCCCTTTCACCATTGCCTCACTTCGTGTCAAATCAAATCACGTCTCAGAGCAACATTTTGGTGTATACAGTGAGGTAATAGTGGAAAAAGAAACTCCTTCCTTCCACGTGAATGCCAGCTGTCATTTCAAGTAACCAGAGATACTCATCTGTGGGAGGAATAAAGGAGTACAAAGAGTGTGCCTTTGAAGACCATGTACCTGCTCATGAGTCAAGGTTTAGAATTCAAACAAGTTTTAGTTACAGTCTAAGTTTTAGGTAACACCTGAAACTTAGATTCTGATTCTGCAGTTTTATGCCTGAGCAATTCTTTTTTTAAAAATAAGAGAGTTTCTCAAAGCTTCTGTTTAGTCTTTTTCTGCTCAGAATATTCTACAACTGATAAGCCTGCATACTTTATTTTCAAGTGTACTCTTGATACAGGTATGAAAAATGATAGACAATACCTGAATCTTTCACAGTAGTGATCAAGGATCTGCACCACATATTGCAAGCTGAGGTCTTTGAGGCTCTTTGTGCAGTCAGGTCTTTTCTTAGCACTTTAGAGTATGGTGGAGGACAGCATCTTAACAATGGTACTGTGCTTGCTAGGCTTAATTTTGCTCCCTCACCCTGAGAGGAGGTAGGTTTCTCTGTATCACAATTCCCTTTTCTCTCTGCTGGAGAGCAACCAGGCTCCACAGTAGCTTTTTGAAGTGCAGAACATGTTAACCCAGCAGACCTTTTCCCTTACTTTCCTAGAATTGCCAGTTTTCCTCCCTCCACTGCTCCAGGATGTAGAATTTCTTTAGTCCTCCCGTTTTACCATTTTGGCAGAAAGGAGGAGGAACACCGATGCTATGGGCTGTTTTAAACCCCTCACCTTTAGGTTTGTGAAAGAGATGGCATAATTGTTTTAGATATGACACTGCTTGAAGAAACTAGCTGTGCTTTGAAAAACTACCAGCCTGGCCCTTAAAGAACAGGCTGTGAATATCTTTGACCATTTCTAAATGCTGAAATGGCACATGCACTGTAACTAAGCCGTGAGAATGACACAAAAACTCCTGTCTGAAAGGCTGAATGGAAGGGCAAAAGTCTGTTAAGGTTTGTTGATTGATACTAGACCATTAGTCCATCATTCTGGTTTATTTGGAAATGGTTGAAGTTGTGATGTACAGAGACACTCTAAACACAGTGCACTTGAGCAGCTGTGAGCTGTAATTAATCACCAGCCCCAAGGGGAAAAAAAAACCCTCATTCAAGACTTTGCATTTGACTCTTCCACATTTTCTGTGGCAATATCAAGAGTACCAAAATTAGCCAAGATGCCCTGAATGCCTTGGGTGTCTGTGCTTTCTTTGTGCTGTTTTAGAGTATCAGGCAGGTGATGTGGATCATATTGAATGTAGTTTTGTCACAATCATGTTGATGGAGTGGTAATGCCTTTTATAAAGACATGCTGATGAATGTAAGTGGTATTTTATTGTTTAAATGGCTTTCCTTTATCATAGACTTTGAATTGCTGTTAGTGATTGTGATAATTCAGAATTACTGCCTCTGTCCTTTCTTCTTAGTATCAAAGGAATCTCCATATATGAAATAGAGCTGAATTTTAGCTCTCATTTTGGTCCTTTCATTTAATTTCTTCATTTTGTTTTTGTTTTTGCTCTCTGGATTAAGCATTTGGGTGAGGAAAGGATTTTGATCTGCTGTTTCATAGCTAAACAGGCAAAGGGTTGATAAGACTTTATCTTTACCTTTCCCTACTAGTATTCAGCATTAGAAATGTAGAGATCTGTTTTGGAAGTGTTAAGACTGACATGAATGAGAACATCTGGATGTGAGAGTACCAGAAGAATTACAGGGCAAACAAGAAAGGGTAAAAGGCTGGTGTGTGTCGATGGCACCCAGGTTAGCAGCTGGTAAAGAACAGAGCATGTTCACTCCCACCTTCTTAGGAATGCCAACAAGAAGAATGAAGGATAGAAACACGGAAACATCCAGGCTGGAAAAGCCCCTCAGAATCACCAAGTCCAACCTATAACCCTACTCTACAACATTCACCTTAAACCATATCCCTAAACACCACATCCAAACCACCCTTAAATACATCCAGGGTTGGGGACTCAGCCACCTCCCTGGGCAGCTCATTCCAGTCCCTGACCAAGTGGGACTCTTTTCCTAATGTCCAATCTAAATTTCTAACTTTTTCCTAATGTCCAATCTAAATTCCCCAGCCTCAGCTTGAGGCCATCCCCCCTTTTTCTGTTTCCTATTACCTGTGAGAAGAGACCAGAAGCAGCCTCTCCAAAATATCCTTTCAGATAGTTGTAGACAGCAATGAGGTCTCCCCTCTGTCTCCTCTTCCTCAAGCTAAAAAATAGGCTACATTTGGAAATGGAATCCAAGGAATTCCGTGAGATTATTTAATGATGTACACAGGTGTGACAGGATGGAAAAAGCAAAATGTCACCATCCCTGTCAAGCCCTAGCAGGTACAAAAGACAGGCCAGACACCCGTTGTGATTGCCAGTTTAAAATGCCAGGTGATGTGATGGCTAGCTGGTGTCCCTTGTCTACCTGGTCAGTGAAGTGACCCTGGCCTGGCTAGAGAATGCATATGAGTGAAATCAGTTTTGTTTCAGTTACCATTGCTGTTGTACACTTCCACACAACATTGCAAAAATATCACATTGCAAAACCCCTGCCTAATTTCTGACTGTGCTCAGATCTGTAGATATTGAAGAGATACAAATGAAGGACAGAAACTTGTACATGCAGTTAGTGGTATAGGAATCTTTTCATTGCATGATGTGAGCTGTGCAAATGCTGGCAGAAACATTTCAGCTGCCTAATAGGATGGTGCTGAAACAGCTCATGTAAAGAACAAAATCCACATGCATGCAGAGAGCAAAGATCTGAAGATCTAGAAGAGCCTGAATTTTTTTACTGTATGTTTAGTGGGAATTTACATGCATAAGACATTGAGTTTCACTTAATTTCTTTGCCTTTACTTCTATGTATGCAACATGGATAATCACAAATATTATGGACTTCATCTTTTAGTGTGTTAGAAAATTTATTTCCTTCATATGTGTGTCTACCAAAGACACTCCAAGGAATCAGAGTCAAGCCAATAGGTAGCCTACAGATACAGAAGGTGTCCAGATAAGGAAGACAAAGCAGGTGAGAGGCCTGGAGCATAGCCCTGTGGGGAGAGGCTGAGGGGTGTGCAGCCTGGAGAAGAGGAGGCTCAGGGCAGACCTCATTGCTGTCTACAACTACCTGAAGGGAGGTTGTAGCCAGGTGGGGTTGGTCTCTTCTCCCAGGCAACCAGCAACAGGACAAGGGGACACAGTCTCAAGTTGTGCCAGGGGAGATACAGGCTGGATGTTAGGAGGAAGTTGTTGGCAGAGAGAGTGATTGGCATTGGAATGGGCTGCCCAGGGAGGTGGTGGAGTTGCTGTCCCTGGGGGTGTTCAAGCAAAGCCTGGATGAGGCACTTAGTGCCATGGTCTGGTTGATTGGCTAGGGCTGGGTGCTAGGTTGGACTGGATGATCTTGGAGGTCTCTTCCAACCTGGTTGATTCTATGATTCTATATCCAGGACAAGTCTGTAGCGCATCCATTCTAGAGATGCTCTCTGTTGTGCTGCTAAGGGACAGTGGAAGTCTCCAGAAAATATAGGTGATTCTTTTATTGCTAAAGCCCTGCTTAGACTGAAGAAAAAAAAATGAGGTTGTAGGAAGATGGGAGAGTTTGTGGACTACTTTGAGAGCTTCTTTGAAGAAGAATGGGATGTCCAAGGAGGTGGTGGAGTCACCATCCCTAGAGGTGCTCAAGAAAAGACTGCATGCAGTAATTAGTACTATAGTCTAGTTTATGAGAAGGGGCTGGGTGCTAGGTTGGACTGGATGATCTTGGAGGTCTCTTCCAATCTGCTTGGTTCTATGATTCTAAGTTGTTGCCAGAAGCAGTGGCAGGTGTACTGGGTTTCATTTTCTTTAATTGCCAGAAGAGAAAGAAAAAGTCACAGCAGTGGTCTCACATTCTTTCACTTAAATGGTGTCTGACACAGAGGAAACAGGCAAGATGGAAAAGCTGAAACAATGGCTTGCTATCATTTAGATGTTATCTTCCCTCCTTCAAAACAAAGATGGAACTGAACTTTGAATTATTTCCTGCTAGGTGGATGGCCAATTACTGGGGATGAATTTCTCCATTTTCAGAGATGGAAAACATCTTACCTTTTACTGAGAGTGAAATACAGTCTTTATTTGGTCTTCTTGAGAGCATTTGACAATGAGGCTTAAAGCACAACATAGAGATCAAATGCCAAGCTTAACCATATTACAGTGCAGTTGTTGACTTCTCTGTTGAATGAATAACAGCTAAAATTGCCCTTTCTTTTGGTTTGGGAAATGACATTGCCTTCAGAGCAGGCACACTATTTCCATGATTTATGACTTCTGTAGTGTGTAATGGTGATTCCTATCAGAGTTCAAGAAGTTTAGTGGCACACTGTACAGAAGAGTAGAGGTTGCTCATACTGAGCAGGTTAAAGGAATAAACAAGTGATTTACAATCTGACCTTCTTTTTAGCATAGGTCATAGAACTTCCCTCTCTATTTCTTGCACTGAGACCATTACTTGTGATGGAGTGAAAATATTGGATGACCTGGGAGTTAATATTGGTAAAAGGGGAGAATTAATCTCATATAACTCTAGATATTTACACACTTCTACACCTACCTTCATCACTCTCCTCTTGTGAAGAACAGAGGCAAGGAAGTGCTTCTAGAGTGCAAATCATCTAATATATCTAAAACAGAAGACTTTGGGTGAAATGAGTCATTCCCAATGTGAATGGAGCATATGGAGAGAGCACACTGCTCAGTATTAACTTAGCCTTCAGGTCTGTTCCCCACAGCATCATCTGTATGCCAGTTACCTTCTCTCATGTAGGAGAGGTTGGTATGAAAGGTGCCTAGTGACATTTTAGATGCTCTTTGGCTTCTCTAGAGGCTTAACCTACAAGCCCTACATGACATTGTGCAGGACAGGCAATCAAGGCCAAGTGGGATACATTAGGGCACCTAAATGACATCAGAAAACAAACAAATCCCTTCCTGTTTTTTGTTTGCTTGCTTGCTAGCTTTTCTTTTTTTTCTGCTTTTGAAACATTTACTATGTCTACCCCCAGTTTCTCTTCTAATTTTGTCCATCTTCCCTAGCCAAAGGTACTTTCTAGCTCTTGTTCTTGTTGCTCTGCTCTACGCTTGTCTGTTTGTTCTGCCTCTTCCTTGAGTTATGGTCAAGGGCTGTACTGTACACCAGTGTTCTTGCTGATGTTGGGCAGAACAGAAGGATCCCTTTATAAATCTTGCCATCTGTAATCTCAATTAAAAGTCTAGTGTGGTTTCTGCCTTTTAGAGAGTTTGTTATGGCAACAGTATGATCCTGTTAACACTTGTTTAGCTTGTGATCCTTTATAACCTTCCAGTCAGCTTCAGCAGAACCATAACTCCAACAGCAACTTCCCATTCTCTGTTGCTAAGAAATTACTTTTTGCATTTTTGATATATAAATAACCTTTTACTTTTCCTGAAGAAGTTAATTTCTTAATTGCTATTTTATCCTCTAATGCAGTTGCAATCCCTTCCAGGTTTGTGCTGTGGAATTCCTTTGAAACCTACTCTGTATTGTATCATTTGGGTGGTTAATTTAAACGCTGAACATCCTGCACCCAGGGAGGAACCTTACGGAACTGTAGTCATTATCTTTCCAGTCTCTCAGTGCCACACTAGAAAACTGAACTGAAGTTAGGAGGATTTGAGCCTTTATCTCCTTCTTAAAGATAGGATTTTCTTTTCTTTTTAAAATTTTCTAGGCCTCTGATGCTTCCCCCTCCAGGAGTTCTGCTGCAGCTGCCTGCTCTGCTGGTGTCCTGGAAGCAACTCCCTTAAGACCAAGCAGATTCGAAAATATGTAACTTATATGAACATCATTTCAAGGCTATTTCCACCCTGCCTTTTCTTCCCCTTTTCATATTCTGGGGGTTGCAAGCTTTACCTTTCGCTTGTATAATCACCCAGGTCATTTTAATCTGTGGTGTCTTTGATCTGAAGGACACATCACCGGGAGTCAAGTTAACTTTGACATTTTCTGCTTACAATTTGGAGTAAGTAATATTACCTTCAGGTTCTTCTGTTTCTGACCTTTCCTTTCTGTCTACTACCTAAGGAGACTCCCTTGCTAGGTGTGTAATGTTCAGTACCCAAACCAGCCTTTGATGACTGGCAGTCATCACTGGCAGTCCTCTCCATTTGCTTTTGTGGAAGACAGAAACTCTTCTCCTCTAGGCCTTCACAGGCAGATACAAATAAGAAGGTAAAGAGCAAATGTTTAAATCTTCAACTGGACTTTGTGAAAGGTGATCAGAAGTGCATCTTGTCTAGGGTTTGCCTCGAGTGTGGCTGTGTACCCACACACTCACTGCCACAGCAGCAGGACCTGGGAGAGAATAGGGAAAATGAGAGAGTGAGGAGGTTGAGGATCAAAATAAAGTCAGGAACATCAGATTGCATTTCTAAAAGGAATAGTATGACAGGGTGAGATAGCAGGTGTCTGGACCAGGCTTTCTTTCCTAGCTTTGTCTTTTATTGGCTTAAAAAGACTAGGAGCTAAAGGAGCGTCCTATGTCTCCTTGCACAAAATAGAGTTTTCATGTTCATTAAATATGACCAACTGTCTGGATAACTTCTTTCCAGTGCAGTTTTCTTTTGTTTCAGATTCTCAATCCTGTCATCACAATCTTTCTTACTTTCATAATGGGCAGCTGTTGAAGTTTTGAACAGAACTTGTTTCTGTCCAGAAAGTTCGTGATCATACAAGCTGCTGACCTCTGCTTGGTTTCAGTAGTGAATCCCTGAATGGGATTTTAGGTAGTGCTTAGTACTAGGAACTTTTCATTGCTTGGTAAACTGGGCATCACATTTCACAAGTGATTGCTGTTATCTACAGCCATTCCTTTAAGGCAGACTGCACCAAACCTGGACATTGAGATTTAACAAGCCCAAGTGCAAGGTTCTACACTTTGGCCACAACAACTCCAAGCAGTGCTACAGGGTGGGGACAGAGTGGCTGGAAAGCAGCCAGGAAGAAAGAGACCTGGGAGTACTGGTAGATAGTAGCTGAAGATGAGCCAGCAGTGTGCCCAGGTGGCCAGGAGAGCCAATGGCATCCTGGCCTGGATCAGGAACAGTGTGGCCAGAAGGACAAGGGAGGTTATTCTGCCCCTGTACTCAACACTGCTCAGGCCACACCTTGAGTGCTGTGTCCAGTTCTGGGCTCCTCGATTCAAGTGAGATGTTGAGGTGCTGGAACATGTCCAGAGAAGGGCAACGAAGGCTGGTGAGGGGCCTGGAGCACAGCCCTGTGAGGACAGGCTGAGGGAGCTGGGGTTCAGGGGCAGACCTCATTGCTGTCTACAACTACTTGAAGGGAGGCTGTAACCAAATGGAGTTGGTCTCTTCTCCCAGGCAACCAGCAACAGAATGAGGAGACAAAGTCTCAAGGTATAGGATGGATGTTAGGAGGAAGTTTTTTCCAGAGAGAGTGATTGGCATTGGAATGGGCTGCCCAGGGAGGTGGTGGAG
Organism: Tricholaema leucomelas; assembly: GCA_013400475.1. Lineage (NCBI taxonomy): Eukaryota > Metazoa > Chordata > Aves > Piciformes > Lybiidae > Tricholaema lacrymosa > Tricholaema leucomelas. Next base: position 71,886 of record WAAF01002672.1, on the reverse strand, counting down.
TTACTGTCTCTGGAGGTGTTCAAGCAAAGCCTGGATGAGGCACTTAGTGCCATGGTCTGGTTGATTGGCTAGGGCTGGGTGCTAGGTTGGACTGGATGATCTTGGAGGTCTCTTCCAACCTGGTTGATTCTAAATAGCTATTCATCCATGAGCATCCCTCCATGAGTATCCCATAGAAATTGTAAATAATATCATTGCTTTTCTGCTCATCTTGACAGGACAATTTCCAGTGGAGATTTAAATCTATTAGAAGCAAGAACAATGTGAATCTAGGTATGTCTTTGAAGGGCTATAGGTCATACATGAAAAGTTTGCATCTTGATTGCTTTTGTCAGAGCTGAAAGTGTGAGAAGGACCTAAGTCCTGTAGATTCAGCCATTAGTGTCTCAGACCCATGAAAGCTGAATTATACCATCCATTTGCCAGGTATGTGATACAGTTACACAGAGGACATGGATAGCATACTGCTGAATTAATTAATTTATTGCAAGTTGGAGAATTACATCTGAATTCATCCCAAGTTCAATTTACATCTGGTTAGGGCAAGAGCAATGAAAGCTTAAAGGCTGATGAATTAAGTTTGCTATATCCTGGAACCTTAGACCAAGGCTTGTAGTTTCACAGGTGTATCTCTGATAAGTTTTCAGTGTGCAGACCTCACTCAGCAGGAAACCCTCAAAATAGGAACAGTGTATGGATATTAAACTCATTCTGGTCCCACTTTCATGGTACATAGCTTTGCTCGTAAGCATTGGCCATGTTATATCTGCATAGCCTATTCATATCCCATTTGTTTAGCTGCCTGCCTTCATCCAAGCCAAATCCACCATTTCAGTGGTGAATATTTTCCCATTTGAAAATGAAACAAACCAAAACACAACACACATAACACCAAACCAAAGCATTTTGGGATCATTCATGCTAATAAACACGGTAAATATCAAAGTGCTTTCATGACAGTTAGCTGGCTGTGATCAGAAGCTAAACAAAAACCCCATTTGAATACAAAATATTCTCAGTGACATAATTTCCTTTCAGTATTTTTTGGAAAGATGTTACGAGGACAAAACTAATTTTTGTGGTCAATTAAATGCTTTTATTTTGAGTTTAACTGGATACAGAATTATGCAACCTTCTGTCTGATTCTTCCCAGACCTTGGCAGGAATAGGCTTACTGGTTACAAATTTTTGGTGGGGCAGAGAGGCCAACAAAGTGAAAACAAAATGCAGCAGCCATTCACTGCACCTATCTACTATGGCTTAGCAATAAATACAACCAAGCAAGCACCCTTCTGGGGAAACAAAATATTGAAAATGTACTTTGAGTGTGGTTGGCTTTTTATTGTTCCTATCTCCTTCCAATCCCTACCAATCTGTTGTTCAGTGGCATTCAGGAGAGCAGAAAGTGTGCTTCATGATTCATCAATCGCTATGTTGTAGGATACAGGTTTCCTCAATGGTGTCTGCTGTTGTCCCAGACTTGCTTTATTCCTGACTCTTCTAATTATCCTGTACAGATTAGTTTTCATTCTTCCCAAGGTAATAATAACCCATAATAAATTATATAGAATCATAGAATGGTTAAGGTTGGAAGGGACCTCAAAACTCATCCAGTTCCAACCCCCCACCATAGGCAGGGACAGCTCCCACTGGAACAGGTCACTCAAGGCCTCATCCAACCTGGCCTTGAACACCTCCAGGGAATGAGCAGCCACAACCTTCCTGGGCAATCTGTTCCAATGTCTCACCACCCTCACTGGAAAGAACCCTTTTGTAACATGTAGTTTGAATCTCCCCTCTGCCAGTTTAAACCCTTTACCCCTCATCCTATCATTACAAGACCTTGTAAACAGTCCCCTCCTCAGCCTTCCTGTAGGTCCCTTTCAGATACTGGAAGGCCACTATAAGGTCTCCTCTAAGCCTTCTCTTCTCCAGGCTGCAGAGACACCAGCTCTTGTAGCCTGTCCTCATAGCAGAGCTGCTGCAGCCGTCTCAGAATCTTTGTGGCCCTCTTCCGAACTCAGTCCAACAGTTCCACATCCTTCTTGTGTTGGGGGCTCCAGAACTGCACACAGGACTCCAGGTGGGGTCTGACAAAGGCGGAGTAAAGGGGCAGAATCCCCTCCCTTGCCCTGCTGACCACACTGCTCTTGCTGCAGCCCAGCACAGGGTTGCTGTCTGGGCTGCACTCACACTGCAGGCTCCTGTTGAGCTTTTCATCACTCCAGACCCCCAGGGCCTTTTGCCTTAGGGCTGCTCTCAGCCTTTCGTCACCCAGCCTGGAGTTGTGCTTGGGATTGTGCTGACCCAGGTGCAGGACCTTACACTTGGCCTTGTTGAGTTTCAACCTGCTCCTTCCTGCATCAGATAAAAATCCAATCAACCAAATCTATCACTTGAGTGATAGAAGAAACTCTGAAGAAAGCAGGCACACTGTGATTTTGGCTCTGAGCCCTGCTGCTTAGCTCATTGCTGTTTTAAGAGTCATATGGAATGAAAATCACATTTAGGACCAAGTTGTGAAGTCTCTTTTTAACCTGAGCTATTTTTAGGAGTAATGATGTTAGAAATAATTATGATAATGATAAACACAATGGACTAAGAAACAATGTAGCTTCCTTTTTAGAAAATTTAAGATCCCAAACTCTCCTAGCACATTGCTGGCTTGCAAAGCCCAAACACCAGCTCAAAACCCATGTCCAAAACCCATGCCAAGTGAATGTGGTACCTTGAGTCNAGGTGTTGAAAAAAAGCCTGGATAAGGCACTTAGTGCCATGGTCTGGTTGATTGGGCAGGGCTGGGTGCTAGGTTGGACTGGATGATCTTGGAGGTCTCTTCCAACCTGGTTGAATCTGTTCTATTCTAATCACTGGAGAAAAAAGTTTCACTGGCAGAGGAAGCTACTTGACTTGAGCTTACTCCAGTGGGCTGCTGGGTTGGCTTTCCCTGATTTTGATGACCAGGTGCTAGGAGAGAGGCTGTGAATAGCCACAGAAAGTAAATGTTTGTGCTTGGCCAAATGAAAACTTCACACAATGGGTCAGGGAAATACTACCTGTATTCTGGTTGTGTTTATAAAACTAAAGTTGACAAGCCAGACTCCCAGGACACAGAGCCACCATGCAGCAATAGGGAGCAGCCACAGTTGAAAGAAAAACATTAGGAGAAGCAGTTAGGCAAAGACTTCTTCCTATGTGCAGTCTTGTTCCCTCTCACCTTCTGTTCCTTGTATAAAGGTTGTCTAATCTTCATCCTGAAGTGTTCGTGCTTTTATTAAGGTTTCATGCTGACAGATCTCAAGAGTTATTGGATAACTCAGGAAGACATATGTACAGTTAATTAGAAATGAATGCAATATTACATCAAAAGGCTTCAACTGCTAAGTTTTAAATGGTTATAATTAACTTGCTCTTTGATTCTGAGCTGAATTGACTAAAGAGACAATGAAGGTCAATTTCCGTTCACTTGGAAAAAAATGAGAAGTAGAATAGCCATTAATTTAAAAAGACCCCAAACCCTCAGTTGTGAAGCTGTTCAGTTATGCTGTGCTGCCTCCACGTGAAGGCAAGGCAGTGAAAATCCCTTTAATAGGCACTCCTGTTATCCTTTGTTACAGAAATACAGACTCTGATTCACTCGATATGGGAAACAGAAAGGAGAGTTAATGGTAGATGGTCAGCTTGGTGCAGATGTGGATTAGATGCTAAGACTCTGAAGGTAAGGCAGAGTGTGGATTTTGAAGCAGTGCTTCTTCAGGTGAAAATCCATAATCTGTACAAATATAAGGAGTGATAGGGAATTTCCTTTTCAGAAATTGCAGATTTTCAGTATTTCAAAGCATTACTAATTTATTAGCTAAATACATATATTTAGAAGGTTTTAAATGTGTGTGTAAAGTTGGAACTCCTCCACTCTCCAGAGCCCTCTTCAGCAGACCCTGCATCCATAACACCCAGTTATTAACACTAGAGGAATCATAGAATCCTAGAATCAGTCAGGGTTGGAAGGGACCACAAAGATCACTCAGTTCCAACCCCCCTACCATGGGCAGGGACACTTGTGCTAGTTTGAGCCTAGCTAGCATGTTTTGGTGAGAAGAACTAGATGATAGGCTGTAAAATGAAAACAATGGTGAGGTCTACTTCCCTCACAGTCTTGCTGGGATGTGTAAAGAAGAAAGGCAAAACAAAGATTAGGTCACTTGCTTCTTCTCTTTGCCTGCTGGGGAGAAGCTGAGGCTGCTGGCTGGACTCCATCTTGCTTTCTAACCTCACCCTTCCTTTGCTTGGCTGCTTCACCTTGCTTTTTAACCCTCTTGGCCGAACCTCCATTCTTCCTTGGGACTGGAGTAAGGTTGAGAGGGGTAGGGGAAGGTGAGGGGGCTTGAGAGCCCCTCCTGGGGACTCAGGTTTCTGGGAGGGGAATTGTGTTTGTATTACCTTTTTTACTTTGTCTATTATCTGTCTCTAACTGTATATACTGTAAATATCTGCTTGTAAATTGTGCCAGCTGTAAATATAAGCTTCATTCAAATTTCCAGAGCTGGCTGAGTCTAGTCTGGGTGATTTCTAAAAGTGTGGGGGGGCGGGGGATACCTAAACCATCACACCTCACACTAGATCAGGCTGTCTAGAGCCTTATCCAGCCTGGCCTTAAACACCTCCAGGGATGAGGCTTTCACCAGCTCCCTGGGCAGCCCCTTCCAAGGTCTCACCACCCTGGAAATAGGATACCTGGTCATTTGCATTTTTCTACTTGTCTTGTATTTGGACATATTTGTTCCCAGAGAAGCAGCTACCTGGGCTCGAGAGTTCCTTACTGCTTTGTTTAATCCTGAGGAGATGCCATTAGCTCCTTTGACATCAGAAGAAAAGGGCAAATATGATGCATAATCACATTATTAAGTAGCAAATACAAACAGAAGTATCCCTCAACAGTGCAGCAGAAGGAAATAGAATGTATCATAGAATCACAGAATCTCAGGGGCTGGAAGGGACCTCAAAAGCTCATCCAGTCCAGCCGCGCTGCCAGAGCAGGATCACCATATATCACTATACCAGATCACACAGGAACATGTCTAGGTAGATTCTGAGTGTCTCTAGAGAGGGAGACTCCACACCCCCCCTGGGCAGCCTGTTCCAATGTTCTATCACCCTCACAGGGAAAATAATCCTCCTCATGTTTAAGTGAAACTTCCTATGCCTCAGCTTCTACCATTGCCCCTTGTTCTGTCATCGGGCATCACTAAGAAGAGCCTGGCTCCAGCCTCCTGGCTATCACCCTTTACATATTCATAAATATTGGTGAGGTCACCTCTCAGACTCCTCTTTTCCATGATAAAGAGCCCCAGCTCTCTCAATCTCTCCTCGTAAGAGAGATGCTCCATTCTCTTACTCATCTTTGTGGCTCTGTGCTGGACTCTCTCAAGCAGTTCTGTGACCCTCTTGAACTGTGGGGCCCAGAACTCCACAGTGCTCACCAGGGTAGAGTAGAGGGGCAGGAGAACTTCTCTCCACCTACTAGCCACACCCACACTAAAATTCTGACTGAATGCTTATGAAAGTCTGTGGCTGGCTTTGGACCTGACAGAAGCAGCTTGGCTGTGCAACCTTCTTAGTTATTCCTGATCTTAGAGGAATGCAACAGCCAGAGCATCTCTGTGGGTGGCAGCAGCACCGAAATCACCAGCACAAGCTGAATGCCTGTGCTGCAAGTATTTCAAAAGTCTATGTCCTTTAAAACAAGCCAAAAAGAAGTCTGTTCACAGTGCAGCAGAAAATGTCAGCCCTCCTGCCATTGATGTTAAAGGTAAAAATAAAGAAAGGAGCTTATAACTTCTCATCTATCCTGCCCCACACATCTCACAGTGCAGATTATCCACTTTATAGTGCTTATCAAGTAGGATCATGACATGCTCAAAAAATTCTGGTACCAACCTTGTGCTGGATTGTCAGGAGAAAATTTGTCAGGCTTAAGAGAGTGCCCACAAGAGATGAATGAGTGCAGCCCCAATCTCTTCCCAGGAAAGGAAGCATCCAAGTCTGGATTTATTTTTCTCACAGGTTTTGGTGCAGTGGGAAGGTGACTCTGGGTACAAGTGTGCACATGCAGCCCAGACATCAACCCTGTGCTGGGCTGCAGCAAGAGCAGTGTGGGCAGCAGGGCAAGGGAGGGGATTCTGCCCCTTGGCTCTGCTCTCCTGAGACCCCACCTGGAGTCCTGTGTGCAGTTCTGGAGCCCCCAACACAAGAAGGATGTGGAACTGTTAGAGTGAGTCCATAGGAGGGGCACAAAGATGCTCAGAGGGGTGCAGCAGCTCTGCTATGAGGACAGGCTACAAGAGCTGAGGCTCTGTGGCCTGGAGAAGAGAAGGCTTCGAGGAGACCATATAGGCCTTCCAGTATCTGAAGGAGCCTACAGAAAGGCTGGGGAGGGACTATTGACAAGGTCTTGTAATGACAGGATGAGGGGTAATAGGTTTAAATTGGCAGAGGGGAGATTCAAACTACATGTTACAGAAGGGTTCTTTGCAGTGAGAGTGGTGAGTCACTGGCACAGGTTGCCCAGGAAGGTTGTGGCTGCTCATTCCCTGGAGGTGTTCAAGGCCAGGTTGGATGAGGCCTTGAGTGACCTGTTCCAGTGGGAGTTGTCCCTGCCTATGGTGGGGGGTTGGAACTGGACGAGTTTTGAGGTCCCTTCCAACCTTAACCATTCTATGACTCTATAAAAAGCCCCATGGTGGTATAACATTAAGATACATAAACATTTTTGGCAGTAGTCTGCACATTATCCAAGTGAATGTACTGCTGGAAAATAAAAAGTTAAGGGACACAGAGGAATGTTGTAGGACAGAGTGATGCTGTACAGCATTGCAGGACAGGAAATCCACAGCAGGCATCCTGGGAAGGAAACAAAGATTTAGAAAAACAGAACACAGTAATTATCCAAGCTTGAATCTTGCCAAGGCTCTAGAGCCCACATCCTTGCATCTCTTTTAATACCTCTACCAAAAAATTGTTTCAGTCCTATGTGCCTCATCCACCAAGCAGCACTGGGCCCTAACTTGAAAAGCCCTTTCTTAGTTTCTTTATTTAGTATGTGAGGAAAGAGCATTGCTGGTAATTTCACTGATGCTTCCTTGGATGATCCTGCTTCAGACAGCTGACAGGAAAGAAATCTGAGCTAATACAACCCCAGCTGTTTGTAACTTAGTGCAAAACATTTTCTCATGGTTTAAAACTGAGCTCACTCTACCTGTGTTACAATTAAAACACTTTTGTTTGGCTGCTTTGTAGAGATTTCTTTCTAGAGCTTTATTTAGAGATCCACTTTGGATCTCAGAAATCAGCAGTCAGAAAACTTGAGCAATCAGTGCTATTCATGCTGAACTTGTGTACTCTCTGCATTCAGAGCTGAGTCTAAATGAGAGCTCAGCTGCTATGGCCAAGCCTGACAATACAGAGATGAACCTAGAAAGATCTGTTAAGTGTCAGACCATTTCATGTGTTATCACAGGAATGTGTCTTATGAGTCCAGGTAGGACAGAAGGCTCCCTGGCAGTGGACTTTGCGTCATGGACCTTGAATAAAGTTTGGATTTTCAACTGTGTGCCTCCAGATTCACTAAAATTCCTACTAAAGCAGGTGCCACAAACCCAGAACTGCAAAGCTCTCCCATCTGGGTGAGCAGAAAGTTGAAATAACGCTGGAGAGAATATCCTGAGCAATAAGGAGTGTTAACAAGCAAACATGAAACTGGGACAAAAATATATATATAAGAAATGACATATTTCACAGAATCAACCAGGTTGGAAGAGACCTCCAAGATCATCCAGTCCAACCTAGCACCCAGCCCTGGCCAATCAACCAGACCATGGCACTAAGTGCCACATCCAGGCTTTTCTTGAACACCCTCAGGGACGGCAACTCCACCACCTCCCTGGGCAGCCCATTCCAATGCCAATCACTCTCTCTGCCAATAACTTCCTCCTAACATCCAGCCTATACCTCCCCTGGCACAACTTGAGACTGTGTCCCCTTGTTCTGTTGCTGCTTGCCTGGGAGAAGAGATCAACCCCACCTGGCTACAACCTCCCTTCAGGTAGTTGTAGATAGCAATGAGATCCCTCTTGAGCCTTGTGCTAGTTTGAAGCTAGCTAGAATTTTTTGGTGGGAAGGGCTAGATCATAAGCTGAGAAATGAAAACAAATATATTTAATGAAGCCTTGATCAACCTTTTCTAGTGGGAGATGTCTTGTCCTATGGCAGAGGGTTGGAACTAGATGACCTTTGAAGTCCCTTCCAACCTTAACCACTCAATGATTCTATGATTCTATGATTTCTCCCCCTCTTTTTTTTTTTACTTATTCCAGAGAAATTTCTTGCTAAGAAATTTTTTCAAGCTACTTGGCAGTTAAGAATGGCCCTTAGGAAACAGCCCTTCTGCTTGTGCTAGCCTGCACGTATTTGACTCTGTGTTTTCCCAGGTGGACCAGAGCTGGAAGTGGAAGGCTTCAGGCAGCATATTTGTGTGCTTGATAGATGAACAAATCAGAATATTTACAAGACTTTCTAAATCAGTCTCACCCTATTATGCATTTTCTACTGTTGCTGTGGAAGTCTCTTCTCATCTGGAAGCTGAGGTTTTGAAAAGGTTAAAAAATGAAATTATGTGATACCACTATTTTTGTTTAAGAGGAAAAAGATATAAAGTGTGGCGAGTAGGACAAGGGAGGTTATTCTACCCCTGTACTCAGCACTGGTCAGGCCATACCTTGAGTGCTGTGTCCAGCTCTGGGCTCCTCAATTCAAGAGAGATGTTGCAGTACTAGAATGCGTCCACAGGAGGGCGACAAAGCTGGTGAGGGGCCTGGAGCACAGCCCTGTGAGGAGAGGCTGAGGGAGCTGGGGGTGTGCAGCCTGCAGAAGAGGAGGCTCAGGGCAGACCTCATTGCTGTCTACAGCTACCTGAAGGGAGGCTGTAGCCAGGTGGAGTTGGTCTCTTCTGCCAGGCAATCAGCAACAGAAGAAGGGGACACAGTCTCAAGTTGTGCCAGGGGAGGTGTAGGCTGTATGATAGGAGGAAGTTGTTGGCAGAGAGAGTGATTGGCATTGGAATGAGCTGCCCAGGGAGGTGGTGGAGTCGCTGTGCCTGGAGGTGTTGAAGCAAAGCCTGGCTGGGGCACTTAGTGCCATGGTCTGGTTGATTGGGCAGGGCTGGGTGCTAGGTTGGACTGGGTGAGTTTGGAGGTCTCTTCCAGCCTGGTTGTTTCTATGATTCCTCCCCCTTTCTGTTTGTAGGTAGACATGCATACAGCAGCCTCTTGAATCACAGAATGGTTTGGGTTGAATCCTTCTGTCATGCTTTATGTATTAATGGTGTACATGGATATGTAGCTGTGAATATTGGAAATTATAAAGAGCTTTTCACCGTTTAGATCAGCTGAAGCCCATTCAGGCTTTATTGTCTTGTTAGTTGAATCTGTTTTAAAAGATCTGATGCAGCTGAAAATGATAGAGTGGATTATAGAGGGATTATGAAGTGGGTTACACTTTGTGATATCCTTGAAATCTACATGTTTTAGAATCACAAAATGAAAGAAATTTGTTATCACTTCATGCAAAAACTAATTTGGGTTGTAAACTGTGCTGCCGTTTAAAAATCAAATGAATTCTTTAGGATCTGTTCTTCTTGTGCACCTTTGTACATTCCTCACTGTATCTACTGGACAGTAAATGTAAAATTCATGCTTTTATTTCTATCTTCATTCGTGCATGCAGCACACTTCACCATGAGAGTGGTGAGAGGCTGGAATGGGTTGCCCAGAGGGGGGTGAGGCCACATCCCTGGAGGTGTTTAAGGCCAGGCTAGATAAGGCTATGGCCAACCTGGTCTAGGCTAGAGTGTCCCTGTCCATGGCAAGGGGGTTGGAACTAGATGATCCTTGTGGTCCCTTCCAACCTTGACTGTTTCTATGATTCTATGATTCCATATATAAAGAGTTCTTGTAGTTGTTTTGTAGAATGAGGAGGCTGCTGTAAAGCTCATTACACAGAGCTTACTTTCTGAGTTAAAGGTAACAAGAGAAACTCTTCATCTTACACATCAAACTCTCTGTAGATTTAAGCCTATTTCCAAATGATATAAACCAAACAGGGACAGGCTTTGTGTAAACTGAAGTGAGCTTTTACAAACCTTTTTGAATCAGTTTGACTAAACCTTAAATAAAAGCATATACATTCTCATCTAAACAACTTTTGGCTGAGTATTTTGTTGGCCTAAATAGTCTAGTAGATATTTACTACTTTGCTCATTGTTATCCTTAATTTGTAGCATATTGTGTAAATGCAGTTTATACTTACATCACTTATAAATAGCTTTTGTGGTCTAGCAGGGTATATACAAAAGCAATGTGCATGCTAAAACAGATTAGCCATGTGTGGTTAATTGCAAGAGAGTGCAATACAGATATATTGCTGCATGCTGTTGTTATTAAACCTAGATATGGAATACAGAAGTGAAAAGGCATAAGGACATACATTCCACACTGATTTTATACATTTTGAGTGCTCTGTTTTGACTTCTGGAACAGGCTGCCCAGGGGAGGTTTTGGATCTCCCTCTCTGGAGATAGTCAAAAGGTGCCTGGATGCGTTCCAGTATGCTCTGCTCTAGGTGATCCTGCTCTGGCAGGGGGGTTAGACTGGATAGCTTTCAAGGTCCCTTCTAGCCCCTAACATCCTGTGATTATTAGTCTCTGGTTACTGGAATCTGTGAAATATTTTAAGGAATCATAGAATGGTTTAGGCTGGAAGGAACCTCAAGGATCATCCAGTTCCAACTCCCAGCCATAGGCAGGGACACCTCCCACTAGAACAGGTTGCTCAAGGCCTCATCCAGCCTGGCCTTGAACACCTCCAGGGAGGGAGCAGCCACAACCTCTCTGGGCAACCTGTGCCAGTGTCTCACCACCCTCATTGGAAATAAAGTCTTCCTAACATGTAGTTTGAATCTCCCCTCTGCCACTTTAAACCCATTATCCCTCGTCCTGTCATTACAAGACCTTGTCAATAGTTTCCCCCAGCCTTCCTCTAGCCCTCTTCAGATACTGGAAGGCCACTCCAAGGTTTCCTTGAAGCCTTCTCTTCCCCAGGCTACAGAGCCTCAACTCTTGTAGCCTGTCCTCATAGCGGAGCTGCTGCACCCCTCTGAGCATCTTCGTAGCCTCCTCTGGACTCATTCCAACAGTTCCATGTCCTTCTTGTGTTGGGGGCTCCAGAGCCCCGATAATAATAATCCAGAATAGTTATTACAGATAATGCATTTAGGCAAGTTGTTAATCCTGCAGTGACTTTTAAAGGTCTTCTTTGCAAGCAAAGGGTTACTTTGAACAAAAAAGAAGGTAATGTAGGACTGGATCTGATGTGTTTGTGTAACTCTGCAGCTATGTAACTGCATACCACTCTGGAGCTCCCTGCTTCCAGGTTGAAAGTGACAATTCAGTGTGGCTGTGGTTATTTCAACAAATACATTTTACTTGCTAAGTTTTGGTATGCATAATTCTCTGGATGAGACTTTACTTTTTTTAGCATGGTTTTGGCTTGCCTACCAAGCCAAGGACAGGAGTCTACAAAACCACTGATCATAGAGAAGATCCTTTACCTCAAAGGTTGTCAAATACAGTACATTTCCCCCCCCCTGCAGATTAGAATCATAGAATCATAGAATCAGCAAGGGTTGGAAGGGACCACAAGGATCATCTAGTTCCAGCCCTCCTGCCATGGGCAGGGACACCTCACACTAGATCAGGCTGTCCAGAGTCTCATCCAGCATGGCCTTAAACACCTCCAGGGATGAGGCTTTTACCACCTCCTTGGGCATATGTATCTGCTTGCTACATACATAATAGTGGACAGGCTCCAAGGTGACCTTATTGTGGCCTTTCAGTATCTGAAAGGGGCCTACAAAAAAGCTGGGGAGGGACTTTTTAGGATATCAGGGAGTGACAGGACTAGGGGGAATGAAGCAAAGCTGGAGGTGGGGAGATTCAGACTGGATGTGAGGAGGAAGTTCTTCATGAGAGTGGTGAGAGGCTGGAATGGGTTGCCCCAGCGAGGTGGTTGAGGCCCCATCCCTGGAGGTGTTTAAGGCCAGGCTGGATAAGGCTATGGCCAACCTGGTCTAGGGTAGAGTGTCCCTGCCCATGGCAGGGGGGTTGGAACTGGATGATCCTTGTGGTCTCTACCATCCCTGACTGATTCTATGATTCTTTGATTCTATAACAGCAGAAAGATTAAAGGGCAAGTGAACAGAATGTCCTGGATGCTGTTTTTCTCTTAACAGTTTCATATTTTATAACAACATGGAGTAAAGAGGGGGGAAAAAAGAGTAAGAAGATCCTCCAGCATATTGTGAAATGTCTATGACGTCTGTCTCCCTTGCAGAAAAGCTTTTTGATCTGTATGTGGTTCATGATCTTTAGCAAATCTGATCTGTAAGATAATGTAAAGATTAATAGTTGATTTAGTTTTCATTAGATTAAAAGCATGGTGAGAGGCATTAGTATTGTAAATTTGGTCACTTAGAAAATTCAGGAAAGTCCTCTCCCCCTACCCCTGCCCCCAAAACAAAATAAAAAGAAGAGAAAAAAACACCTCTATTTTTGGTAGCTGAATTGGACAGCAAATTGTCCTACAGTGGTGAGAGAGTCCTCTGTGGGAGTTTTGGCTGTCTGTGGTGTGTGTCAGTCCTTTCAACAGAGCCAGCTTTAGATGCTCTTTTAGCTGAAAAGTCCATTCTGGAGTCTCAGTTTCTGTTCTGGGAAGCTCCCCAGAACAAAAGAAGGGATGACATGCATTCACCCACACCCAGCTGTGGTCCTAGACCTCCTCCATATCTCTGCTTCCTACTCCTGGCCTCCCTCATCCCTTTCCAGGCATGAGAAAGACCTGCAGAGAAAGCCAGGAAGCCTGATCTGAGAGATGTGGAGGTGCTGGGGTGAGTCCAGAAGAGGACAACAAAGCTGGTGAAGGGCTTAGAGAATAGATTTGATGAGGAGAGACTGAGGGAGATGGGGATGGTTAGTTTGAAAAAGAGGAGGCTGAGAGGAGACCCCATTGCTGTCTGCAGCTACCTGAGGGGACATTGTGGAGAGGTTGGTGCTGGTCTCTTCTCACAGGTAATTGGAGACAGAACAAAGGGAATGGCCTCAAGCTGAGACTGGGTATGTTTAGATTGGACATTAGGAAAAAGTTTTTCATGGAGAGAGTGGTCAGGGACTGGAATGAGCTGCCCAGGGAGGTGGTTGAGTCCCCAACCCTGGATGTGTTTAAGGGTGGTTTGGATGTGGTGCTTAGGGATACGGTTTAAGGTGAATGTTGTAGAGAGGGGTTATAGCTTGGGCTTGGTGATCCTGAAGGTCTCCAACCTGGATGTTTCTGTGATTCTGTGAAAATGTGGATATTTACAATATGAATTGTGAATAACTCCTGATATGGAAGGGCTAAGATGTACTGCCTGTAGATCAATGCAGAAAACCTTCCCCTCTGCTATCAGCACTGAGCTGATGATTTTCCAGTATTTAATTAGGTGTGCAGAGTTGTCTGCTAATGCCCATTATGGATTCTGTGTGACAAATTGCACAACTTTTGCAGAAGTGAAGGAAAAAAAAGAATGGCAGCTACTTTTTACTATGGGTGCAACTGCAGAAGACATTAATTAACCATCAGATAAAACTCTGCCACTTGGAAAAATTGACTGGACTAGATGTCAGTGACAGGCTGATGCTGTCTAGGCATGTGCAGGAAATTCCATCCAAATACTTTAGCTATTAATGAGAATGTGGTTGAGGAAAATGCATCTAATGAAGTCAAAAGTCTTTGCTTACCTTCTGTTCAGATATTGAGCACTAAAATCCATGTGGTTAAGTGTTCACTGACTGCTGCATCTCTCCCCCTGTTGAAGCGGTGAGCAGGTCTGGAAGGCTAACAGCCTGGACTTGAGAGGATGAACCCAGATCTGCAATGTGTCCTCTTCTTGCTTGACATCTGCCTCTTGTGCTTGGAACCATGCTGCTAACACCATAATGACAAAGATCAAGGCCAAACATCTGCAAGAGAAGGACAAAGAGGAGCTGCTGATGCAAATGGATGGTCAGAAGCTAGACCAGGCTCAAGGCCATGTGGTGAAGGGCCCGGGGGAACACTATTTAAAACTCCAGGATACGTTGGTCTCCAAATCCTCAGCCAGAGGTGTGGCTGGACCAGTCAGTACCAGAAGGAGAGCTTGAGGAAATTTTACAAAGACAGAAAGCACAAACCTCTTGAGCAGGGGCCCCAAATGACATATGGCTGGCAAAACACATGAAATGAGCACAGAGACAGTCTGAGACTAAAAACCATCAACAAAAGGAACAAAAAGCTATGCCAAATCCAGAGGTTCACTGTTGGGTCATAAAACTGCCATGCACTAAAGGTCTTAATTCTATTTAAGAAGTATTTCCTCATTAAACAGAAGATTCTTTTGGGGAAGAAAAGTGTTTTTTTTCCCAGCTGGTTCATACTGGAAGAAGAGGGAAGTTGTGGCTGCATAGACCTACTAAAGAAATTGACAGGACATTACCTGATTAAAATGCAAAACAGGGAAAAAACTCTTGTGTAGGGAAGAGAGGAGAAAGAGGTAAAACTGATAGGATCAGGCAAAAGCTTGATTAAACTTGATTAACAAGAAGAGAAGAGCAAAACCCACTTGGACAGGCTGGGAGTCATGGAGCAAGGGCAAGACTTAGTGGTGCATTTAGGAGACTAAGACTCCTTGGATGAAGAGAAGGGATTGAGAGACTTGAGGAAATTGGAGCAGTAATGACAAGGATGCTCCAGATTATGCCTTGAGGTTAATGGTGGATGTCTGTAAGGAAGAGCCAGGGGGTTCCAGCCCTGCAAAAGGCACACATGGGCCTCATTATTGGTGCTGCACACTGGAATATGGGCTAGTTTCTTTTCAGTTTCTGTTTGTGGTGTGTTGTTTTCCTTTGTTTTCAATCTGGGGCATTGCACAAAAACAAACTGTCAAAAGCCATTACTGAAGTTGCAGTTTCTGCTAGCTCAGGAGCCTCTACTGCTCATCTGTAACAGGAGTCTTGGTGCACAGCTCATTTGAGTTTACAGTGTCCTCGTACCAACAGTCTGCTAAGGCTTGCCCAAGGCAGCAGTAGATGTTTTTAGTTGCTGCTAAAAAGGTACCTGGAACCAAGGAAAATCTTGGCTATCCTTTTGCAGGAATGCATATATAGAATCATAGAATCAACCAGGTTGGAAGAGACCTCCAAGATCGTCCAGTCCAACCTAGCACCCAGCACTATCCAATCAAATAGACCATGGCACTAAATGCCACATCCAGTATTTTATTGAATACCTCCAGGGATGGCGACTCCACCACCTCCTTGGGCAGCCCATTCCAATGCCAATCACCCTCTCTGCCAACAACTTCCTCCTAACATCCAGCCTAGACCTCCCCTGGCACAACTTGAGACTGTGTCCCCTTGTTCTATTGCTGGTTGTCTGGGAGAAGAGACCAATCCCCACCTAGCTACATGCATGTACCTGTTCACCTGTGTACGCCTGCCTGCCACTCTGCTCTGGTGAGACCTTTCCTGGAGTTCTGTGTCCAACTCTGGGGTCCTCAAACAATGTAGCACACAATGATATGGCTGATATATATATATTTCATTTACATCCTATATGATGGCATAAAGAGGTCTGCATTTGTTCAGATTCAGAACCTGTCTATCCTGTCAAGGAGCATCTGCTCTTTGACAGTGCTTGTAGGAAATGCCTATAGAAGAATAATCAACTCTACAGTCATATTGCACTGTCTCCCTCCTTCCCAGTTTTCAAATTCTAGTGATGTATGGCTCAGCTTTCCTGTGCTGGAGATGATAGCTTAGTGCTTAATAGCTCTTGATGGATTTTACTTCCCACCCACAATATCCTGTGACAATGAATTTCACACTTTTATACTGTGTGAGGGGGAAGGATCTCCCTTTAGTTGGTTGTACCTGCTGCTTGATGTTTAGTAGTTTCTGTCATGTGAGGCAGACTGAAAATTTGTTCCCTGTTCACTGTCTTCCTGCCAACGCTTCAGGATTATTCATATGCAATGTACACCAAGCACAGCAGTGGAGGAGTCTTAACAGGACAGGCACAGGAACCACCAGACTTTGGGAGAAGCCTTAAATTTTAGTGTTTAAGTTAACAGAGAAGGTGACTCACAGTAAGGAGCAAGTCTGGAGGATATTTAGCCTACCTATTTTTTCCCTTATAGCACAAAAAGAATTGCCACCTAATTCTATTGTGTTATTTGCCTCTGCTTTAAGTGGAAGAAGCTACCCAGAGTAGGGATTTGTTTGTGTATATTCACTTTGCCTGTGAGTTCCTGGGCAGGACTAATTGAAAATAATTAGGCCACCTAATGATCTGACTTCCCATACAATTTAATTAGGCTTTCTTTTTCTCTTGTCTAGTAGAAGCCTTTTATGGACTGAGACCTTTGATGGGAGAAAAAAAAATAAATCTCCAACTGCTAAAACATACTTTGGAATTTCCTAGCATGCACATGCCAGCAGAGCACTTCTATCACTTGGAGGAACAAAGGAGCTTTTGGCCTGAGTTTGAGCAGCTACACAGCAGTGTATGTATCATGTACCCAGGGGCTGGGCAGCTACGCAGCACAATAGTGTATGTGACTGTGTACCCATTAGTGTTTCAAAGGGAGGATACCAGGGAGAGTGATAGAGCTTTATGCATACTGTGTGCTTTGGATTTTAAATGTGAGCTCTCCTGCTTATGCATTTGCAATGCAGATTGGAATGACCTGGGCTGCTGAAGCCTCTCTCAGAAGCTTTGTTTGCCATTTTCCTTTCCCAAGATGGAGTGGCCTTTGGCTATTCCATAATAACGTAGGACTAGGGGGAATGAAGCAAGGCAATTCCATAGTAACATAGGACTAGGGAGAACGGAGCAAAGCCAAAGGTGGATAGGTTCAGACTGGCCATGAGGATGAAGTTTTTCACCATGAGAGTGGTGAGAGTCTGGAATGAGTTGCCCAGGGAGGTGGTTGTGGCCCCATCCCTGGAGGTGTTTCAGGCCAGGCTGGATGAGGCTGTGGGCAGCCTGCTCTAGGGTAGGGTGTCCCTGGGCATGGCAGGGGGGTTGGAACTGGCTGATCCTTGTGGTCCCTTCCAGCCCTGACCAATTCTATGATTCTAAGTACATTTTTGTACTTGAAATTGCCTCTGAAGTATGAACAACATGCTCTCTTCATTGGGTTATTTTGGAGTTACAGGATGAAGCTTACTTTTATCTATGATGCAGAGATGGGTAGTTGTCAAACACAGAGAAGGCTTTACCCAGGAAGTCATTTAGTGTTAGACATTAATAAATAGGTTTCAGTTTTATCACCATTCATATCTCTTAGCCCAAAAGACCAAAAGTTTGGAGAAAAGCCTCTGCAAGTACAGAGTCACTAAGTGTATGCTCAGTCCTGGTGTGTATGCTTGATGGTGTATTCTCATTTACTAGCTGTAGCCACTGAAGCAGGAAAGGTCTTATTCCCCTCCTACTTCCCTTCTTTATAGCTCTCTAGTTTAGACTTCCAGTCTACCTTGTTGTAGCTCTAGGTGATGTGAGACAACTTACCTTACTGATATGACAGATAGAAATGGCCATTTGTCTTAAGGACTTAGATCAGATCATGACAGAATCCAGAAGATGCCACAGCCTGTGCAGGAGACACTGACTCTTCACGTCTGGGAGCAGAGGAGAGGAGGAAGATAAGTCAGAGAAGGGTGAGGTTGCAGCCTCCTCAGGCTCATTGCTACCTATGAAGCCACAGTCTTTGGAGAGCAGGTTTACTCCTGACTAATCTGGATGGGAGTCAAGGTGCTTCTCAGACCCTCAGCCCGTACTGACACTGACTTCTCAGATCCTCAGGTCTAGACAGAACAAAAGCCTTGGCAACACTGGCTGAAGCCTTCCAGCTGGACTCCCTGGTTCTAGAAGAGAGAAGAGATAAAGTGCCAGGTGGAACAGATATCTCAACTATGACAAAGGGCCGAAGATGCAACAGATTAACATTTTAGCAGTTCCAGTTAGCATGTGTCATGTCTGTACTGGCCCACATTGCACTCTAGGTTGGGGACTTACTTGGCATCTCAAAAGAGATCAATGTAGACATCTGGGAAGTTGTTTTTTGTTGGTTTTTTTTGACTGCTCAGAGGTGCTCAAGGTACCTAACATTATCAGTTTCTCTGAGGGGTGCTCAAGGTATCCAACATTATCAGTTTCTCCGAGGGCAGGCTATAGAAAATGGAGCAAGTGTGCATCCCTCAGACACAGCAGCTGCTGCAGTCATACTGGCAAACCCAAGGCTGCAAGGACTTTTTTTCTGCTTGAAGAAAATTTACTACTCTTGTTGGGAACAGATAATTGGGGAGGAAGTTCTGCACCACAAAGGGCATTTCTGAGAAGATTCTTGGATATACTGCAGTTGATTTTCAGGGTGGTGCTCGGAGGCCCAAGTTAGTCTGATGCTATTCTTCTGAAGTTTATA
Organism: Tricholaema leucomelas; assembly: GCA_013400475.1. Classification (NCBI taxonomy): domain Eukaryota; kingdom Metazoa; phylum Chordata; class Aves; order Piciformes; family Lybiidae; genus Tricholaema lacrymosa; species Tricholaema leucomelas. The sequence goes on along the minus strand of WAAF01002672.1, from coordinate 53,280 downwards.
GAAAGCATATTCAGTGACAGGGCCAACATGATACATTGATTTTGTTCATGTGTTTCTGTTTATGGTGACTGAAGCTGGGATTGTGGTGATATGCTTCCAAAGATCATTAATCTTCTAGCATCCTTTTTGTTCTTTCCCCCCCACCCCAGTTATAGATCCTAGCTGTAGATATAGCTGGAAAATGGCTGTCAGAATGGAATACGATAGGAAGCTGCTGGAAAGGAGCCATTGCTGTGCCTTGTTAGAGATTCAAAGCAAAAGCTTTCAAAGAGCAGTCATCTGGCATTCCTACAACCACAGTGTGTGGCACTGCTGAAAAGCCTTGGGAAGAAGGCATCTAGCCCACCTACTTGACTTTTTAAAGCAACTATTGACTACAGACCTAAAGATAGTGTAAGCAATAGAAACCAATGGAGGCAAAGTTTAGTTTTGCTGGGTTGAAACAAACCCAAAAAATCCTTTTGGTCAGTTAGAGCAATTAAAACAGAGTAAGTCAAACAAAGCACAGTGAGGAGTAAAAAGAGCCCTTGACTTGTTAATTATTTGATACATTTGTTGCATGAAATGGAAATGAAACTGAGAATCCACTTAGAAACTCAGATATTTGTTCTTAAAAAAATAAAGAACTTGAGGCAATCGTGAAGTGCAGGCACCCTGTGAAGGACTCTAGTTCTGATTGCTGCAGCTCTGAGTGTGTGAGATAAAGCAAGGGAAAGCAGTACCTCTGAGTGGAGTGTTTTGAGGCAGGTGTAGCAAGCGATCCACCGTTACCATCTGTAGCTGTTTCCTTGCTGATGCCTCTCACAGTGATGAGATTGCTGGCTCAGACTGCAGCTCTGGGTAGATAATGATTTAATTACTCCATTTTTGGATCATTGATCAATGTCATTGATCTCACTTAATGCTTTCAGTAGCTCTGTATATCTAGTGGGTTGGTAGTTACATGCTCAGGGGCTGAACTCTGATCTGTTCAGCTGAGATAACAGCATAATAACTAGCCTATAATTAATAAGTTAGTTTGTGCTTATTATCTGACTATGGAGGGAAAAAAAACTAAATGCAGTTCCTGATGCTATTAACATTGATTCTTCTCTGAAGTTCCTCAAGTCATTTTGCAAAGCTTAGAAGCAAACTAGAAGAAAAACAAAATAAATTGAGCTGCTCCCTAATTTACATTCTTCAGTTCTTCCTAGAGTTAAAAAGTTTCATGAAACAGCTGGATGGTCTTGAAGGACTTTATTTTTCACTTTGCAGTTTGGGTATTTCATTACACGTGCAGCAGAGCTCAGTTATAATCTTCTTCTTCCAAATAAAGACATTTGTGACTTCTGCAAACTCCTGGGAGCTGTGATTTCAGTGTGCATGAGCAGACGGATGGGTACAGCTGGCCACATGGCTGAAGGACTGTTTTAGTCACGTTGCATTTAATTATACATCTATAATCTACTCAAAGACTCAATGTCACCTCTGCTCACGGTGGCTGTGAAGGTGCTGTTACTGACAGGAGACTGGAATATGTTTGCAGTTTAGCTACTGCTGTCCTAGCAGTCAGAGACCAGGTCAGGAAAGCTAAAGCCTAGACAGAATTTAAGCTAACCAGGGACATCAAGGACAGCAAGAAAAACCTTCTATAAATGTCAGTGATAAAAAAACAAACTAAGGCCCACTCTGGAAGGGACCAGGGGACCTGGTCACCCAGGATAAGGAGAAGTCTGAGATAGTCATTGATGTTTTTTGCTTCAGTTGTCACCAGCAAGGGCTCTGACCATAACGCCCAAGTTGCAGAAGGTAAAAGCAAGAACTAGGAAAGTGAAAAACTGAGTAATGGAAAAACTCCATACTAATAAAAACCACTATTGCTGAAAGAACAGGCAAGAGAAAAATGCTTGGTTTATTGCATCCTTTTTCAGAAGGAAGAAACAGAATGGAAAAACATGAATTATAAACAGCACAGGAAAGATCATCTCACAGAGCTGTTGAGAGAAAGGAATTTGAGTTATAAAGAACAAACAAAGCTACAACCCACTTGCCTAAAGTGCTGGAAATGCTGTGTTTTTCTAGGGTCAGAGGTGGCCTCAGGCAGGAGGATGCTAGCATGACCCACTGTACTCACTGGGCACCTGACCCTGGAATGGGACACATCTGTGTATATCCCATATCTGGAGTTAAACTCTAGCAGTTGCTCAGTCATCCAATGACCCTTTCCAGCAGAGAAATGGGGCAGGAAAAAAAAGAAGACCCACAGGTGAAGTGCAAATGGATTGAATGAAAAAATATCCAAACTAATACCTATGTTAGTAGAAAGTATATAAAATTATGCTCAGCCCAGCAAAAGTGCAGCAATCACAACATCCAGGGGCCTCAAGAGCAGGAGAGAGACGAGGAATAAATAAAGGAGAAGCCTAAGCAGGAGGTTTTAGCAGGAAGCTCCCCTATCAGCAAACTTCTCCCTTTATACTGTGAGTGATGCTCATGTTTTGGGATACCTCTGGAGCCAACTCCAGTCTGGCTAACTCAGAGCTGCTAATGGCTGGTGTGGGATTCTATCTCAGCAAAACCAGGACAGGTCATCAAGGTTCTGGGGAGAGCTCTTCATCCTTGACTGGGATGCTGGCAACTGACCACACTGGGGAGCTGCCAACAGTTGTTCAGACCAAGTTTTTTTAACTTAAGGAAGACCTAGAAGATGGACAACTTCTTTTTGAAAGAAAGCCAAGTGACCTAGAAATAAAGCCAGCTGTACAAGACAAGTCAGAACAGCTGCCTACTCTGGGAGTAATTCCTCAGGCAGTATGTGTCTTATGTTTTTACTTCAGGATAAAGACAGGGATGACACTGAGATACTTCTAAGTGCTTTCAAGAGGAAGAGTGAGTTAAAGTAGGAGATTAGAAGTGTTATACTTGTGAAGTAGGAGTATGAAAATGTAATAATAAAGCATTTCCTTATTCATGGAAAAGGTCTGTAGATACCACCTGGCTGGTAGTGCTGTGGAATATAGCAATGGAATGCTTAACCTTCCCTTACTCGCACAATTGCAAATGGCTTGAGATGGCACCCAGAGTATTTATGAGGGAATTTGAAAGAACTTAGGAAATAGGTTGACCTTGAAATATTTTGAGGTAAGAAAATGCTTAAAGAAGTCACTCTTAACAAGGGTTTAACAGCTGACTAGAGATCGATCTGCTCTCAGGACTTCAGCTATTCATGCTTTATGCTCATACTAATTAAATTCTGTAATAGACAGTGAACTAACATGCAAGTAGGCTGGAAGATGTGCACACTTAGAGTTCAGTTGTTGTCTTACTTAAGGTAAACAAAGCATATTATCCATCCAGAGGTTGTAACAAGCCCAAACCAGTAATTCTAGCATCACTGTGACGTCTGTGGCACACAACACAATTGCCATCAGCAGGCTTAACCATGTTAAAATGGGTATGTCCACTTCTGAATGGAGTTTTGCTGTAGGATAGATAGCTCACAGGCTTCAGTGACCCAAAATATGGAAACCACACTCTCTTTCAATAGTGAAAATCAGCATGGGTCAGGGGGCAGTGGAGACAAACTGGAGCACAGGAGGTTCCATGTAAACACAAGGAAAAAAGTATTTTCTCTGGGGATGGTAGAGCCCTGAATCAAGCTCCCCAGTTTAAGAGGGACAGGGATCTGCTGGAGAGGGTCCAGCAGAGGGCTATGAGGATGGCTAGGGGACTGAAGCACTGCCTGATGAGGAGAGGCTGAGGGACCTGGGGGTGCTTAGTCTGGAGAAGATGGAGAGGGGATTTAATAAATGTTTATAAACATCTGAGGGCTGGGGGTCAGGAGAGGGGGGACAGGCTCTGCTCACTTGCTCCCTGGGATAGGACAAAGAGATTGAGTATAAGTTGCAGCATGAGAGGTTCCACCTCAACACAAGGGGGAACTTCTTGACTGTAAGGGCCACAGAGCACTGGAACAGGTTGTGGAGTCTCCTTTCCTGAGGACTTTCAAGGCCTGTCTGGATGCATTCTTCTGTGATCTGCATTAGATTGTATGGTCCTGCTCTGGCAGGGATGTTGGACTTGATGATCTCCTTGGGTCTCTTCCAACCCCTAATATCCTGTGATCCTGTGATTTCCAGAGGCATTCCAAACCTGCCTGGAAGTGTTCCTGCGTGATTTACTCTGGGTGATCTTGCTCTAGCAGGCGAGTTGGACTGGATGATCCCTTCCAACGCTTACCATTCTGTGATTCTGTGTGGACATAACTAACGCTAGATGCCTAAAAAGTAGAGGCTTGCTTCAGCTGAAGAAGTGTAGGTTTCTCTGCAGTTTGTGATGGTAGCCAGTGTGGCTGCTGGCTACCACACCAGAACAGAGTGGGCTTCTTATATGTCCACTGTCTTACCTGCCAAAGCCATGGGATGTTTGATGCTCATCAGTGACTCGGATCTCAGTAGATGCCAGTATTCATGCTTGAATTCAGCTTCAGAGAACTTGGCTAAGCAGCCCATTTATGGTCTCTCCAGGCAGGGCAATTCTGTCCTCACTTTAGAAAACAATACTGAAAGTAATACAGAAGTAAATCTCTTTAATCTTACTTCAAAGCCTTTCTGTGTTGTGGATGTTACTCTTCAATGGGCAGATCTCTCTCCCTGTCTCTCAGATAGGGTCTGAGATGGATGTAACATTCCCCCTCTGATCTTTCTCTTTTGATATGGCAGAAGAGACAACTAGTTCATGTAGCTAATGCCTGTGTGAGGTAAATCCAGCCTTAAGTGCACTCTGAAGATGGACCAAAAGAGGATGGGGAGTGCGACAAGGTGTGGAGAAGGAGAGGAGTTGCTCTGTGGGTAGAATGAGTAGATCTGGTGGATGAAGCAGACTGGGAGGAGCAGCATCCTGTCTACAGCAGACAAACCTGTTTCATTCAGAAACAGCACTGTGCTCCCTGTGAATGTGAAACTCCCGGTGGGACTTGCAGCTTGTGTAGCCTCATCTGAGCCAGTTGCCAGCTAGCTTACAGTGGCTGCTGCTAGCAGCACTGGTGGCAGTAAGCCGGATCTCTGCACAGATCAGCTGCCCAAAATGACCTTAATTCATGGAGGAGAATTGGTGCTGAGCCTGCTCTGCTGCACTTGCACTGCCAGCAATATTACAGCTAGCCAATTTAAAGTTAGCTTCTGTATGTATATGCAAACAGGCTATATTCTTAAGGGTAGCACCAGAAATTTCCCCACAAACTGATCATTACCTGTATTAATTATGCTTAGAAGTAAAACTGCACTGCTGTCTCAGCTAGTGAGTAGGAAGTGGTAGAGAGTTTGCTCCTTAGGTTCAGCTACTCAAGAATAAAGGGATTACATCCCAGCAGAAATAGGGGATGCTCTGAGGATTACTTAAAATTGGATTTTGTATGCTGGGGTTCTGAATGGAAAGGTACTGTGGGCTGTCTGAGGCAGGAGAATGATCCCTCCTCAGTCTGTGTTTGGTTCTTTCGCTAAGTGCAACCATGTGTTGGTGAGCTGCCACGATTTTCATAGAAATGCCTCCATGCTTTTCTAGAGTTCCCCAGCTTATCAAAAGCCAATTGTTAAGTGAACAATCTGAGCATTTGCAATTGGTCATTGTTCAGCTGACTTCTGGCCACAGAAACTAGAATTAGTGGTATTTGCTCAGGCTTAACAGCCTGTATTACACTCGCAGGAAGCCAGAGGGGAAGTATTCAAGATAGGATGGGGCTTAATCTTTAAGCAAAAATTTGGGGGTGGGGTGAGGCCTTTTTTTTGGTGAGGGGGAAACCTTAGCTCAAAGAGTCTGCAGACCTATAATTTAGGGATGCAAGGCAATTACCAGAAATAATTTTGAATGGGTTACTTCACCAGAGTACCACTCTTTGAAGAATAAATAGTAATTGTTTTAAATGCATAATTGCTTTAATATTGGCTCCTTTCAGCAAGTCGCAGACTCCTAGGTTAAGCTCTAAGTCCTGTGCATCTGTCCACTCAAATTCTGTTTATTCTTCAGGCTGTCATGGTTCCATTATTAAACCCCTTGAAGCTCTTTGATGTGTTCCTGCACATAAAAAGGCTGGTGCAGACTTTCATGCAGCCTGATCTTTGCTATGCTAACTCTTTTTTTCAGCATAACTGAGTGCTGAGAGCAAGTTCAAGTCGTCATTAAGAAATCCTGCTACCATGAAATACTGTGTTCTAGAAATGGATTTATAATAAAAAACATCTCTATTTATTTTTCCTGCAAAGGTTTTCTTGTGAGGCTGCAGATATATTTCTGATTTGCATCAAGAAATCCACCTGGCTGTGTTTCTTTGGAAGGCACAGGCTGCCCTCTGTGCTGAGCCCCAGAAGGATGTGCTTTGATCTTACAGCTAAGCACCATGCTCGGATGCCTGTTGGGATGCAGCGCTTGGCATTTATGTAGCAGGTCCTTCTCGGCCAGTGCTATGAGTACCATCTTGTGGACTCTGAGGTCCTGACCACCTGTGGCATTCAGCTGGGCTCTGTTCACCTTCACCACCAAAACAACTTTCATTGCTTTTTTTGCCTAATCTGCAGAAGGTGACAGCCATACCTGTGTCGTGATTTTCTTTCTGCTGTGGGAACCACATGTGAGAGTTCTCTGGGCTGTCATGTGAAGAGCATGTTTAGGCATTCCACCTCTGTGCAAGTACTTAAACACAGCCAGAAGGTTCCTTGAGTTTGCTCTATGCCCTCTCTGCTTTTCAGAATCTCGTCTTGCAGATGGCTCTGGAAGGTTTTGACTGATGAACTGCTGACATCCTGACTCCAGTCAAGTCACATTGTCAAGGTGCTGGCGAGGAGGGAACTGAGGTCTCAAAGCTCAAGGCTTTCTCAGGGACAGTTTCAAGTTTCTGCCAGATCCCTAAAATTTGTACAAATACTGAAGAAATCCAGGGAGTTTCTCTGAGGTGAAGGTGAGAAGAAAAACCAGCCTGTCCTTTTCCCGTGCTTTACTTTTGGAAAACAAAGAAACAAACAACTCCAAACCTTTACATGTTTCTTCTCCTGGATCTTCCTCATGTAAGTTATAGGTATTAAGAAACCCATGCTGTCTTTGTAGTGAGCAGTAAAATATGCCAAGCTCCATCTGTTAGCCCAAACCTGACGTGAAGAGCTAATTTCTAGTGTCCTGTAATCCTTTCATTTCTGTTGTCTTTGACTACAAGGTAAAAACTTCTCAGTGCTGAGTGACAAGCACAGAACCTACATGTCCTTATTCTGAAGTGCTTTATGAGCCTTTATTTAGAAGCAAAAAGTATTGTACAGAACAGGGGGAAAAAAACCACCTAAGAATCATAGAATCATAGAGTCAACCAGGTTGAAAGAGTCCTCCAAGATCATCCAGTCCAACCTAGCACTCAGCCCTGTCCAATCAACCAGACCATGGCACTAAGTACCTCATACAGGCTTTTTTGAACACCTCCAGGGACAGCGACTCCACCACCACCCTGGGCAGCCCATTCCAATGCCAATCACTCTCTCTGGCAAGAACTTCCTCCTAACATCCAGCCTAGACCTCCCCAGGCACAACTTGAGACTGTCTCTTTGTTCTGTTGCTGGTTGCCAGGCAGAAGAGACCAACCCCACCTGGCTACAGCCTCCCTTCAGGTGTTAAGCTCTCCAGAAAGCACGGTCGTGATTTCTTTTGTTCTCTTTCTTGCAATGAAAAATGGTATGCTGTAAATAGATATTATTGACCTTTTTCTCTAATTTCCAGTGCTCCAGGGTCCGTTTTGCCTGCCGAAGGTTGTGCTATTCCCAGGATTGGCCCCTAGGTGGCAGCATCTTGCTTCAATAGAAAGCTGCAGTCCAGTTTGGCCGCGTTGTGGCTTGAGTCCGGCGTTGTCTCAGCTGTTTTCGCAAAGCAGATGAAGACCTATTCTGTGCTTGCTTAGTGGAGCAAAGAGCTTCCAGCGTGAGGAAAAACATCCCCAAAAAGTCTGCTAATTGTTGCCTACAGATGACTTACAATGTATGGTAACTAAAGCAGAGTAACCGAGTACTTTGCTATTCGCATTTCAGTGCCGTGGCAATGCTGTTAGAGAAGTCCCCTGGCTGCAGCCACCATTCGCCCCTGATGCAGGGTTAGGGACATGCCTGCTGTGACAAACCCTCGGGGATTCTGTCAATTTAAGGTCTCCTTTCAGCTGTGCTGTACCTTTAGCGCTCTTTGGCTTTTGACTGCTCAGCATGTTGAGGGTGGAGGAATCCGATATGCCTCCATGATTCTGGATTGAGTTGTTACTGAAGCCAGTTACATCTGGGTAAAGAGCTGTCAGTGTCACAACCTTCTGATCAGTACAGGGTTTTGTAATCCAAGTGCTGAGCATTGAGATGCCACCAGCTTCCCCTCCTGTCCTAACCATCCCTTGTGAATTCAGGCCACTTCCTTTAGGTCTGGACGTGCCACTTCCCCAGTGCGGAGGAGAGATAGTAACAGTGCTGCCCATACACCTTTTTTTGTGCCCTACTGGCTTTGGCTGGAGGCTCTGTGGGCAGGAAGCCCTTCCCCATTTGGCCAGAGACCAGCAGTGGGATGGGGGGACGGTTCCCGTCAGGACCAAGAAGGGCTGTCACTATCACTGCGGCATAAATAGTGAATCAACATCCACTTAGTACCAGGACAGTCCTGGCTGAGGGCAGTCCTGACTGCAGCTCTTCACTGAATGGGAAGGAGAAGCTTGCACAGCTGGGGACAGGCTGGGTAGCTAATAGTTTCTTATCTTGGCTGGTTAATCTGTGTCTGTAACGGCACCATGAGATATGAAGCAGTCTCTCTAGCTGCAATACATCTCCCTGCCTTTGCTTTTTTGATCTTTTAAATAATGACATTCCCCTCCCCTTGAAATGGCACTGTTGAAGACCGTCATAATGTCTGAATAGCTCTGAACAATAGCTGCGCTGACCACACCAGCTCAAAAGGGCTTCAGGCTCTGAGTTCAGAGAGAAAAAAAGTGGAAAATGTTTTGTGCATCTGACCTCTCAAGTGTCATCTTCTTAGCAGCTCATATCACTCTTCAAAATTATTCTATTACTCATCCAGCTCCCTGACATCTGTTTCATTGTTTCCTGTCCAGGCAGTAATCCAAGTAACCAAAATAAATATTTTTTTGGAAGCAGAACACCTTGTCTGTAAGCTTGCAGGGACGACAAGCCATAATAAATATTCCTGATTGTGTGAAACTCCATCATTACGTCTTGAAAATCCAAGCGAGAGGAGGGGAGAGGTAAAGATACGTTTTTACAAGCAGCAGTTCTTTGCTGAGCTGTGAGTATGTGGCATATGACCTGTATCCCTGTCAGTGGTGGTGTCACTGATTTCCACTCATCAGTCCAAATAAGAATTGCTCTCTAAGGATGAGGAATGAGTGGATCAATAATTTGTCTTGATCAGCTAAATGATTTGAATGATAAAGAGTGGTCAGCAAGGTAGCATTGTGACTGAAGCTGCGGATGGAACACTGCCTGACACTGAGAACGGCAGAGCTGTGACAGTAAATCCAGCTGGGGATCTGCTCTGTTAAACAAATTTGGTGCTGATCTCATTTACTGGGACAAGTGTAAATCTATGACTTCACTGGAGTTGCTTGAAGTATCATTGAGCTCAGAATCTGGAATTACTTGGAGTATCAGTGAGCTCAGAATCTGGCTGATGATCTGTTAGTGATTCCTGAAGCATCGTTTCACAACATTAGCTGCTCATTCTAGAAATGTAGGACTGTGGCTAAGCTGTTCACCACTGCTCTGCATTACCTTTTAGTAACACAACCCCTGTGTCCTCTGGCAAGGCTAAAAGTAAAGATTGTATTTTTCCAGAAGCGTGTGGAAGCCCCAGGGCTGCTATGGGTCACAGAGCTCGTCTGCTGCAGTCACGGGTGACCATGCTGTGGGCCTTCTGCTTGCACACAGCAGTCCTAAAGACATATGGCCTTTTCTCCTGTAGATCTCCAAACACTTTAGGAGGGCAGTTAAGCATTTGAAGTACACATACAAGACCTATTTAAATAGCAATAAGGCACAGTAGACTGAGACTATGAAATCTACTGGCACACATTACCAGGGGCAGAATGCAGGACTGCTCATGACCTGATAGATACAGCAGTAAGTCTCTCACTCCAGTTTGCCTGTTCGTTGCTGTAGAAGCACACAGCAAATTAGATTCAGCCAGAGTCCTGAGTGTGGAAATTGCAGTCAATATTATCTGTCACTGTTGTGGCATGTCCTCTAATGGGCACCCAGGAGGCATTGAGTGCTTAGATTAACCATGATGCATTTGTTTTGAAGATAATTAGCCTTTTAAAATGTCCTTAAATTCAAATACATGTCAGTACGTGCAACACAGGTCTTTCATGTGCTGCAAAAAGCTTCTGAAGATTGACCTGGCAACACACAGGAAACAAATGGTAGTTCTTGTGCTTGCTGTTTAATGTGAGCACTTCAAGAGGGGATGGCCATTGGAAGGATGAAAATAGAGTCTGTGCTTATATCACGTGTGGCGTAGGTTTGCACCCTAATAAAGGGGTTAGCTTTTCAAATGAGTAACTTTTCACAGAGTAATCATGGCACATGTGAAAATGATGAGAGGCAAACCACAGGCAATTAGGAGACTGATCTGGCTCGCTTCATCATGAAAAAGTTTTGATGATTCTGTGGACCTCCCAGACACGTGGCACATTTTGAGGTTTGCATTCCTGACCCCTACCATTGACTCCCTGCCAGCTACAGCAACCCACTGTTCTCAGTAGATGAATGCTGCTTCTCTTGCTCACACTCATGGGCTAAACTCTGTGGTTCAGTGCTCCCAGTCAACAGCAGTCAGCAGAAAAGGTTAATGTGGTTGGATTGCTCACCAGTGCATCTGAACAGACCTTGTTTGTTGGGTTAAATGTGTCTGCGAAAGTGCTCATCTTCCATGGCATCGGTAGCAGCCTCAGCTTGTGTGACTTAAACTTCTTCTTAGGAAGCTCAGGACAATAAAGGGGAGAGTGAGCAGTGAGGCTTGGAGATAGGTGATAATTTAATGTTGATCCCAAAATCAGATCTATATCTGTCTAAATCTATGTCCAAGTTTATGTGTACATGCTGAAGTTAGTTTCACAAGAGGAACAAAGAAGGGTTTGGATACCTTCTTGTTCTGGTAGGTAACTACTTTGCTTGGTCATAGTGGTCCCATGGCTAAAAGATCCCTAGTGTCTAAGTTGTCCAGCTGATATTGCAACAAGAACATTTTTACAGGGAGTTTTACTCAGTGGTGACTCAGGCAAAGACTATTTAAAACCCCCAGCAGATTGTACTGCTTGGCTGTATTAAGTTCCCCCAGCTTCTTACGGAATGAGAAGCAGCAAAACTTTTATGTGAAGTACAGCAGCGAGGTGAGGGTACTGGAATGGAAACTTCCTGCTCTTATTTCCACGTCACCAGTTCACTGCCTGACCCTTGATAAATCCCATAACAACCGTACAACTCAATTTTCCTTCCAGTGGCCTTGTCTTTCACCTTCATTAATTCCTGAGAAGGCTGTTAAAGCTTCAGAGCCTTTGTCTGGAAGGCTTTAGGAAATGTGGAGAATTGCAGCATGCAATGATAATGACAACAAATACCTGGTTCGTACTCGTGTGTTGGGTTTTGATTTCTTGCTTGCTTTCTGAACGGGAACCAAACCATTTTCATGTTTGTCCTTTCTTTTTTTCACCTTTCTCCTCAAGATCTGTCTTTCTCCCTATCAGCCAAAATGCCACTGGCTCTGCTGCTGTTAGAAGTGAAGCAGGAATCCTACTTTTAATCTATACAGTGTCTTCTATAGTCCTATGTGGAATTTATCCAGCAGGTAGATGAATTTGCTATACAGTGTGCAATGTTATGGTTTGCCACAAGAGAGTTGGCACTCACCTGGGGGAAATCAGTGTGTTTCTACACACTTCTACCAGTGTGTTTCTATACACTTCTACCAATGTGTTTCTATACACTTCTACCAGTGTGTTTCTATACACTTCCTCACCAGTGTGTTTCTATACACTTCTACCAGTGTGTTTCTATACACTTCCTCACCAATGTGTTTCTGTACATCTCTTCACCAATGTGTTTCTATGCATTTCCTTACCAGTGTGTTTCTATACATCTCTTTACCAGTGTATTTCTATACATCTCTTCACCAGTGGGTTTCTATAGATTTCTTTACCAATGTGTTTCTGTCATTGCTGTCTACAACTACCTGAAGAGAGGCTGTAGCCAGCTGGGGTTGGTCTCTTCTCCCAGGCAAGCAGCAAGAGAACAAGGGGACACAGTCTCAAGTTGTGCCAGGGGAGGTCTAGGCTGGATGTTAGGAGGAAGTTGTTGGCAGAGAGAGTGATTGGCATTGGAATGGGCTGCCCAGGGAGGTGGTGGAGTCATCATCCCTGGAGGTGTTCAAGAAAAGACACTTAGTGCTGTGGTCTAGTTGATTGGATAGGGGTGGACTGGATGATCTTGGTTGGATAGGTTGGATGGGTTGGACTGGATGATCCTGGAGGTATCTTCCAACCTGCTTGATTCTATGATTCTATATCTAAATATTTTTTTTTTTTATGAATACCATAGCTTTGCAATTGTTTGAAGCAGAATATGGTAGTGGAAGCTCTCTTGGGATTTAACCAAAGCACAAAAAAAAAATATTTCTATGTTGAATCCTATGCATGAATTAAAATTCCCCATATTGGTTCTCTACTCACATCTAACTGGACTTGCAGAGAACTGCTCCATGTTCCTTCATGCAAAGTTGATATTTCCTGATAATGCTCTTTCTGTGCCTCTAGTTCTGGCATCCAAGCTTGCAGAAACCCAGGAGAGAGTCTGATAAAATCATAGTTTCTACCCTCAGTGTGTTTTCGAAGAAGTTTTTCTCTTCAGCATTCAATTTCTAATTATTGAAAGTTTTTTTTAGCAGCTTTTAAAAAAAAGTTTATTTGCAAATGGAAAAACCTGTAAATTCCAGGGAGCTGCTGTAAAGGGGTTTTGTGGTAACTGAACAAGGGACTGGATTGTATTAAACCATTCAGGTGAAATGAGTGTTAGCTTTTCTGTTTATGATAACAGAAAAAGAAAGGGCTAAGATAGATAGATAGATAGATAGATAGATAGATAGATATACACACACACATAGAATCATGGAATCAACCAGGTTGGAAGAGACCTCCAAGCTCATCCAGTCCAACCTAGCACCCAGCCCTGTCCAATCAACCAGATCATGGCACTAAGTGCCTCATCCAGTATATATAAATATATAAACTTGATGTGTTTATTTGTAAGCAGTGCTAGAGGATGTGAGTTTCTTCTATGCAATACAAAGGTCTGTAATACAAACTATTTACAGCTACTACTCATCCATATGAAAACCATCAAGTGCCTTATAGTGATCTATGACATAATGTGTGTATCATTAAAGTGCTCTCTGAAGTTGGCTTGACCCATAATTACATTTTTCCAGGCTCTTGTGTATAGAATCTTTGCTTACACACAAAAATAAGAGGCATCTCTCCCACCATTTGAAGTGCATCTTGTGCCTTTGGAGAAGTTTGCAGGTATAAATCTGATCGTGTGACTAGGAAGGTGAGAAATGGTGCACGTGGCTTGCAGGGCAACACATAAAATACCATATATTCTCTCAAAATTCCATGAAACTGCAGTATATCTTCTGTCAAAATTCCATAAAATACCACATTTTCTCTCAAAATCCCATGAAACACCATATATTCTCTCAGAATCCCACAAAATACCATATATTCTCTCAAAATTCTGTGAAATGACAATATATGTTCTCTCAAAATCCCATCAAAGACCATATATTCCCTGTACTCAGCACTGGTCAGGCCACACCTTGAGTGCTGTGTCCAGTTCTGGGCCCCTCAATTCAAGAGAGATGTTGAGATACTGGAACATGTCCAGAGAAGGGCAGAAAGGCTGATGAGGGGCCTGGAGCACAGCCCTGCGGGGAGAGGCTGAGGGAGCTGGGGGTGTGCAGCCTGCAGAAGAGGAGGCTCAGGGCAGACCTCATTGCTGTCTGCAACTACCTGAAGGGAGGCTGTAGCCAGGTGGGGTTGGTCTTTTCTCCCAGGCAAGCAGCAACAGAAGAAGGGGACACAGTCTCAAGTTGTGCCAGGGGAGGTAGAGGCTGGATGTTAGGAGGAAGTTGTTGTCAGAGAGAGTGATTGGCATTGGAATGGGCTGCCCAGGGAGGTGGTGGAGTCACTGTCCCTGGAGGTGCTCAGGCAAAGCCTGGATGAGGCACTTAGTGCCATGGTCTGGTTGATTGGCTAGGGCTGGGTGCTAGGTTGGACTGGATGATCTTGGAGGTCTCTTCCAACCTGGTTGATTCTATAGTTCTATGAAGATCCCATGAAACACTGTATATTCTCATAGACCCCATTAAATACCATATATTCTCTCAAAATTCTGTGCAATACCAGTATGTATTATCTCAAAAGTCCACAAAATACCATATATCTCTCAAAATTCCACAAAATACCATATATTCTCTCAAAATCCCATGAAATACCAGTAAATACTCTGTCAAAACTCCATGAAATGCCACCTATTCTCTCCAAATCCCATAAAATACCACCCATTCTCTCCAAATCCCATGAAATTCCATATATTCTCTCAAAATTCCATATGAATCCTTTATTTTTGCATGTGTGGCTAGCAGGATCTGACATAACTCCTGTCTTCTTATCACCACTGAAACAGTGTTGAAAGTGCTCTTTCCCCTAGGATGCCACAGCAGGTCCTAAGTGCAAGTGATCTCTTCACTCCTTTTTTCATAGCCTGCACCTGACATAGGAAGCTTCTCATTAACTGTTTTGGTTACATCACTCTTGCTGCTTGTGAGAGTCTAAATCCTCTCTCGTGTTCATCAACAAAGATAATAGTGAGCTGTTGGCTTGCCTAGTTTTAAGTTGCATTATGCCAGAGTTTGGCACATCATCAGTGAATGAAGCAGCCACAGAGGCAGAAATCCTTGTTGTCATTTTCTCAAAGCTGAATTTTTCAAGACAAGAAGGAGCAGAAGAAAAAAGTTGTGATAGTGCAGGGAGAGAGAACTTTGAGGGAGGAGTGGGGGAAAAAAAAAAAGAAGAAACCAAAAAGCTAATGAAGTGTAAAATATGATCCTAATGAAAAATTGCTTTCTTTAGATGTACGTTTGCTTTGAAATCCATGCTGGGTCTCCCAGTACCTGCTGAGCTTAGCTTTAAACCCTGAAGCTATGATTTAAAATAATATATATGTGCTCTTTCATCTCCATGCTCTATTGTATCCATTTCCATGAAAACACCTGGAAGGATTCTTAGAGCTCATGGTGAACTCTGACTCCAGAGATTTTCATCTTTAGTTCCTGCTGTGAACTGATACTACACATGCCACGATCTGTCTGTAGTTTCTGTCTAATCTTTGGTATAAAACCTAACATAGAGCACAGGAACCAGTGCAAACACATTCACCTGGCTGCCAGCCTTCTATGAATTTGTTTCTTTTGCAGATTGCAATCTGAGCTCATTTTTACTTAGGAAACTGATATATTATGCTGACCTCCAAAACAACCCTGGGATTTCTAAATCCAGAGAGCTTAGGCTTGTTAGGAATACCTGATTTCCCAAAGTATTTAAGGTAGATCTTTTTCTTTCTGCTTTTCCTTCTTTTTCTAATAGTTATCATGGGGGCCTTTGTGACAAGGATCTCAGGCCCCTCTTTTTGTCAGATGCTCCTATTCTTCTGTTGCAAGGTCTTCATTGCCTGAGAACCCACAAGCCCTTTGTGACAAGGATCTCAGGCCCCTCTTTTTGTCAGATGCTCCTATTCTTCTGTTGCAAGGTCTTCATTGCCTGAGAACCCACACAAGCCCTCTGTGACAAGGATCTCAGGCCCCTCTTTTTATCAGATGCTTCTGTTCTTCTGTTGCAAGGTCTTCGTTGACTGAGAACCCACAAGCCCTTCAGAGGCTGTTTTGTAAGCAAAGGAATATTGGTTTCACTCAGATTAGACACTGCTACTGTTAATCAAAGGGCAAAGTTAAATATATCCTGGGTTACATTATGGTGGTGTCGGGCAAAGGTAAATACATCCTGGGTTACATTATGATGGTGTTGGGCAAAGGTAAATACATCCTGGGTTACATTATGATGGTGTTGGGCAAAGGTAAATACATCCTGGGTTACATTATGATGGTGTTGTCAAGGATCCAGAGTCAAATATGTCTTTTTCTGTAATTGTTATTAATGGCTGAGGGGAGACCTCACTGCTGTCTACAACTACCTGAAGGGACATGGCAGAGAGGTTGCTGCTGGTCTCATCTCACAGGTAATTGGAGACAGAACAAGGGGGAATGGCCTCAAGCTGAGTCTAGGGAGGTTTAGATTGGACATTAGGAAAAAGTTTTTCATGAACAGCGTGGTCAGACACTGTAATGAACTGCCCAGGGAGGTGGTGGCATCACCAACTCTGGATGTATTTAAGGGTTGTTTGGATGTGGTGCTTAGGGATATGGTTTAAGTGACTCTTGTAAAGTAGGGTTCTAGGTTGGATTTGGTGATCCTGAGAGGCTTTTCCAACCTGGATATTTCTGCAATTCTGTAACTTCCATTCCCCCCCCAGTTCTTCATAATTAAAACAAAACTATAAACACAAAAACTTCCTTATTCAAACTGAGCTGTGGAGTGGCATAGTCAGAATGACACTGTCAGCTGTGGGTCAGTCAGCTACCAGTAAATTCCTGTTGCTAATTCTGCAGAGTGAGACTTAGCTTTTGAACACAAAAGGTGCTCCATCTTTGTGAAGTTTAGGCTCTTGGCTGCAAGTCTTTTGTAAGATGTTTTGAGGAGGCTTGTGCTGAAATGTGCAGGAAGAACCTGGAGGACTTCTGAAGAGTGTCCTCATCAGTGTTTCACTGTGCATGAAGATAAGGCCCCTTGGCGTTTCTTTCCTTATTCTGCCTTAGGAGGAGCGTCATCACCCTCTGCTCAGCACTCGTGTGACACATCTGGAGTACACATCTGGAGTACTGGCTCTTCTCCTGGGCTGCCCCAGTGCAGGAGAGAAAGGGACTTAATGCAGGGAGTCCAGCAAAGGGACACTGTGATGATTAGGAGACTGCAGCACCTAGCATATAAAGAGAGACTGAGAGAACTGGGAGTGTTCAGCCTGGAGAAGAAAAGGCTCAGGGGGATCATGTCATTGCATATACATACCTGAAGGGAGGATGTAGAAAGGACAGAGCCAGGTGCTTGTCAGTGTCAGGGAGCACAAACTGAGACACAGGAGGTTCCCTCTGAACATCACAACGAATCACTTTTTCACTGTTGAGGTGTCTGAGCACTGACACGGACTGCCCAGGGAAGTTGTGGAGTCTCCATCCTTGGAAGCTGGATAGACAGGCATGAGCTTAGGCACCTGACTGTAGGTGGCCCTGCTTGAGCAAAGAGCTTGGAACAGATGACATCTGAAGGTCTCTTCCAACCTCAACCATTCTGTGATTTATGATCTGCCTCTAAAATTTGCACTGAAGATGGAAGTGGGGACTAAGTCAAGGCTGTGACAGAGAATCACAGGGCATTTGGATTCTGCACTGCAAGCAAGAGGAGGGGGGACCTTGCCTCCTTTACTGGCAGCAGCTGCCATCTCTTGCTGCTACAAATCCAGCAAGCTCCCACTGTAGTCCATTTTCTGCCTCAACAAGCCAAATCTAAACCATGCTGTTCCCTGAAGTTCCCCAGCTTTCAACGATATAAAAGGGCCTGACATCACTTTCTTTGTAACTCCAGAAGACACTGTGATTAGCCAGCTTCCAGGATCATAGAATCATCATAGGATCATTTCAGTTGGAAGAGATCTCCTCAGATCATCAAGTCCAACACCATCATGGCCATTAAGCCATGTCCCAAAGTGCCATGTCTACCTGTTTGGTGACTCCACCTCCCTGGGCAGCCAGTTCCAGTAACTGAGTTTATGAAAGGAAAACAGTTTTGTCAAACAGGTAAACAAATTTTAGTCCAAAAAAGAGAGACAGGAAAAAGCCCAATTCCTTCAAATGATCTGCAGGGCACTGCAAGTACATTGACAGTCAAATACTCTTACTGTCTTTAACTGCACTTTCTGCCACCAGGAGACAGAGTGCTTTGGGAAAATAAAAAGCACAAAAAGAATCTGTTGTCATTGTTTAATGAGAACAACTTAGTGTCTTTAGATACACAGGGAGAAACAGAGGGTTAAATAGCACAGTAAATGCTCATTTTAAGAGCAGCTGAGCCCAGCAAAGTAATGATACAACCTCTACACACAGATTTTAATGCTGGGGATCTCTCAGCCATGGCTATTCCTGCAAATGACTGGTAGCAGCTGTACCAAACTGCTTAATTCTGGGAACTCCAAGTTCCTATTTGGTGTCATGAAGCCTGAGCAGCTGCAGAGAATTACTTAGCCTGGAAGTGCAATGATTCTGCAGGGATTGTGCTAAAACTGTGATTTTTGCAGTTGCAATACTGGAAGCTTCGTGGTGCTGTCCTGAGGAGATGTCTTGAGCTCCAGCAGAACCATCACTTGCTTAGAGTAAAAGCCAATTCTGCCTTTTCTAGGTTGTTACCTGCTTTGAGGGCTTGTGCTTTGCAGCTGCAGCAGGTATCTCTGATAGGGCATATTTTGCAGAGTCAACTTTACTGTTTGCACTGATGTCCCTGGAAAGCCTTTTGTTGGAGTTTGTTTTTTCTTCTTGTTTTGTTGATGGAGTTGTTTGTTTGCTCTATTTTCCCCTCTGTTGTTGTTTGGTTTGGTTCTTTTGTTGCTTGTTTAGGGCCTTTTTGAAACAGAATTATTTGACACGTAAAGTTTACCACTAGGGAAGCAGTGAATTGCTTTTGAAACCTTTCAAATCTGTTTATCATTTAGGGGAAATATGCTGTAACTGAAACACAGGGAATGCTTTAATCAGGCAGACAAGTTACTGGCCTCAAAGCCTGGATGAAATTTGCTGGCAAAAGGGCAGACCAGATGACCTGCTGGTTTTTCCCAGCTTCTGTTAATTTGCTAATCACATCTGTGGAATTAGAAGTGTCTTCAGAGAGTTATGATGTCCAGATTATTTATTGTGCTAGTTCAATAAAGTTGTGAGCTGGGGCAAGAGAAGAAATCCAGCTCACTTGATGTCCTCCAAGCACAGCCATTGCCTGATGTCTTTTGGATTAGTTCAGCCCGTGTAGTGATTTAAAAGGACTTATGTGAGGCTCAAACAAAGTTGTTTTTCCCTCAGTCTAGCAACCAGCAATCACACTAGTGGGCCTAATTGTCTGCTCTGTTATGCTGTAACCCTGCTGGCTTCAGTAGAGTCATGCTGGTGTCGAAATGATTTAAAGGACCAGTGAGTGAAACACAGCAGCTGAACCATATAGACCATACAAAAACTTGCCCAGTCTGGAAAGGTGATTGGCAGCTTTGCTTTTGTTTTTTTGGAATTCCAAGACATGGATGCTCATATTTTGAGAGTTGCCATGAAAGTTGGAGAAACTTAGATCAGTTCTTTTTGTCCTCTCAGGCATCTGCTTATCTTTAGTTGATTATTGTTCCTTCCTCTCAGGGTGTTCTTCAAGTGCTTTGTTCTGCACAAGGAGGCTCTTGCCGTTTCCTTTGGGCGATGTGAACTTGTCTGGACAGTCAAAAGGAGCAAAGAGAATACTTTTCCTTTTATTCTGCTTTGTATTGACTTCCTTGATTTGGGTGTTTTTCCACATATTGTTTTTGGTCGTCTCACACCCTCACGAGATACTAATCATACCCAAAAGCACAGTCTGTTATGAAATACTTAGGGCTTGCTAGCAGTTTTTATTTGACACTGTAATAATCATCTTTAGGAGGGAAGTGGGAATTGCAGAGAACAAAGAATCTCCAGATGTCCTAAAGATGCACGACGTAGGATTTGTGGAGTATTTCTCTATTTCAGAGATTGCTAATTTCCCTTTGCAGCAGCACAGTCCTGCATTAGCCTTGCCTGAATTAAACTGAACACAATTACGTTTACAGATTGTCTCTTAGATTAACCCTGTCTGCTGGATGGCTCTGGTTTGTTACCGAAAATGCAGTCCTTGCTACTTCATAGAATCATAGAATAGAATCATAGAATGGTTTAGGTTGGAAGGGACCTCAAGGATCATCCAGCTCCAACCCCCTGCCATAGGCAGGGACACCTCCCACTAGAGCAGGCTGCTCAAGGCCTCATCCAGCCTGGCTTTAAACGCCTCCAGGGAGGAAGCATCCACAACCTCCCTGGGCAACCTGTGCCAGTGTCTTACCACCCTCACTGTAAAGAACTTCCTCCTAACATCCAGTCTAAATCTCCCCTCCTCCAGCTTAAACCCATTCCCCCTCATCCTGACATTACTAGACCTTAGTCCCTCCCCAGCCTTCCTGTAGGCTCCCTTCAGATACTGCAAAGCCACTCTAAGGTCTCCTCGAAGCCTTCTCTTCTCCAGGCTGCAGAGCCCCAACTCTCTCAGCCTGTCCTCATAGCAGAGCTGCTCCAGCCCTCTGAGCATCTTCGTGGCTCTCCTCTGGACCCGCTCCAGCAGTTCCATGTCCTTCTTGTGTCCTTCTCCTGTTCTCTGTGGTTCTGTAAACCTGCATTATTAAAAATGCAATATCTGAACACAGTTACTCCTGCAGCTTACCTTCTCCTCAGACAAGGGGCAAAACATCAAGAAATTAACGATGAGGTCTTGGCAGATGTCTTCTGAATGGCAAGCTACCTCTCAGCTTCAACACTTCACTCTCTTTGAATTGTGCTGCACAGTCACATGCTGCAAGCTAATTGCTCCCATGCAAGACTTGTGGGAAATAAAAAGGTGAAGTTCCTGTGGGGAGTTTTTTGGTTCTTATAGGGGCTGAGATGAGCCTGAAATAGAAAAATTCTTCCTCTACTCTAGCTTCATGTCTTCCTCCTCTCCCTCTTTCTCTCCCTCTCCCTCTTTCTCTCCCTCTCCCTCACCTCTCTTAATTTAAACATGTCTTCTCCAATGTCACCAATGCTATCTTTGCAGGGACAATGACTGTCTTTCTGCCTTATTCTGTCAGTGGAGTTCCACTGCTGGATGTGCTGGAACTGTTGAACATACTGGTATTGTTGGAGCAAGTCCAGAGGAGGGCCACAAAGATTATAAAAGGGCTGGAAAACCTCTGCTATGAGGATAGGCTGAGGGAGCTGGGATTGTTCAGCCTAGACAAGAGAAGATTCTGGGGGACCTTATAGCTGCCTTCCAATAGAATCATAGAATAGTTTAGTTTGGAAGGCACCTCAAAGCTCATCCTGTTCCAACTCCCCATCACAGGCAGGGACACCTCCCACTAGAACAGGTAGCTCAAGGCCTCATCCAACCTGGCCTTGAATACCTCCAGGGAGGGAGCAGCCACAACCTCCCTGGGCAACCTGTGCCAATGTCTCACCACCCTCACTGCAAAGAACTCTTTCTTAAATTCTAGTTTTAATCTCCCCTCTGCCAGTTTGAACCCATTACTCCTCATCCTGTCATTACAAGACCTTGTCAATGGTCCCTCCCCAGCCTTCCTGTAGGTCCCCTTCAGATACTGGAAGGCCACTATAAGGTCTCCCCGAAGCCTTCTCTTCTCCAGGCTACAGGCCCCCAACTCTTGTAGCCTGTCCTCATAGCAGAGCTGCTGCAGCCCTCTGACCATCTTCATGGCCTCCTCTGGACTGTCTCCAGCAGTTCCATGTCCTTCTTCTGTTGTCCTTTTTGTGTACTCCAGGTGAGGTGTGATGAGAGCAAAGGGTCAGAATCCCCTGCCTTGCCCTCTGTCCATGCTGCTCTTGCTGCAGCCCAGGACACCATTGTTGTCTGCACTCACACTGCAGGCTCATGTTAAAGGGAGCCTACGGGAAGGCTGCAGAGGGACTTTTCATAAGGGTGTCTAGAAATATTACAGGTGGAAATGGTTTGAAGCTGAGGGAGAGCAGGTTTACACTGGATCTTAGGAAGAAATTCTTCAGAATGGAGGAGATAAGACCCTAAAATAGGATGCCCAGAGTGGTTGTGGATGCCTTCTCCCTGGATGTGTTTAAGGCCAAATTGGGTGAGACCTTGGGCAATCAAGTCTAATTGAGTGGTGTTCTTACCCACAGCAGGAGGGGGAGATGGAGTAGAGAATCTCTGAGGTCCCTTCCAACCTAAGCCATTCCAAGACATGTAAGATAATGGTGAAAAATGCAGAGAGGTACCAGTTTACAACTTTCCCCTCATCATTTCTTACCAGCATTTCAGGAGGTTTATCTTAGTTTCCTTTTCTGAACCTCTGCAACTTCTCTTCCTCACTTACATTTGAGCTTTTGGTAGGGCTGTTGCTCACTATCAGTTCACAGCTTTATTTATTTTAACATGAAATACATTCTTGCATTTAGGATGGGGGGAAACAATCTTGTAGCTCATCAGGCTGGGCTCCCGAACAGTGGAGAGGATCTCAGATGTGTATTTTGCTTAATCTTTTAAAAGGTGTACATGCCCTTGAACCTTTTAACATTATTTTTAATTGCTTCATCTGTTTCTGAACTATGCT
Organism: Tricholaema leucomelas; assembly: GCA_013400475.1. Lineage (NCBI taxonomy): Eukaryota > Metazoa > Chordata > Aves > Piciformes > Lybiidae > Tricholaema lacrymosa > Tricholaema leucomelas. The sequence continues at coordinate 30,685 of WAAF01002672.1, read as the reverse complement.
CTGCAAGAACATGTTTTATAAATAGTTTCCTTCATAATTTTAAACTTAATTATGCAGCTATTGGACTGTGATTTGACAATGAACTGGAGGCATGAGGCTTTGCCTACTGCAATCACAGATCACGGCAGTCACAACAGTCCCAATTTCTTTTGTTCTAATTAATGATAGTATAATTTTCTAGTTACCCAATTACCTTATGGTCATTTATCTTAACTATTGTTTTCAAGTGTTTTAAATAACAAGAATGCAGTCAGGAACCCAACATTATAAACTACTCTGCTATTAGGAGGAGTCATTTGTAAACCACTTTCTGGAAGTTACCCATTCCCAATGCTTTTTCCAGTGCTGCCTCCAGCATTGTGCTCAGCTCTGGTGAGCTGGGGAGCCCTTGGCATAAACAAAGAGTTGAGGTATATACTGTCAAGAGCTCAGTCCTATCAGCCTAGGATCAAGCCCCTTACTTTCCTGGAGGAGGAGGGGGAAAAAAAAGGGAAACTTCAGAACAGAGCTGTTTAGTCAGGTGACATTAGAAAGAGTTGAAGATGACCACTTCCAAGGTCTCTTGTTCATGGCAAATTCCAGAAGTAATCTGCCTTTTGCTGGAACAACAACAACAATACAGCCTGTAAATATAAAGTAAATATTACTGAACATAATTTGTTTGGCCTGCATCTAAATCTATCTGTTCATAGTTGGATGTAGCCAAGTAGTTTGTCATGTTAGCACTGTGTGCTCCTGAAGCATCCCGGTGTGCTTACCAATGCTTGCCTTCATTGCTGGGCTGAGTTGCTCAGAATAAAGCAGGAGGTAAGCCTAACTGAAGTCAAAGCCTAGAATTGTTACTGGCAAGAAAAGATTAGATTGCCTTTCCCCCCTTTCCTCTCAGAAATGCAACTTCACCGTTGCATTTGTTAGAAACCGCTTTGATGTGCTCTCCTTTATGGGACCAATGTGCGCATAGATACTTGATATGGATCGATTTTATTCATGACTCTGTGCTGGTTAGAATGAAAGTCTCTGTGGGAGAAGGAAATTGCAGTTATGAAAGGCAGCCACAGGCCTTCTGGAAGCTTCAGCCTTGCTTAACCAGTAATTAGAGGGTAATTTCATGAGTTAGTGAATGGGGCTGGTAAGGTGTGGGTTGTGCGGGTGGTATAGTGATGTCTTTTGGGCTTGTAACCCATACTTCTGTCTGCTCTTTTGCTTTTTAAGGGGGATATAGAATCATAGAATGAATCATAGAATGGTTTAGGTTGGAAGGGACCTCAAGGATCATCCAGCTCCAACCCCCCGCCATTGGCAGGGACACCTCCCACTAGAGCAGGCTGCTCAAGGCCTCATCCAGCCTGATATAACCCTCCTGCAGCTCATACTGTATGGGTGCTGTAACATCCAGATGGAACACATGACTGAGAAAAGGTTAAAATAGGAACAGCTGTGAAGAGACAACAAGAAAGAGGCTACAAATAGGTTAAAATAATGGGACCTTGAGATATCTTAATTCTGGAGATCTGAAAGTCTGGAGGTTATTCTTCCCCTGTACTCAGCACTGCTCAGGCCACACCTTGAACACTGTGTACAGTTCTGGGCCCCTCAATTCAAGGGTGACATTGAGATACTGGAAGGTGTCCAGAGAAGGGCAACAAAGTTGGTGAGAGACCTGGAGCACAGCCCTGTGAGGAGAGGCTGAGGGAGCTGGGGGTGTGCAGCCTGCAGAAGAGGAGGCTCAGGGCAGACCTCATTGCTGTCTACAACTACCTGAAGGGAGGCTGTAGCCAGGTGGGGTTGGTCTCTTCTCTCAGGCAACCAGCAACAGGACAAGGGGACACAGTCTCAGGTTGTGCCAGGGGAGGTCTAGGCTGGATGTTAGGAGGAAGTTGTTGTCAGAGAGAGTGATTGGCATTGGAATGGGCTGCCCAGGGAGGTGGTGGAGTCGCCGTGCCTGGAGGTGTTCAAGCAAAGCCTGAATGAGGCACTTAGTGCCATGGTCTGGTTGATTGGCCAGGGCTGGGTGCTAGGTTGGACTGAATGATGTAGGAGGTCTCTTCCAACCTGGTTGATTCCATGATTCTAAGGGTAGTGCAAGGAACCTGAGGAAACTCTGGGAAAGACAGGGAAGTATGGGGCTGTTTAGGCCACAACATATTTCAGAGGTGAGATCGATGCAGAAGAGTGTGTTTGAACATCCAACTGCTTTTGAAGGAGGCCTCATGCTGGAAGAGGAGGGAGTTCAGTATTCATCTTCAGTTACATCAACCCAGGAGAGGGAAGGTATAGTCAGTGTCCCTTTTTTGGGGAAGGGAAAAGTTAGAGCTCTAAAAGGAGAAGATTAAAACAAGTCGTGTTTCACAGTCTCCCACATTGTGTGTGTCTTAATCAGACTATGCCCATCATGCTGGGAGAAGATTGCTTTGTGGTATAGCAGAGCTCCTGTGCTGTAGGGCTTTAATATCTTAAAGCTGTAATTTAGGGAAGTAAATCAATAATGTCCTCAGCTGAGATGAATTTATGTCTTTATCATGATCATTGCCAAAAGGGTCTGCTGTGCCTCTGTCCATTCATATAGGAAATGCTGGCAGTAAAATTACCAAGCATGAAATACAGACTGTTCCAGAAAAAAAGAGGCTACAACACCCAGCAGAAGGAGTGGAAGCTGCTGAAAATGTTGGCTCAAAAAACACCTTTGTACCTCTTCAAAAGCATTTAACAACAATTTAAATGATTAATAGGCTTTAACAAAACATTTCCTATGGCTTTCAGATGTTCCTTTCCTGTCAACCCTTGTTCTAAATGGCTTGTGTGAGCATTGTCTTTGCTCCTTTGGTGAGTAAGTAGAACTCTGGTGTCGGAGTCCCAGCCTTCAGGATATAACAGTTACTGTTATGGAAATCAGTTACTGGTTTTTCAAAGGGAAAATTCTGCCTCCAGGGTGCTTCATGTAACCTTATTAATCATTTCATGGGGAGAAGGCTTTATTGAAATATTGATGCTGCTTGAAACAGATATTTTAATAGGAGCTACTACTTGAGGCAAGCAAACCACAAATATCATCTGTAATTCTTGGCTGGTGACTTCCATGGTGCACTGTTCTGGGAGGACCTTTCCCTTTTGACATGAAAAGGGAAGCCATTTCAGAGCAGTACAGCTATGGCAGCAGTGCCCCAGCTCTTCTGCCCTTACTAAGCCTCTTTCTTATGGATGCTGGTCCCCAGGACCCTTGGTTATTAGTAAAGATGGGTCTGAGGCAATATTCTCAGCACAAAACTTCTTGATTTCAAGGAAGCTCTACTGCAGTAGGCATTTGAAGTTCAGACCTTCCTATAGTTGTTAAATTTCCTCATTAGCATCGTGCACTATTCCAGATAGGAGTAACTGAATTAATTAGGACTAATTTAGCAATTAAGTAAAATGTTTGTATGGCCATATTAATGATTGTCTGTCTTTGCCATTCACTGATAATTGGTATGCTTTTCCTTGGGATAACGAGTGTTTAAGTGATTGAGAGTCTGAGTGTGTGTCCTTCAGGGTATCACCATTCAGAGCAAGCAGGAAGAGAAGGAAATTATGTGTGCAGGTGTGTCTGGCACAACAGAAACTTTGGGGTTTGAGCTCTTAAGGTATCCTGAAAAATGCTGTTTGCAGTAGGGTTGCCCAGCTGTTCTGGGGGCTTCTGAGGAAACAGGGTTGTGCCCCACATGCAGTCTGAGGCAGCAGCACACACAGAGTCACAGAATGGGTTGGGTCAGAAGGGACCTTAAAGATCATCCAGTTCCAGCCCTCTTGCCATAGGCAGGGACACCTCAGGTTAATCAGGTTGCTCAAGGCCTCATTCAACCTGGTCGTGAACACCTCCAGGGAGGGAGCAGCCACAGCCTCCCTGGGTAACCTGTGCCAGTGTCTCACCACCCTCACTGCAAAGAACTCCTTCCTATGTTCAAGGATGCCTTTGTTCATAGGTTACAAACCAGTCTGTCTGTCAGGCCAGTGGAGCCCAGAGACTTGCTGTTGACAAACTTCAGGCTTTTTCTAAACTGGTGCTTTGCTTTGAAATTTAATGTACAGGGAGATTTCCCTGTCCCACAGCACTCACTGCAGCTCTGCAGCTTCAAGAATGACGGCAGAGAAGTTCCATTTGTACAGGAAGTAGGGACTGGAAAGAGACATGCTCCTTTGCAGAACTCATACACACAAAATAATCTATTGCATGTAAATAGGAGTAAGAGGTAAATGAGGATGGGAGCACTTTAGTTTTATGAGGAAGTATCCTGAGATATTTTCTCTTTGTATCTTCAGTGTCAAAAAGAAAAGTATAGGGAAAGCCAGACATAAAATTAACTTCCAAATAAATACTGATCTTAGAATCATAGAATCATAGAATCAACCAGGTTGGAAGAGACCTTCAAGATTATCCACTTCAACCTAGCACCCAGCCCTATCCAGTCCCTTCCCTTCTATTTTTCCCTTCCTTTCCCTTCTATTTTTTCCCTTCCCTTCTGCTCCCTTTTTTTCCCCCCTTCCGTTCCTTTCTTTTTTCCCCTTCCCTCCCTTCTATTTTTTCCCTTCCCTTCTGCTCCCTTTTTTCCCCCTTTCATTCCTTTCTTTTTTCCCCTTCCCTTCCCTTCCCTTCCCTTCCCTTCCCTTCCCTTCCCTTTTTGTTTTCCTTCCATTCTCTTCCCTTCTTTTTACCTTCCCTTCCCTTCTCTTCATTTCTTTTTCACTTCCCTTCCCTTCTTTTTTTCCTTTTCATCTGTGAAAACCTCAAAGATGAAAAGCAAAACTCCAAAGGTTTTTGTGAAAGCTCAGAGTTTAGAATCAGGTAATTTATCAGAGAAGAAATCATTGTGGGTTTGAATGAAACATTGTATCTGGCTTAAAATCAGAACAACCAACGAGGACCAACCAGTTGATTCAATAGGTACCTGATTCCCTTAAAAAGCTGACATCAGTGAAAACATCTCCTCGCATGTCAGCAGAGCAGCACTGAACTGTAAACCGCAGGAATCATTTCTTTATTTAGGAATCTTCAAGGCACCAAGCAGCTCCTCTGATATACTGAGTACCTGCAGGGTTAGCCCTGGCATTCTGCAAACCTGACTGTTCTGTAGCCCTTCCATTTCAGAGTCAGTGATATTAGCCTTTCTCCTGAAATACTTCAGTGCTTTCTCTCATCACCTTTCAAGCAGGAGAGAATTTCTGCAGAAAATGGGATCACAGACTAGAAGGAATCTCCTGAGCCATTGGATTTAGAGCTCAAGAGAGGAAAATTCATATGTGGGACAAAGAAAGCTTTTGGAAAGCATCCTATTGCTCTCATTCTCTAGAATGGAGCAGAAGTTGCATCTGCTGTTGCAGCAGTGTATTTTACAGTGGCCCTCATATTCTTACCCAGCTTCTCCCTAGTAGTCTGCATTTGGGCACAGAATCATAGAGTCAGTCAGGGTTGGAAAGGACCACAAAGGTCATCTAGTTCCAACCCCCCTGCTACGCCCAGGGACACCCTACCCTAGATCAGGCTGGCCAGAGCCTCATCCAGCCTGGCCTTAAACACCTCCAGGGATGGGGCCTCAACCACCTTCCTGGGCAACCCATTCCAGGGTCTCACCACTCTCATGGTGAAGAATTTCCTCCTCACAGGCAGTCTGGTGCTGCCATCATGATTGCAGAGTGTGCTTGCCCTGCTAACTAGGGAGTCTCTGCTGATCTCCAGCCTCCAGCTTGTCCCGCTCATCATTGTACATGGTTCATCATCCATCACTGTCCAGCTGAGCAGCCATCCTCTCCTTTACATCTGTCCTCCTAGCAATGTACATTTCAGGCAGCATGCATATTCTGCCTTAGCTTTTCCTCTGCTCACCTAAACAACCCAAAATATTTTAGTTCTTCTCTTGTAAACAGAGCTGTGCTCAGTACTCCAGATAAAACCTCACCACTGCTGCGCACAACAGCCTTGAAGCTTCCATATCTTATCTGAAAGTATCTGTTTAGAATAATTTTAAGGACCGTGTTAGCATTTATACAAGCACATTGCTTTGGTGAAGCTGTTCTCCTTAAAAGGGAACTGCTGCCTTCATTGTAGCCAGGGATGATACTATTTTAACAGAATCAAAGTTTTATCTGTTGCCTTGATATTATTTTTCATGGTACTTCCACCTCACAACTTGCCTATTAACATGTTCTGACATTATTTAATGTGCTTTGTTATGCTTCTGACAGAATCTTTTATATGCTTTTGAATTCAGAGACCATCTTATTGTTCAGTACTGTTGTGGCACTATACAAACAGTGTACAAAAGTAGACATGGAACAGAATAACCCAGCTCTTTGCTGGCTTTTTGTTTGTTTCTTTCCCCCTAAGTGTCAGAAGCAGAGCATTGGTGGTTTTTATAGAATCAGAATTGTTTTGGTTGCTATTTAAGGTAGTTTTGAGGGTTGGCCAGGGGGTTAGAAAGCAGATGGATTAGTCAGACAGCAGGTTAGGTTAGAGGGAAAGAGAAGTTCAGCCCAAAGCCCAGGCAGCAACTGTGTTATCTATGTTTGCGTTCTTGTTGTTATATATCTCAGCAAGCCTGTGAGTGAAGTAGACATCACCATTGTTTCCCTTTCATAGCCTGTAACCTAGTTCTTCTCACCAAAACATCCTACCTAGGTTCAGGCTAGCACAGTTGCAAAGGACTTTTAAGATCATTCTCTAGGTCTACCATGGGTGGTGCTAAACCATGTCCCACAGCATCACATCTCTTCATCTTTGAAGCACCTCTAGGGATGGGAGTTAACCACCTCCCTGTAGAGCCTAGTCCAGTGTTTAATAACCCTTTCAGTGAAGAGTTTGCTAGAATTCAGAAATCAAAAGGAAGAACTCAACAATTTATACAACCTCAGAGCCTGGTCCAGTGTTTAATAACCCTTTCAGTGAAGAGTTTGCTAGAATTCAGAAATCAAAAGGAAGAACTCAACAATTTATACAACCTCAGAGCCTGGTCCAGTGTTTAATAACCCTTTCAGTGAAGAGTTTGCTAGAATTCAGAAATCAAAAGGAAGAACTCAACAATTTATACAACCTCAGAGCCTGGTCCAGTGTTTAATAACCCTTTCAGTGAAGAGTTTGCTAGAATTCAGAAAGCAAAAGGAAAAACTCAACAATTTATACAACCTCGAGCCCAAAACACCACCTGAACTTGCTTTAAAATACTGCTTAAAGAGGATGAGAAGTCAATTTTTAGACTAAAGGAAAATATTTGAGAGACCACAGCTGAGTAAATGCATGGAAAGAAAGACCAGACACTAAAGGAATGGACATAAAAATGTGGAGGTACCTCAAAGGAAACCATAATCAACAGACAAAGAGAGAGGTTGCTGGAGAAACTGCAGTTCCACGTGAGCTTAACAAGCCAAGCCACAAGTCTGTAGCTGTAGCAGCTGTTAATTTCACAGCCATGGAAGACATGGCATCTGAGGATATGCCAACAAAGCACAAAATCAAGGCAGTATCTATGTTATAAACAGAGGTTGCATTTGGAATCAAACAACCATCAATGCTGTGTGAAAGGCTCCCATGGGAGAAATGGTTTCTCTGACTCCGGGCTTACTCAGCGTACCAGTAGTAAACTGCTTTGTAACTCCTGCTTGCATAGTGTTGTTTTATTAATGACTTGAACCACAGTGATACTTCAGAATTAATTACTTCAACTGATTTATCATGCACTGTGGTTTTTAAATTCAAACAGGCTACAAGCCAGCAAAGAACAGTTCCCACCGATGGTGTGCTAATTCAGGACACTCTCTCTTTAGGGTCTAGAATTATAGAATGATCTCAGTTGGAAGGGATTTTAAAGGTCATCCAGTTCCAACCCTGAAATTGCAGGAGTGCAGGAACACCTCCTGCTAGACCAAGTTGCTCAAAGCCACATCCAACCTGGCCTTGAACATCTCCAATGATGGGGCACCCACAACTTCTCTGGGCAACCCGTTCCAGTGTCTGACCACTCTCAGAGTGAAGAATTTCTCCCATATATCTATTCTAAATCTACTCTCTTTCATTTTAAAACCTTTGTCCTATCCCTACATGACCCCCTTTAAAAAGTTCTTCACCCTTCCTGTAGGCCCTTTTAGGTACTGGAAGGCAGGTAGGTGTCCTCAGAACCTTCTCTTCTCCAGGGTGAACAATGCCAACTCTCTCAGCCTGTCTTTGTAGGGGATGTGCCCCAGCCCTCTGATCACCTTTGTGCCCTCCTCTGGACTCACTTCAACAGGTACCCAGAGATGTATGCTGCTCTGACACAGGAGGATATGTTTCTTGCCTGCATTTTCTGGCCAGCTGGGGACACAGGGAGTTTTAATTTTCACTTTTTTTGTGTGTTTAGGAAGAGATTCTGTTGTTTGTCCTGGCTTCCAGGGGGATAGTAGACACTTGACATATGTCCATGGCAGCAACTCAGATCAACCTAACATTGATGTACCCTTTTCACTTAAGAATAGAGCCCTCTCTTGCACTGCAGCCTTCAATCATTTAAAGGTGCACCAGAAACAATTCCATCATGACCTCTTTCTGACTTCTGGTCCTTCTGCACTCTATTTATTATCTCTTCTTCAGTGAAGAGTTATGAAGGTAGAAAAGAGTGATTCTTAAAGAGCTTATTAACTTAGAACAAATAGTCTTTAGAAGGCTGAGAGAGACTTCATACATATAGAAAGAGTGATTCTGTCCAGTTGATAGTGGTTGGTCAGGGTCAGACCTCAGTGCCTGTGGAAGCTCACCTTGAATTACTTAGTCCAAAGTCTGTGTCTTGCTGTGGTGCTTTGAAAGTGTTGCAGCTTTTTATGGGTTAAACCAATGCACAGAGATGCTAAAGAGTATTGAATCAGTCTGTGTCCTTTCCCTGCTATGTTAAGAACATACAGACATTATCAGTGGAGAGAGAGCATTAAGCTTACAGTGATTACTGTAATTTGAAAATGCAAAGTCTGAAGTTGAGAAAGTGAATGCTGCAGTGCAAATGGCTTCAAAATAGATCAAAGTCAGATCTGGTGTTGTACCAAAGCAACATGCACAGGCTCTGCCATCCTTTGATTGCTTAAAAAAGCCTTTCTCTGTGCCTGGAAATTAGTAACATATTGAAACTCTTGAAGCTGATATGAGGGAAACTAATTATCTCTGAAACCAACATGAAACTGTTTTCAGTCAATATTCTGCTTCAAAGACTGAAGCCCAAACTGACTCAGAATATGAAGCAAGGGTAAAATCTCTCAGTTCTGTTGAAGGAAACACGACAGACTTAGAGTGCATGCATGAAGTATTTGACAGCAGATGTTGCTGTTTGTATAGGTGTGCCAAGAGGTCACTTGTCTGACTGACAGCCTTTTGTGCCTATGGGACATTGCTTTGAGGGTTACCATCCTCCTGGGTCATTCTGCACTTTGAGAGGGCAGTGTGATTCCAGAACAGACCTTTTCCATGTGTTCTTGGAGCAGCTGATGACATCCCCACCACACTGTGGAGATGCATGGTTTTACACTAAGCCTGCAGAATGCTCTCTGTCCAATTGTTCCTGCTTCCCTCACAAGTGGCAACTACAGCAGGTGGAGTGTCATGGAGCGACCCAGCAGCAGGAACATCTCCAGGTGCTTTGGTCATCTGCAGAGAGACTATGAGCTCTTGCATACAGAGCTTTTGCATCTAAGGTTGGAGAATATGTACAGAGAATCATAGATTTTTGGGGTTGGAAAAGATTGGTTGAGTCCAACCATCAACCTAACATCACCATGTACCAGTGTGCCAGGTGCACATGTTTCTTGAAACCTCCTCTCCAGGGATGGTGATTCTACCACCTCACTGGGCAGCCTGCTGCAATGCCTGATCACTCTTTCTATGAAGAATTTGTTTATGTCCAATCTAAATCTCCCCTGGTGCAACTTGAGGCCATTTTCTCTTGTCCTATCACTTGTTGCTAAAGAGAAGAGACCAACACCCACCTGACTCCAGCCTCCTTTCAGATAGATGTAGAGAGTGAGAAAGTCTCCCCTCAGCTTCCTTTTCTCCAGAGTAAATTACCCCAGCTCCCTCAACTGCTCCTCATAAGACCTGTTCTCCAGACCCTTCACATAGATGCACTCCAGGGCAGAGAAGGGGAAGCACAGCAGGGATGGGAATCTGCTTAAGGCTATTTTGGATCTCTAACCAGTCTTTGTATTTCTGTCCTCCTGGAATTTCGAGTCAATCACTCTGGTTTTGATCAGGGTCATCTGAACCAGTTTCTTTATAGAGCACATATGGACCTGTCACTGGACTATTTAACTGACACATTTACAGTAATCATTCACCTGGCATGCAGCCATTGGCATATAAAACGTGGGGTCTGCAAAGTTAACTTTAATAACGATATATTAAAACTGTTCAACAGACTTGCCCACCTTTTTTTCCAACAAAGCAGCCTGTGGGGTATCATATTTGCTCATAATGGGGCACAACAAATGAACAGCAGCCATCGAGAGGCACTCTCTGACCTGCTGGAGAGGAATGTTTCTCTCTTTATTGATGGGGCACCTAGTTAGCTCTCTTTTTTTTCCCTTTGTTTTCATGGAGTGTTGAACTAGGCTGGCTTCATTTCTGTGTGTGCCACATGTGACTGGTCATAACTAAAACAATCACATTCTTTGTTCCCTGGCTCCTGCTGGCACAAAGCTTTTGCAGTTTTGCTTCAGTTAAACGTAAAGATATGGAGTTTGCCTTCCAGATGCGTTACCTAAAGACTTTTGTAGTACTTGGCAACCTCTGGAGGTGCAATGCTTCATTTTTCCTGTGGTATTTAGTGGATGCCAGAGAAAGATCTCCTGCCCATCGTTGGTAGTGTTGCCATACAACACTGGGGTTGGAGTGGCTGGAGAGCAGCCAGACAGAGAGGGATCTGGGGGTGCTGATTGATACCTGCCTGAACATAAGCCAGCAGTGTGCCCAGGTGGCCAAGAGAGCCAATGGCATCCTGGCCTGCATCAGGAATGGTGTGGCCAGCAGGAGCAGGGAGGTCATTCTGCCCCTGTACTCTGCACTGGTTAGACCACACCTTGAGTATTGTGTTCAGTTCTGGGCCCCCCAGTTTAGAAGGGACATTGAGATGCTTGAGCGTGTCCAGAGAAGGGCAACGAGGCTGGGGAGAGGCCTCGAGCACAGCCCTACGAGGAGAGGCTGAGGGAGCTGGGATTGTTTAGCCTGGAGAAGAGGAGGCTCAGGGGTGACCTTATTGCTGTCTACAACTACCTGAGGGGTGGTTGTGGCCAGGAGGAGGTTGCTCTCTTCTCTCAGACGGCCAGAGCCAGAACAAGAGGACACAGCCTCAAGCTACACCAGGGGAAATTTAGGCTTGAGGTGAGGAGAAAGTTCTTCAGTGAGAGAGTCATTGGCTACTGGAATGGGCTGCCCAGGGAGGTGTTGGAGTCGCCGTCCCTGGAGCTGTTCAAGGCAGGGTTGGACGTGGCACTTGGTGCCATGGTCTAGCCTTGAGCTCTGTGGTAAAGGGTTGGACTTGATGATCTGTGAGGTCTCTTCCAACCTTGGTGATACTGTGAGACTGTGAGACTGTGATACTGTGATACAGGCTCCTCGTGCTTCAGCAGAACTGTCATTTAGCACAGCAAAAAGCTTTCTGGTTTTCCTATGCACTCAAACAATCAGAAGCTGTATGTGTGGCAAGAAGACTAGAAATTATAGCCTATGTGGTTGAGTTCCATATTGAATGCAGCTGAATTGTACTCATCTTGGGTAAAATGTTGTGCTTTTCAAGCTCTCCAGTAGTAGCAATTTGTGCTTAAGCTTCAGTATTGTAGGTAATTTTATTGCAAAGCTTTTACAAGCACTTATTCTGTCAAGACTGTGTAGAAATTGCTATTAAAATTTCAGTGGCCTTAATCAATGCCATATAATATGTAATGGTGAAAAATTGCATGGGGGGGGGGGGGAAATGTTTGCACAGAAATGTGTTATCAGGCAGATTTTCTTCAAGTGAAACCAAACTCTGATAGCAGAGAAATACCAAATCTTTCTTTACAAGTGCTGTGAGCAAACTCAGTTCAAAGTGCAATCATAGAATCATAGAATCAACCAGGCTGGAAGAGACCTCCAACCTCACCCAGTCCAACCTAGCACCCAGCCCTGTCCAATCAACTAGACCACAGCACTAAGTGCCTCATCCAGGCTTTGCTTGAACACCCCAGGGATGGTGACTCTACCACCTCCCTGGGCAGCCCATTCCAATGGTCACTTCTAGATAATTGTTTGCATAACTGCAAGGAGATGAGGGACAGAAGTAAAACTTGTTAGCCAAGTGTCTTTAGTTTCGAATCTTTGGTCAGGAAAAAAATGTGATATCACTTGTGCAGCCCTTCTTGGCAGCCACTTAATTAATGCATGACTGAAGAGCTGCTACAAGGGGCAATCATTCAAATGCAGTGAGTAGCTGTTTTGGTAGTAGCTGTCCCTGTGTTTCTTCCACGCTTTGCTGAACAGCAGAATTATTGACATTCAGGGTGTCATTGTTGCCATCAGATTTAGGATAAGTAGAAATAAATAAAACCCTTTTACCCTTGGTCTCATTATTTCCTGTTCTCTACAAATCCAAGCAGACAGTAGGCTACAATTTTGAAGATTTCTTTGTAAACATAAAAGCTGTACACTGCTTTGCTTAAAATCAGTACTCTCTCTTCCAACAGTAAACCAAAATGCAGTTAGGTGAAACTGTGGAGAATCTTTAAGATGCCTGAGAGTTAAATTTGCACATAAAGAAGAAGTATACTGACAGATGGTTGTTTAGTTCTGATGCCTGGGTGTTGCTACAGTTTTAAGATAACCATGAAATCACACTGCAGAAGGATTGGGTTTTTGTTTTGTTTTGTTTCTTTTTTTCAGGTTGGAAGAGACCTCCTACATCATCCAGTCCAACCTAGCACCCAGTCCCAGCCAGTCAACCAGACCATGGCACTAAGTGCCTCATCCAGGCTTTTCTTGAACACCTCCAGGGACGGTGACTCCACCACCTCCCTGGGCAGCCCATTCCAATGCCAATCACTCTCTCTGCCAACAACTTCCTCCTAACATCCAGCCTAGACCTCCCCTGGCACAGCTTGAGACTGTGTCCCCTTGTTCTGTTGCTGCTTGCCTGGCAGAAGAGACCAACCCCACCTGGCTACAGCCTCCCTTCAGGTAGTTGTAGACAGCAATGAGGTCTGCCCTGTGCCTCCTCTTTTCCAGGCTGCACACCCCCAGCTCCCTCAGCCTCTCCTCCTAAAGGACTAAATGGAGCTTGACAGGTCTATTTTGCAATTAAGCTGAGTGAGGAAAAGTAGGACAAGATGGCAGAATGCAGCTAAAAAGGGACCTTGCTGGCTTGCAGTAATGAACCCCTCCAAAAATAAGAATTTACCAAGGAAAAAACTTACCCAGCTGAAATGTATGTCTATGAAGAACACTTTTTCTCTGGCAGTACAAGATGCCACATTTCATATGAATCTGGGGAAGTTTGGTAGATGCAGATGGATTCTCTTGACCATTTACTAGAAGGTCAGTGAAGAACAGCTATAGATTATGTCACTATGATAGTCCTGTTCAGCCTTAGGTGAAGCACAGCCAAGTGAAGTACCTCAGCTACTGCTCAGATGAAACCCAATGGGCAAAACATTGAGCTTGTGAGCACAGATGGCTTGGACAGTGTTTTGTCACCTGTATTCTCAATTTAAGGGAGAAATTGTTGCAGGCACACTTAGTGTTTGGCAAGGTGGTGCAGAAAAATGAATTTAGAAGGAAATGGGAAGGTCACTTGGGGAAAGAAATATCTAAGAAGGTCTAGAGATATTTCCTGCTGACTTCAGTGACCAAAAACATTGAGAAAGCTGTTAAGCCTTGTCAGAGATACTGAAAATACAGGTCAAGTTGAACCAAATGGTTCATATTAACCTGTAAACCCTTCTGTTCTCTTGGAGCAAGTGTGCATAGCTTTGTTGTGTCAGTTGGTAAAATGTCCATAGTAGTTCTAAACTATTTAATTCTGTTACTAATCTTACCAAGTTGGATTGTACATACCAAATGATTTTCATAAACTGGAGTGTTCTTGAGGTGGCAGAGACTGAAAATGGGTTGTAGATCCATGGGCATGTTTGCAATCAAGTACGAATGACCCAGCTCTGCCTAGGGGAAAAAGGAAAAGTAGAACATCAGTTTAACACCTATGAAAACATTATTTATTATTTGAAGATTTCAAGACAGTGACATTGTGTAATGTCAGTGAATTCACCCAGCCTAGACTCAGCCAGCTGGAAGTTAAGGAATGAAGCTTTATATTCACAGCTTAGCACAATATACAAGCAGGCATTTGCAATATAGTACAGATATTTACAGCTATATACAGTAGTAGACAAGTTAAAAGTAGTACAGAAACACCATACCTCTCCCAACAATCAGAGTGCCCAGGAGGAGCTTCCAACCACCCTTCCACCTTCTTTTCTTCTTATCCCAGAGTCTGCCTCACATGCAAGGTGAGTTGGAAGGACTGGCAAGGAGGAGTTAGAAGCAGAATGGTTAGTTGGGTTAGAATCATAGAATCGGTCAGGGTTGGAAGGGACCACAAGGATCATCTAGTTCCAAGCCCCCTGCCATGGGCAGGGACATCTTACCCTAAATCAGGTTGGCAAGAGCCTCATCCAGCCTGGCCTTAAACACCTCCAGGGATGGGGCCTCAACCAGCTCTGTGGGGATTGTGCAAGGTCAAGCAGAAGCAGTTAACATGGCAGAAGCCAAGGAGAGACACAGACTCCTTATCTATGTTTGTGTCCTTGTTTTTATATGTCTAAGCAAACCCATGAGTGACATAGACATCATATTGTTTTCTTTTCACAGCCAATAACCTAATTTCTCTCATTAAAATATTCCACTTAGCTTCAAACCAATACACATTGAGATGTGTTGTTATCTACAGCCTGAAAAGAGTCACTGAAGCTGTGGGTTATCGAACAACTCAGCCCTGAGCAGGACTGGTAACACTGCCCTGATGTGGCTGTGTTAGTTCTGAAACAGATCACAGTCTCACAGTATCACCAAGGTTGGAAGAGACCTCACAGATCATCAAGTCCAACCCTTTACCACAGAGCTCAAGGCTAGACCATGGCACCAAGTGGATGAGTTGGCTTGTCCAGGGATCTCTGCAGGACATGGTCTTTGAGCAGAAAGACAGCTTTTACTCAGAAATTACAGTAACTCTGGTTGGAACAAGAGGGGCAGAAAAGGGAAATAGCTCATTTAATAAATTCTGTTTGCTTGTTCTTTTTAATTTCTCCCCACCACCAAAAGATACATTTTCCCTTCAGCTCCTCCTTCCCCCATGCCAAGCAGCTTCTTTCAGAGAGAGGAAGAAGAAAAGCAAAGACACAAAGCATGTGAACACAGCGGCTCCCTCCAGCGCTTTGTGCAGTGCTCAAAGTACAAAGAAAACATGAAATGATGAAAGAAACAGTCTGACTGTCCAGCTCTTCATTCTTGAGTTTAAAACAATAACCTGGGGCTAAAGATTAGCAAAGAGGGTCAGCTGGAGAGTTGCAGGGAGCAGAAGGGCTGCTGGTTTCAGGCACATCTCGCTTTCTCCAAAGCAGCTGAACAAATGGCTGGGTGCCTCTGACTGAGCAGCAGATTGCAGAGGCTGGAGCTGGCCTCTGAGTGCAGCTGAAGCTTTTCTAAGCCAACAAAATGCTCCTTACCTTGTTCAGGTTTGTGAGAGGCAGCTGAGCTGGGGTGGTGACTGCTGGAGAGGAAGGAAGAGACGAGCGGGGAGGGAAGAGAAAGTCTTCTGTGGGGTTGGTGGAAGGGCTGCAGGTGCTGAGTCAGCATTATTGGCTCAGTCTCCCACTCGTTTTCCAGCCAGCTGGGATTTGGCTCACACATCCTTCCTCACAGATAATCCTCAAGTGAGAACTGAACTTGCAAATTTGCATTATACTCTGCCCTATGTTTTTTTCTTTGATGTATACACTGTTCTAAGTGCTGACCTGGGGTCTTTAGCTTGGAGAAGCACAGACCAAGAGAGGATCTCTCAATGCTGATCACTATCTAAAGGGTAGAGGTCCTGAGGATGGGGCTGGGCTCTTCTCTGCCGTTCCCAGTGATAGGACAAGGGAGAATGGGTACAAACTGGAACACACATAAGAGTGACAGAGCACTGCACCAGGCTGCCCAGAGAAGCTGTGGAGTCTCCATCTGTGGAGGCTTTTAAAGCCTGCCTAGATACGTTCCCATGCAACCTGATTTAGGTGAGCCTGCTTTATCAGAGGCATTGGAGTGGGTGATCTCTGGAGGTTTTTTTCAGCCCACACCATTCTGTGATTAGCAAAGCAATTTTTCCAACAGTGGAGAGAAATCCATTTGGCTGGGTACACTGTGAAGAGAGTATGCCTGTTCTTCAAATTATTATCCCAGCAATCATTGCTGAGGACTTTAAAACAGTGTTTGGTGCACTACATACAGGCACTGAGTTCAAAAGTGCCCAGAAAGGAAGGCATAGACAGATTTTACCCTGGAGTTTAGTCTATAGTGTGATCATGACAGGGCACAGAGCAACAGGAAAGATGAAAGGTTTGCAGCTTTGCTCTATGATATCAAATTTGTCCAGTTGAGAGCAATGTTGCAGTCCAGTGAAATCAGTGAGACTCTCCAAATCTTTTCTGGGGATGAGACCCAAGGGAAAGCCAAAGAGATGGAGCCTCCTGAGAGCTGCCTTCTCATTCAGCTGCTCACCACTTAGAGCTCCAGCTCTGTGGCAGCACATGGAAAATCACACCAGCTCTTCTTGGTTCTGGCGAGAGTTTGGGGATCTCACTGTCTAGGGGAAGAATGTTGTTATGTCTAAGGTTTAATGCAGTGCTGGCACCGGGAGGCTGCAGGCAGATTTGTTTATTTAACAGGCTCTGCTCACTTGACTTTCTAAGGGTAAAAAAAATATATTCCTATCTGAAAAGGGTTCCATAAGAATGGATCAACCTGCGACGTTGTTCAGAGATCACTTGGAGTGATGAGATGTGTCTGGCTGGGGTCTCTGCTCGAGCTTGACACCAGCACAGCACGAGTCTAAATCAGAAGTAGTTTTGGTCCATCCCTGCAAGAGCATCCCAAGGGCAGAGCTTTCTGCGCTGAGGGTGTCTTGTAGAATTATATTATTGAGGTTTGAGCCTTCATGGACTCACAAATGGCAGTAACCTCTATAATTAGCTTTCAGATGATTGTTATATTACATGAAAACCAGTTCTTGTTTCTTTTAATTTTGAAGTGATACTGGTTAATGGTGTCTCAGAGTGAAGAAGTGCTTGCAGATATTGTTGATGGCTCAAATGGTTTATAAGACAGATGATTGTTTTAAAAGCAGCATGTGCTTGTTCAGTGGACACCCTCAGGGATGTCAAACCTGCTCCTAGTGACTTGTCACATAAAGCAAAGTAAAACAAACTTTGTAGTTGTCAGTATCTGATGCTACTAAGGATTAGACTTCTAAAGTGATTCACACACAAAGTACTGTGGATGATGGAACCCCAGATCCCTAAAAATAAATAACAAAGAAAAAGTCAGAATGCATTTGGTAAGATGTACAACTTCTGTCTATTATTTGACTTCCCTCCCTTCCTTGAAAGGATAAAGAAGTAATATTGCTGCTACTCATCTTTAAGTGATCCAATTCTCAACCACTACTAATATCTGTTTTTTTTTTTTCTCAGCACAAAATCTCTCAGCATTTCCTCTCACTTTTACTGATTACTTGCCAGATTTAGTTTGGTCTTTCTCATGTTTTTGTGGCATTGTTTGTTAGGTGAGTTTTGTGGCAGGATAACCAGCTGGGCAGAAGCACACAGCTCAGAAGACAAATAAAGCACTGACTATGTTCATCAGATCTCGTGGGGCATAGGGACCAGAATAAAGTAAATGCTTGTGGGTTTTTATAGGGGTATATTGGCTGAAGATTTTAGTATTTGATATAGATTTCAATTAGAGATTCGTTTTGGAGTGGCCCAAGACACATTCAATTCAAGAGCAAGTTTTTTGATGTCAAGGAACTCTGAGTTAACTTCTCTAATACATATATTGAGAATTTCCTTGTTGATTCTCTCAAAACATATGAGAAGGGATGCCAAGGTAAGAGAGTTAGTAGTTAATAGAGTTAGTAGTCTAACAAGGTGTGATGTCATAATTCTTGATATAGTTCAGTCCCACTGAATTTCATAGAATCATAGAATCATAGAATGGTTTAGGTTGGAAGGGACCTCAAGGATCATCCAGCTCCAACCCCCTGCCATAGGCAGGGACACCTCCCACTAGAGCAGGCTGCTCAAGGCCTTATCCAGCCTGGCCTTAAACACCTCCAGGGAGGAAGCATCCACAACCTCCCTGGGCAACCTGTGCCAGTGTCTCACCACCCTCACTGTAAAGAACTTCCTCCTAACATCCAGTCTAAATCTCCCCTCTTCCAGTTTAAACCCATTCCCCCTCGTCCTGACATTACCAGACCTTGTCAATAGTCCCTCCCCAGCCTTCCTGTAGGCTCCCTTCAGATACTGGAAAGCCACTCTAAGGTCTCCTCGAAGCCTTCTCTTCTCCAGGCTGCAGAGCCCCAACTCTCTCAGCCTGTCCTCATAGCAGAGCTGCTGCAGCCCTCTGAGCATCTTCGTGGCTCTCCTCTGGACTGGCTCCAGCAGTTCCATGTCCTTCTTGTGCTGGGGGCTCCAGAACTGCACACAGTACTCCAGGTGGGGTCTGAGGAGAGCAGAGTAAAGGGGGAGAATCCCCTCCCTTGCCCTGCTGGCCACACTGCTCTTGATGCAGCCCAGCACAGGGTTGCTGTCTGGGCTGCATGTGCACACTGCAGGCTCATGTTGAGCTTTTCGTCAACCCAGACCCCCAGGTCCTTCTCCTCAGGGCTGCTCTCAGCCATTCACCACCCAGCCTGTATCTGTGCCTGGGATTGCACCGACCCAGGTGCAGGACCTTACACTTGGCCTTGTTAAACGTCATGAGGCTGGCCTGAGCCCACCTCTCCAGCCTGTCCAGGTCCCTCTGGATGGCATCCCTGCCCTCCAGCAAGTCAGCTGCACCACACAGCTTGGTGTCATCTGCAAACTTGCTGAGGGTGCACTCAATTCCTCTGTCCATATCACTGACAAAGATGTTAAATCTTAAATCTCTGGATTTAATCCAGAGCAAAATGATATCTGTATTGAGATGGTTGTACAGAAGAATACCGTAAAGGAATGGTTGAGAAATTTAGTCAGGACAACTGAATTGTATCAGATTGGAATTTGGAGGTTTGTTTAGATTAGCATTTTTGCTTATCAAGAGTACCATTCACTTCCTAGTTCTTCTGCTTCACAATTAACTCCTAGGTTTGGCTTTGGATCTAGAAACCATAATTCCATTGCCTTTAGTGATCTGCAGCTCAGCATGTGAAGTTCATGGCACATAACTCGTAACACTGATAAGCAGATAGTAAAAGCATTTCTAAAATGCTGTTGGTTATCTCACAGTGAATTCCTGTTTAGAGGGAGACTTGCAATGCTGGTATCCATCCTCATTTCATTTCTGGACCAGGCAGAACTCACACACAATTGAATGCATGCTCATATGTGGGTTTAGCAATAATAAAGCAAAGTTGTGAAGTATATTTCAAAAATGAGGTCTCAGATGAAGGTGAACTTACTCCCTAAGAAGCAGGTACCCTTAGTATGGTTTAGGTTGATGTATTGAGTTTGTTCAGACTCCAATGTCCAAATGAGCAGCAGAAATGGAGCCTGGGTCCAGTCTAGGAATTGATATGAGTAGGGTTGGAGTGGCTGCCTACAAACCCTTGAGGTAATAAGGAAGGACTGGAATTTATACAAAGGGACATTCATTCATTTCTTTCCCTTTGCATTTATTACAGGAGTATACAAATCTAAGATGGAGACTCAGCATACCCCACTTCAAATTTGTTTTACAACAGACACTTCTGGTAGTAAAAATCCCTTTTTAACCAAGAGATTATATATAGTATGACCCCATGCCTTGCAGTATTTCTTGAGAGCTGTCACACGTGGCATCCTGGCCATTGCTGCAACAGTCATTTTTCACCATAAAGAGCAGTATGTCAAGTGAGTGAAAGTGAGAAATCTTCTATTTGTTTAAAAGAGCTTTCCCACCTGGTTCATTGTGATTCAAGGAGCAAACCCAGAAATGAGGATTCCCTTCTCATTTCATTAATGATCTGGTTGTCCACACTATAATAAAAATGAGTTATGCCATTCGCAGACAGCAAAGCTGATTTCCTTCTGCTGGCAAGGTCCTGGCTTTGGACTTGCCTTTCCTCTTTTACAGAAGACATTATCCAATATTTCCAGCAGAGAATGCATGAAGTGTGGATAGAAAAGAGGGAAGAGATGAAAAAGAGATAGGAGGCAAACAAACACTGTTTTACTAAATACATTTCAGAAGGTTCTGTGCTGGAGATGTGGGCTAAATGGCAACTGGTCTTCATTTGAACTTGTAGCTGGGAGTTTTGAAAGTTGTGCTGTGTTCCCATCTGTCATTAGGTTAATATTTATTGGTTTTCACTTTTTTTCTTCTTGCCAGAACCAACAGAGCTTTCCAGAGTATTCCCTTGCCTGCTTGCCTCATACAGCTGTCTCTCTACGGATGGCCGGCATCTCCCCTTTGGTTTACAACATGCTCCTGGAAAAGGTTGAGTAAATGCAGATTTACATATCTTTTCCTGTCCTCTTCCTAAAGGCAGTTATGTCCAAAAGCCTGACAGGGATTTATTCAAGGATAAATCACCTTGTTTACCACTGCTGCCTAGCAATGGTTGCCTACTAACGGGCAAATGGATAGAACCATTAGTAGGCAACCCCCAAGCACTCAGGAAAACCTTTTCATCACAAATAGTGCAGGCTGCATTTCACTGTAAAATGGTTTTGGTCTTCATGAAAGAGGGACCTCATTGCAAAGAAAAAAATGACATTCCACTTTCTACCAAAAAATTACCTTTGGGATAAACCCCAGAGTTAAGTAGCTGTTGTTGTTAACCAGCTTCTTGCAGCACAGCAGAGCTTCCACAGACAACATCAACCTCGGTATAACCAGGGGGGGAAGGGGGAAACCCCAACAACAACTCCATTCTAATATAACAGACACCACAACTTCATCACTGAAATGTCAAAATACTTGAACTAGGAAAATGTAAATATTTTCTTAGATTAAACTAACCTGCCAAATCACAGTTTGCAAGTGTTCCAAGTAGGGAGAAGGTGAGTTTCACCAAGCAACAGGCTGGATTGAAAAACATCTTTGGTTGATTTTTTGTTAGGTTGGTTTGGTTTAGAATCGCAGTTCTGTGCTATGTGTAATCTGACTCCAGCACTAAGAAAGCTTCTGTCAGCTTTAAGATCATAGAAACATAGAATCAACCAGGTTGGAAGAGACCTCCAAGCTCATCCAGTCCAACCTATCACCCAGCTCTATCCAATCAACTAGACCATGGCACTAAGTGCCTCATCCAGGCTTTGCTTGAACATTATACACACAGAGCTTTATTCTTTAAATAACTGTTCTTGATGCATTATTCTCAATTAGCTTCCTGGGTAGATGTTGCTATATGAAATAAGTGTATCCAATTTTGTGGCTATGTGAAATAGATGTGTCTAATTTTAAAGTGGGTTGCTATTACGCCCACTTTACACATCCTACCCTAGTCCAGATTAGATTCCTGGGTAGACAAAAGTGTCCTTCCTAATTTATAGCACTTAAAAGTCAATCTGATGTCAAAAATCATGAAGTTTGAAGGGGGTTGTAGTATATTAGACCAAGAGATGGAGTTGGAGGGAACAGAAAAGCTTTTGTGCACACATGGCCTTTTTCAAGTCTCAGGTGCCTGAAAACATGCCTAGATTTGCCTTCCCTACAAACTACATCATTCTTTTCACCTTAACATGACAGGTACAAACCCACTGCTACATAGGAAACGTCTTCATTCTTCCCCTAATAGTGAAAAAAATCACCCCATGTTAAAGTCTTCATTATGTAGCATTTACCCTTTTTCTCTTGTAACTTGGTTTTCATTTCCTATGCAACAAGCATATATGTTTTTATAGGCTAAGAAAAGTGGTTATGCTTAGAAGTGTGCTTGTTTTTATGGTTCAGATAGTCTGAAGGTGCTGTTTGACCAAGTAAGTTATTTATACCTGTACCTTGCAAGACCCAGGACAAAAGAATGACTCTCAGAGCAGGGGATGTAAACCAGATTTGAATGCTTAGCATTTCACTTCAGGCATCTGCCTCATCCAGTCACATTTAAATATAATCAAGAAATTCTTGAAATACCTTAAAGAGTTTATATTTGAGGGGAAAGGCAAAACATGATTCCTGTGAAAACAAAAACAAATCAACACTGCCCAGATCTAGTTTATTTCCTCCCTGCTTCATCTTGCTTTTTCTGCTGCAGAAGGAAATCCATTTGTGTTCATTCTAGAAAGGTTCCTGACCTTCATCATGACATTGTCCCACTATGCTGGGAACTTTATTCATATTACTGTGGGCATTAAAAGTACTGATCTGGGCAGAAAAGCCAGGAGAAATTTTGAATATCATAACATTCACAGATCAACTTTGTACCTTTGTACTAAGGAGACACAAGCCTATTCAATAGAACCACAGAATGGTTTAGGTTGGAAGGCACCTCAAAGATCATCCAGTTCCACCTCCCCGCCACAGGCAGGGATGCCTCCCACTAGAACAGGTCACTCAAGGCCTCACCCAACCTGGCCTTGACCCTCCAGGGAGGGAGCAGCCACAACCTCCCTGGGCAGCCTTTGACAGTGTCTCACCACCCTCACTGCAAAGAACTTCTTCCTAACATCCAGTTTAAATCTCCCCTCTGCCAGTTTAAACCTATTACTCCTCATCCTGTCATTACAAGACCTTGTCAATAGTCCCTCCCAGCCCTCCTGTAGCCCCCTTCAGATACTGTAAGGCTACTCCGAGGTCTCCTTGAAGCCTTCTCTTCTCCAGACTGCAGAGCTCCAACTCTTGTAGCCTCATAGCAGAGCTGCTGCATCTCTCTGAGCATCTTCGTAGACTCCTCTGGACTCAGTCCAACAGTTCCATGTCCTTCTTGTGTGGGGGCTCCATAACTATACACAGTACTCCAGGTAATACTCCCTAAATGAAAAGGAAAAGAACTCTTTTCCTTTATTTAGACCCTTAACCATTATTTAAAAAGCATTTTCAGATTGCCTAGCAGCTCTGGGTATTCGTGATCATGGAATCACAGGATGACAGCATGATAGGGATTGGAAGGGATCTCTAGAGATCATCTAGTCCAACCTCCCTTCTAACACATGTTGGCCTAGAACAGGTTGCCCAGAACCACATCCAGGCAGGTTTTGAACACCACCAGGGAAGGAGACTGATATGTAAGTCTCACAACAATCTTCAAGCTAGACAAATAAGAGAATAGGCATTGAGGGCTAACAACACATCAGGTCTCCTGTTAAAACTCACTCATGTGATGATACAGCTGTTGTCACAGCCCCACAGCCATGCAGAGTCTGTCTGCCCTTAGGCAGAATTCCCATAGAATGTGGAGGCTCGCAGGAGGATGAAGCACTCTCCATGTAATATCTGCTTGACACCAGCTCCAGGTGCCAATGCTCAAATGTTGCTCTAAAGCAATGTGAACAAATAGTTACGTCTCATCCAAGCAGGTCAGCTGATGAACATCATGCTGCTTCTGAGCACTCTGCTTTCCCATTCAACCCAGAAAGTGATGATGTTCTTGTCTCATATGGTGGGCAAGAGTCCACACACCACTCTGCAGGGAACCTATTCCTTCAGAAGCAGTAATGGGTATTAAATGAGGTAGGGGTTAAAGAAATGGAGAAGGAGAGGGTATGCAGATTATAGAGGACTTATGCTCCATCGCTGGATCTCAGATTCAGATCAGTTGCCTGCAGCTTGTTTCTGACTGGGAAAGAGCCAAAGCATGAGAACTGGAAGGCATCTCTCTTCTGCAGAGATCCAGGTTTTCTTTCAAAACAAATATTTATTTCATTTTCATATTTGTGATTTCAAATGCCCTAGAAATAACATTTTTAAATCTCTGGAAAGAAGAAACACAGAACAGGAGCCTTTGGGGAATGCTGACCTGCCAAGAGTACAAATGAATTTATGTAGCTTTATTTAATAGCTACTGCCCAGAAGATTGTTTGAAGCCATAGATCATTGTTGCAACACCAAAAACTCTGGAGTAAAACTGAAATTTCCATTTTGTTTTCCTCCTGTCTCCAACTGCTTGATTCCTTTGGTGCACTTTCTTGACAGCACAATGAAAGCAGTGCAGACATTTTGCTTGTAAAGCTCAGAACCATAATATTATGTTCAAGCTTCACCAAGGACATAACTTTAAGGGATGACGAACATCCAGCCTTCCTCCTCCCTCCCTGTTCCCTGCTTCCTGTAACACCACTGGAAGATAGCCCTGGTGACTTTGCACCTTAACATTTAAACTGGGGAGGATTTGTTCCACCCCTCAAAGCCTGCCAAAGACAGGGTATGTCTTTAGTACATCAAGTGTGATAATTCAGTCCTGGTTTATATAGCCAAATGAAAAGGCTTCTTGTATGTGCCTTGGGAGACTACTGCCCAGTTTAGCAGGACTCTTCTCCTCTGATTTGGATTCTGTGTTTGCCAGCTGATCAGCAGATTTAAGCCACTTGAATGTTGGATCCAAGCCAAACAGCTAGGCTCTTTCTATGGTGCCAGTGGGTTATCATCCCAAGCCAGGTATTGAAAACAGGTGAGATGAGTTCCTTTCTACAAAGGTTTGTTGGGTTTTTGTAGTCTGCCCTGATTAGAGTGGAGCTTGGAGGAGTGGACCTGGAAACTGAACTTGCAGAGACTAGAGGGAGGAGTCCCACCAGGGCAGAGTCATTCTTCCCACAGCTGATGGACACATGCAGCTCTGTCTTGCTGGAGTTCTCTTGGAGAAACATGATGGCTTCACTGGAAGTTGTGCTACAGTTACCTTATTCTGTTTATTGGTTTCCTTAATTTTCTATGGACCTTACTTGACAGCGTGATACGTTTGGTAACACAGGTTTATAGACTGGAAATGGACAGAAATTATCATTGCAGTCTTCTGATCAGATTTTCACCACGACACAGGCTGCTGGACTTGCTGAATTAATGTCTGGCTTATGGAAACCCAACTGCTGCCTTTGTTAAGTTGTTCCAGTTAATTATTTCTTATGTATGTTTAGCTTCGCTTTCTAGCCACATTCTACCACTAGTAACAGGTGTGCATATTTGTTTTCCTCCTTTCTTCTGTGCTTTTTGTTTCCTTGAAAAAGCAAAACCCACCACCACCACCACCACCAAACCCCCATTATAATTACCATGCTTGAACCACAGAGTTTGGGATGTGTAAATTTTTATAGCATATCACAGAATTAACCAGGTTGGAAATGACCTTTGAGATCATCGAGTCCAACCTATCACCTAATCCTTCTAATTAATACCCACACTGCTCGCTCTTCTGAATCATTTTTGAAGTGGATTATTTCTGCCTTCCTACTTCTGTTACTGGACTAACTCCCCTGAGCTGTAATGGTGCCAGGGAGATGAGGTTCTTGGAAGAAACTTTAACTCATGGAGATGCTAGACCACCACTGTTGGACCAGGTTCCAGGCTCACCTGGTATCCCTCTCTGCATGTGGTGAATGTTAGCTGTTCAGGGAAATGGAAATCAAATTCAGAACATTAACTTGCTTGGAAGCTGCTTTATGTTAGCAGACCAATGTTTATTTAGTGCCCAGGGCTGGAACTGGGGGTAAGATATTCCTGCTTCCAAGCAGTCATGGAATGTTTCAGAAAGACAGAAGGAAATCACCTCTACTACCATCACAGAGAGAAAATTTCCTTGCCAGTAGTCTTTTCAAGAAAGAAATTGCTTTTAAATTCTTCTTTAGAGATTCTCTGACCCTAAGAGAGAGCCAGAAATCACTTCCCAGTAGAAATAACTGGAAGATACCCTTGAGAAAGGATTATTTGTTCAGCTTTCAAGTAAATGTTTGGTTTTGTTTCCTCCCAGCCATGAGGAATGGCTGAGCAGGTTTTTCTTTCCCCCCCAGGAACATAACTGCTGATGGCTTGCAGCAAACATTTTTCATCTGCACAGGTACTAAAGGTCTCTGAAGGATGAAGGGCAGAGCTACTAATTGGATTTTGTACTTTCTGAAGAGCCTTCATGAAATCAGTAGGGATTGTCACATAGTTGTGTAATTCAGTAGTTTTCTGTCTCAGTATCAACTGCTGGGTGGGGAGTATGTACCACAGGAGTATCTACAGCTTTGCAAGCCTGCATATAAACACAAATCAAATGGCTGTATTTATAATGTACTACTGGAAAATAGGCTCCTCTGCATGGGAACTAATGATCATTGAGCTCAAGATAGAAAGCCAAAAATGAAAATGCTCCTTATGCAAGAGTAATACAAACATTGATATTTGCAATCCATTACTAAATTATCAATATAATTTGCCCCAGTGACTCTCTTATGGCTGTAGGTAGTCAACAGAAGCTTGCTTTTCAGTTTATTGGAAGATCCTGATTGGGATAAGCTATGTGGGAAAAGCCTCTATTGATTTTACTGGCATGAGAATCAATTCTGAAGAATGATGCTTATGACAGCAGCTGCTCCCTAAAGATCTATTGGTATTGTCTTAAAGTGTGACCAGGGGGCTGTGATTAAGCCCCATTGCTTTCAGGCACTGATATTGGGCAAACCTTGTGCACTGGAGCTGGCTCTTGACAGACTGCTGCATACCCAAATCTGCAGGTGGACATCCTTGTCTCCTCAAGTCTTCTGTCAAACATCCTATGATGTTGTAAGTCAACATCTGGCAGTTATATTGGCCAGACTCCTTCGTAGAAGAGTCTGAAATATCCTGAAGTGTGGGCAGATGGAGGACAGATGCTCTCTTGCTGGCAAACTGGATGCAGAAAGATGCTTATTTTAAGCATTTGCTCTTTAAAACAGTGTCAACATAGCCTTTGAATATTTGCTGGCTTCTCTTCATTCATTTGCTGCCTCACTGTCAGTTCTACAGTTCTGTCTGCTGTCCTCATTCCTGACTCCTCAGGTTGTTACTTTCACCAATGCATGTTACACTTTTCATCACGCGTCACTGGGCTGAAGTTCTGCAATCACTTTGGGTTGCCTTAGGTTGCAATCTCAATGATGCTGAAAGTACTAGAGCCTTAAAAAGCTGATCTAAATCCAGATATTTCTAACCTTCTGTTTGTGTGTGGTCGACAGAGATGAAATGGAGTGCAGGGGGTCAAAGTCAAAATGACAGCACACAGGTGCAATTCAGCCTGGGGGCAAGGTCAAAATGACAGCATAGAGGTGCAATTCAGCATGTTGTGACAACTAGTCATAGAGCAGAAACCGGTGCATGAAGCTTCTTCACAACCTCACCTGTGTATCTTGTATCCTATATACATACTTGTATATCCTATGTGGATTCCATGTATTCTTCTTCTACACCAAGCACATGCATTACATATATGTAGTGATGGGGATAGGTGAATCTCTTCTGAGACGTACAGAGGCACCTGTTTACCAGCCAGAGAGACGTGCTGCTTGCTGGAAGCTTCTATCAGGGATGTCACCAAGAGACTACAAAGCCTTGTATGGTCCAGTGACTGCTATCTGCCGCTTCTATTTCGCATGTTACACTAGTGATTACAGCCAGGAGCAGTTTGAGGAGTGTCAAGGATTACAGAGACCTGGGAGTAGCAATGAGGAACCTGGAGCACAGGTTTCTTCGTCAGCCCTTCCAGACAAAGGGAAGGGAGTTGAAAACACCAGTGAAAGCTGGCAAATCAAGAAATGATTATGGGACTGGTGCCACAGTTGGAGGTTTGGCTGCTTTGACCATGAGACTCTTTTTGGGAAACCTGGTCTACTCGGGGCTCATTGGGGCCTGCTAGAAAGCCAGAGAGGGACTTTTTACAAAGGCATGCAGTGGCAGGACCAGGGGTAATGGATTTAAACTGGAAGAGGGTTTTAGATTAGATGCAAGGAAGAAGCTCTTCACAGTCTCACAGTATCATCAGGGTTGGAAGAGACCTCACAGATCATCAAGTCCAACCCTTTACCACAGAGCTCAAGGCTAGACCATGGCACCAAGTGCCACGTCCAATCCTGCCTTGAACAGCTCCAGGGATGGCGACTCCACCACCTCCCTGGGCAGCCCATTCCAGTAGCCAATGACTCTCTCAGTGAAGAATTTTCTCCTCACCTCAAGCCTAAATTTCCCCCGACGCAGCCTGAGGCTGTGTCCCCTCGTTCTGGCACTGGCCATCTGAGAGAAGAGAGCAACCTCCCCCTGGCCACAACCACCCCTCAGGTAGTTGTAGACAGCAATAAGGTCACCCCTGAGCCTCCTCTTCTCCAGGCTAAACAATCCCAGCTCCCTCAGCCTCTCCTCGTAGGGCTGTGCTCGAGGCCTCTCACCAGCCTCGTTGCCCTTCTCTGGACACGCTCAAGCATCTCAATGTCCCTTCTAAACTGGGGGGCCCAGAACTGAACACAGTACTCAAGGTGTGGTCTAACCAGTGCAGAGTACAGGGGCAGAATGACCTCCCTGCTCCTGCTGGCCACACCATTCCTGATGCAGGCCAGGATGCCATTGGCTCTCTTGGCCACCTGGGCACACTGCTGGCTCATGTTCAGGCGGGTATCAATCAGCACCCCCAGATCCCTCTCTGTCTGGCTGCTCTCCAGCCACTCCGACCCCAGCCTGTATCTCTGCATGGGGTTGTTGTGGCCAAAGTGCAGCCCCTGGCACTTGGACTTATTGAATGCCATCCCATTGGACTCTGCCCATCTGTCCAGGCAGTCAAGGTCCCGCTGCAGAGCCCTTCTGCCCTCCAACCCAGCCACATCAGCCCCCAGCTTGGTGTCATCTGCAAACTTGCTGATGACTGACTCAATGCCCTCATCCAGATCATCTATGAAGATGTTAAAGAGGATGGGGCCCTCTCCATCGAGGGGACAGTGAGACTTTGGAGCCCAGTGATGCTGTGACTGTCCCCTCCCTGAAAGTGTTCAAGGCCAGGTTCTATCGGGCTTTGATCAGTATAGTCTAGTTGAAGATGTTGGGTGTTGGAAGCGGATGATCTTTAAGGTCCCTTCCAACCCAAACCATTCAGTGATTCTATGATAATTGCTAACCTTTGAATCAGCCTCAGTATCACTACAGTTATGAATTAGATTGCTTATTTTGGTTTCTTCTGCTTAATCTGGGAGTGTGTCATTTTTAATATAACTTCACTCTTAATGAGAGCAGTCATCCTACGCTCATGCCAGGAAAAACAGTGTAGTACAGTGCTCTATCACGGGTTGCATTCAGTGTCTGACTGAAAGGCTGCACTCCTCCACACAATTACACTGAGGTCGAGCATAAAATTGTGTAAATGTGTGTACTTGTACTAGGAATGTGCTTTGAGGGTTAGAGCTCTTTAAACAAAGACAGGGATTATCTCATTTGTTTTCCCAAATCTTGATCTCTCCTTAAAACAGATCCACATCTAGCAGAACACTGCCACAGCAGTTGTCATAATAAACTCTGCCTTAAAGCAGTGAGGCAATCTTCAAGGTCTGCCCTCAGTCTGGATAAGCAGCAGGAGACAACAATGGCCAACAATGGTTAACTAGAAGACAAACAAAGCAAAACTATACAGTAAAGGAAGTCATAATATTACAAATCGACTGCAAATGTTCAGTGCACTTCATAAATATAGAAAATAAATTAGAAAAGCACATTTTGGTTTGTTTTTCTATCCTGAACATTTGTGATTAATTTCTATGCATTGAGGTTGCTTCTTATTTAGTTGAACAGGATCTACGTTCTCGTAGGGATGTCCAATGTCTTGGCGAGGGCACAAAGCTCTGTGGGGCACGAAGGCTGAAGAACTTAGGCTGGGGTTTGATATATGCATATATATATGGTGAGACAAAGTGGTGACTGGAAACCATTTGTGTAATGGGCTGCCTGTCATGTTGCATAGATGAAGCAAAGCCCAGCACCAGGCAAATAAGCCTTTGAGGCCCAAGTGCAAAGAGCTCAGCGGTAATGAAGTCAGAGAGCAGTTACTGAACCAAAAAGAATATTTCTCTCTCTAGTTGAACTTAGCTGTGAGATACTGAAGGAAAGGCTTCTTTCTTATTTGCAGTTTCCTTGAGTACTCAATTACAAGTCTGCAGTTCTACATAGTAGTTGCAATCAAGTCTTTCAACAATCCCATAGAAAGGCAGCTATATTCATAGCTGAAATGCATTAAGGTCTAATTGGCTAAATTCTGCCCTGATTGACATCAAGGAGGTCAGGAAGGTTTCTTGTAATTTGTGTTCAGTGAAAGGATTTGATCCATCTCCAGTGGGCTCCACATATACTACTAAGTTGCACAGCCTCAGGGAGGATTTGTGTTTACTGAAACTAGCTCTGCTTTTAGGTTAGGAAGGTTTGCTAATATTGATGGAGGCTTTCCTGTGCTGGAAAGGCCTGGATGTCAGAGAAAGGTCCAAGGAACATTTCACAGGATCACTGGATCACAGGTTGTTAGGGGTTGGAAGGGAC
>WAAF01002670.1:0-10010 GCA_013400475.1 Tricholaema leucomelas | reverse complement strand
AGGCCAATTCAAAAGTTATTAAATAATTTATTAATATATACAAAGAGAATTCCCCCCAAATTTATTTACAACTCTCCACACAGACTCTTGGATGTGCTTAGCAGAACTCTTCTACATAATGTCTCTATACAATGGGATTTTGAAAAGGTTTTATAAGTGTCTTTGGTAGAGACTCTTGTGGCTTAATTCACTGCTGGTGAGGTTAACCAAATTCTTTGGCAACTTGAATAAAGAATTCAGAATGCTCACTAGTCCTCAGTCTTGATATCTGTGTCCCAAAACGTACACAGGAAAATATACAGTGGAAGTCCTGTGGTGAATTCCACGTGGGCTGTGATGTGGCTCAGCTGCTGGCACGCTGTCTGAGGTGGCTTTACGGGCATGGGCAAGGTCCCTCCATGGCTTCTCAGAAGATGTTCAGCTGGCTGGGCAGGGTAGGATCCAGGCTGGAGGCTAAGGTGACCCGATTTGGTGCACCAGGGGTCAGCGACCCTCTCTAGGCTGGCACGGCAGGCGAGCGAACGAGCACGCAAGTGCCTTATTCACCTGTTTACCCCTTTTTATAGGACAATGGCCGAGGCTAATGGTCACTTTTGCCACAATATCACCCAATCACCTTCTGGCAATCATCTGAATATACCCAAAACAGGAAGAACTCATAAGCTGTTCTCCTCCAAACATGGGAGCACATGCACCTTGCCCGCGATAGGGGTGTGGGTCTTAAGAAACCCCTCTTAGGCGACCAGACTTAGACTAAACCAGACTAGGTTGTTTTGGGTTTCTTTGTCCTATTTTCCCGCCTCTGGCTGCAATGCAGACAGGCAGGTAAACATGTTCGGACAAGACAGGACCTGCTCAAGCCTATTTTGTGACCTTTGGGACTCTCCACCACATTATTTTAGTCTAGGTTCTAAGGATTGTTGCTTGTTGTGGCTGCTTGAGCTAGATTTCTAGCTCAGGCATAAAAATGTTGAGAACAGAGAAACTTAGAAGTGGAAGCTCTGAGGGAAGAGGTTCTGCACTTTGGCCACAACAACCCCAAGCAACGCTACAGGCTAGGGACAGAGTGGCTGGAGAGCAGCCAGGAAAAAAGGGACCTGGGAGTACTGGTGGATAGTAGGCTGAAGATGAGCCAGCAGTGTGCCCAGGTGGCCAAGAGAGCCAATGGCATCCTGGCCTGTATCAGGAACAGTGTGGCCAGTAGGACAAGGGAGGTTCTTCTTCCCTTGTACTCAACACTGGTCAGGCCACACCTTGAGTACTGTGTCCAGCTCTGGACTCCTCAATTCAAGAGAGATGTTGAGGTGCTGGAACGTGTCCAGAGAAGGGCAACAAAGCTGGTGAGGGGCCTGGAACACAAACCCTATGAGGAGAGGCTGAGGGAGCTGGGGTTGTTTAGCCTGGAGAAGAGGAGGCTCAGGGCAGACCTCATTGCTGTCTACAACTACCTGAAGGGAGGTTGTAGCCAGGTGGGGGTTGGTCTCTTCTCCCAGGCAACCAGCAACAGGACAAGGGGGCACAGCCTCAAGTTGTGCCGAGGGAAGTATAGGCTGGATGTTAGGAGGAAGTTCTTCACAGAGAGAGTGATTGGCATTGGAATGGGCTGCCCAGGGAGGTGGTGGAGTCACCATCCCTGGGGGTGTTCAGGAAAAGCCTGGATGAGGCACTTGGTGCCATGGTTTGGTTGACTGGATAGGGCTGGGTGCTAGGTTGGACTGGATGATCCTGGAGGTCTCTTCCAACCTGCTTGATTCTGTTCTATTCGAAACATTCTAGGGATAGGCCATATGATGACAACAATGGATGAGTTAATATCCTTTCATCAAGATCTGTATGTCTAGAAGCACATCTTCTATACTTCTCCCTTGCTGCTGCTTCTGCGCCCGCTGCTATCTTCCCTCACTGCTATTGTGGCTGCTGCTGCTTTTGCTGATTCACTGCCACTTGACCCCTTTCCCATATTCCTTAAGGTTATGTTATTTCTCTAATAGTTTATCCTTATGCTGTTATATTTAAGCTATAAGAAATACAATTTCATTTTCCCCTGACTTTCCAAAAATCCATGTTGTAGTGAGTTTATTCTACCGGGGGAGGGATCCACCCCGACCCAGGACATATTTGAGCATTCACTTGTATGCCTATTCTGTACATTAAAAGCAATGACAGTACAGCAATCAATTCTGAGCATGTCATCACTGCTATAACTTCTGCCTAGAACTTTGTGGGATTTTGGAGGTTCTTTTTGCTGAGCTTTACTGCTTTTCTGAGAAGCTTTCAAAGTCAGTTGTTTAACTTCTGAACTTCTTTTCTTATAACTTTATGTAAGAGAGAATCAAATACATTTTAGATGTATTCTGGGATGAGATGATTGTGCCCATTTGTATACTTAAAAGTTTTGGAATCTTACCTCTCTTTCTTATAGTAAATCAGAAGAAAGCAATGGCCTGGAAAACAGTGGTGCTAGGCACAGAAGAATTTAATCTGGTTCCTAAAAAGGTGAGTAAAAGGTGAAACAAGCTAATTTACATTTGTCTTGAGCAGCCTGATACAAGGACAAAGAAATTCGCTGTGCCATGCCAATTTCCGTTTGATGTGGGAATGTGGTAATGGAACCATTGTTTATATAAAATAATATGATGTATTGTTGGCAAGAAAAGGAGTCTAAAACCTCTTTGTTCAGTGATGTCACCATTGTGGTTTAATAGTGCTGTTCACCCATGCAGTGCTTTAATGTAGGGCCCAGATTGGCCTGGTTAATTGCTTGACTTCTGATCATGAATCACTACTGTCAAGGACAGGGTAGCTGCTGAGATGCATTAGAGCTGCTGATGCATCCAAAACTAGGCTGCTCCTCCAGGCTGTGTGTTGGGTGTGAGGAGAGTTTATGAAAGAAAGATACAAGTGTAACAGCAAGCAGGGACTGTGAAAGTACTGGAGTCGTGAAACAAGGGATTCTAGGAGTCTGTGCAACTCTTGATAGATGGTGACCAAAGGGATTAACAGTAGAAGGAAGCAGAGGATATGTAGCCCAGTGGAAGCTATATAATGAACTTCCCTGATTCTCTGCCCTCTTTACTGCCTAATGACAGGCAGCTTCTACTTATGCCAGCTGAAAATGCTTGTCAGAGGACAATCTGTCAGTTGAGGACCAATCCAACACACTAGCTATTTCCTTTTGTTCCCTCTCCGCATCTGGCACTCCAGTCTCTCATCCAAACCTGAGAAACTAGTGACTGCATTCATGTCACTGCTGGTAGCTTATCACAGGCTGTCTACCTGAGGGAAGATTTGCCAATGCCATCTATTGTAAAGAACCAAAATAGCAGTACCAAATGAAATTTATACAAAGAGTAACAAATTTTGTCTTTCTCATATGTCCCTCTACTTGTTTAGTGCTGTGATTTCAGCTCCCCCATATTGGAGCTAAAGTCTCATGTTTGTGAANAGACCTCCCCCGGCACAACTTGAGGCTGTGTCCCCTTGTTCTGTTGCTGGTTGCCTGGGAGAAGAGACCAACCCCACCTGCCTACAGCCTCCCTTCAGGTAGTTGTAGTCAGCAATGAGGTCTGCCCTGAGCCTCCTCTTCTCCAGGCTAAACAACCCCAGCTCCCTCAGCCTCTCCTCATGGGGTTTGTGTTCCAGGCCCCTCACCAGCCTTGTTGCCCTTCTCTGGACATGTGCCTTCTTTTGGCACGCGATACTCAGTGAATCACTAAGCATTTGGATTGGCAAATTGTAATATATACATTTGAATTAATATAGTTTTCAAACTAATATGAAATGGAAATAATGGAACAATAATAATGGGAAAAAATGGGAAAGTGATCATGTGGTAAGGAGGTGTGTGTGTTTTTTTTCTTTAATTCAGGAGTTTTAACCCAATGGAAGTGGAAATCATCACAAAGCTAACGAAGATGTATGCAGCTATGCCTCTTAAACATCCACTGTGCTTCTAGGCAAAATCCTCTATGCTTATGGGGAAAAAAAAGATGCTTTTAAGATTGCTGTAGAACTGTTCATTTTTATAATGACAGTAATGCATTCCAATACACTGTTTAGAGCTTTTTAGTAACACTGCCATTTTACTCAAGGAAGGTTTGTGATCAGACTTCCTGCTGTTTTATGGCTGAAGGGTTTTCTTTGTGTGTCCTAAATTGAAATTAACTTTGCATAGAATCAACCAGGTTGGAGAGGAGACCTCCACAATCATCCAGTCCAACCTATCACCCACCCTATCCAATCAACAGGCAATGCAGGATGGGTTTATCACCTGAGTGTCTGTAAAGATTGACTTGAAAGATGAAAGATATTTCTACCAAAGACAAGGCCTTCTACTAGCAGATCAAGCAAATGACACAGCTGTCACGGCAAAGGGAATCTTTATCATTATTTAAATGAAATAGTGGCTTTGCAGTTTGCTCTGAACAGTTGACATGTCTTCATTCTAACTTCAAGCTTCACTTAAATGAGTGATATAGGTACATTTTGAATAGTCAAGATACTAATTTTCCTAAGATGTTCTGCTGTGCCTGTGCTTCTGCACTGCAGTTATAAGCAGGCTACACCCAGATCAGATTTCAGCTGTGCTTCAGAACAGATAAAAAACAAAGGGGATAAAATACTGGATCAGATTATAGCTGAAATAATAACTTACGCTTATAGAAATTACTGTGTGATGGGAGGGCTGCAAAACCAGTTGTGAAATTACACAGAACACAGAAATCTCACAAATACATGGTTCCTGCAGTACATCCTGTCTAGATGGTGCTGTTACTCCTTGCAGTGTACTGTATTGTTTCTTAACCTTAGAGCACAGAGGTCTTGAGCAGCTAAAGCTAGTAGAATAAAGCAGCATGAATGTCACCAGTTCCCTTACACAAAAAATGGTGGCATTGCTGTTATGATGTTACTTTAGAAGAGCTACTTGCCATAGTTTTAAATATACCATCTCATTGCCTTGGCATTAATCAGCTGAAAAATGTGCAGCTAAAAGTAATGCAGTTGATTGTGTTAATTGTCTTTGCTTGGTAATCCAAACGAAAAATAACTCCAATTTTACCAATTTTACAAAAGGGAATTGCTTCTCTGAACAAAAGCAAGGAGAAACCAAGTAGCATTTGTAAACTCTCTAGGGAAGCGAAAAACCCAAACATCTAGATAGAATTGCATCAAACTGGTCAATTTTCTTTGAAGATAAAGGAATAGAGAAAGATGGAAGATAAGATGGGTTTAGTTCCATTTTTTGCTCTACTGCTGATGTAAGTTTGAAATACTGGAACAGCTTTGGCCATTTTGTTAGAGAAGTGGGGTAAAATTTGGTCTGCTCTATGCTTTCCTGGTTTTCATAATTCAGTTTGCAGCTTTAACAGCTACAAGTTGAAGTCCAAATAATGGGGAGCATATAAACATGAAGCAATTAACCATAAGGGCTGAACACTGGTAAAGATAAGCCCTTGCCAATACACTGTGTCTGTTGTACTTTGCCTTGGAGTTTCTATGCACTGCAAAAACCAGAATGCATTTGTACATTTTCATAGGAATTTATCATTGCATTTTTTCTTACAGCAGGAACATGTTTGCCATTTAAAAATACCTACTGCTGTATATTGTATGAAGATATTTTATGCTTAGAATTTTTTTGTGGGGAGGTAGGGAACTCATTAGTAAAAATAAGTTTGCAGATATGAAGATTAGATCCTGAATAAAGAATTAATGACAAGGAGGAGTTTAGGTACTATCTCTGGTGGGGAAGGGGGAAGGCCAACTTTTAACCAGAAATGGTGAAAACTTTTATTTCTACATTTAATGGGCATTACTGTCTGATCTTGAAGTTGTGATTGGCCAGCATAAGCAAATTAGGTGAGCTCATAGTGCTTTTGGTGTTGACAAAGAAGGGCTGCACTGAAGGCAGGCAGGAACTGGAGAAACTGGATTAAGCATGGGGGTTAGATCAGTGTTTCCTGGTAACAGGAGTCTATTTACTGGGTGTGGTGGTTTGGGTGACCCCTGCCCCCCCACACTTTAGAAATCACCCAAACTAGACTCAGTTGGCTCTGGAAATATGAATGAAGCTTATATTTACAGCTGGCACAATTTACAAGCAGATATTTACAGTATATACAGTTATAGACAGAAATAGACAAGGGAAAAAAGTAATACAGAAACACAACAGCCCTCCTAGAAACCTGAGTCCCCAGGAGGGGCTCTCAACCACCCCCTCATCTTCCCTCTACCCTTCTCAACCTTACCCCAGTCCCAAGGAAGAATGGAGGCTTGGCCAGGGGGGTTAAGAAGCAAAGGTGAATCAGCCAAAAGAAAAGTGGAGGGTGAGGTTAGAGAGTAAGATGGAGTTCAGCCAGCAGCCCAGAGCTCCCCAGGAGGCAAAGAGCAAAGTGACTTTATGTTTTCCTTTCCTTTTTTACACATCTCAGCAAGACTATGAGGGAAGCAGACCTCACCATTGTTTCCATTTCACAGCCTATGATCTAGTCCTTCTCACCAAAACATTCTAGCTAGCTTCACACTAGAACGTTGGGTCAGGAAGCTGCTATAACTGCTGTTTCTTCTTGATCTCCTCTAAGATGTTCTGCTTTTTTTAATCTTAAGTGCTCTTGTTCCTTATATGTCTGACTTTGTTCAAATCTTATTTGGCTCCCCCAGAGAAGGCAATAAGAAATATTACATAAGTATAAATACATTATTAGGGATCATAACATGAAACATACAAACCCAAACTTTCTCCATCCCAGAGACTACATAGCTCTGGAAATCTAGAAGTGTATACTTCATGAGAAATCTGTTGTGTGTGTCCAAAACATTCCCACTACAGCTGCTTTGCATATCTATTTTTACTATGTAAACAGAGCCTTCAGTAGAAGAAAATGCAGAATTCCTAGGCATCATTATTCTTCTACCTCATTCAAGCCAAGAGATACCAAATGAAAGCCAACACAATTAAGTTAGTTCCTTCATGCAGCAAGAGCCTAAGTGGAAGGGCCCCCAGATTAGTTTTAATAAGACTGTAATAGATGACTCATGAGTAGGCTGAGACTAACTATTACATTTGTCTTGCAAGCTTTAATCCTCATTTCCTTGCAAGAGGAGATATATTATTGGTTTGCAAATCAGCAGGCACCTTGCATTTCTTAGAGGAGTACATTAAAGTCTGCAAAAGAATCCTGAATGGCTGTTTCCTAATGGTTATTAGAATAGAATAGAATCAACCAGGTTGGAAGAGACCTCCAAGATCATCCAGTCCAACCTAGCACCCAGCCCTATCCAGTCAGACAGACCATGGCACCCTAGGGACGGCGACTCCACCACCTCCCTGGGCAGCCCATTCCAATGCCAATCACTCTCTCTGGGAAGAACTTCCTCCCAACATCCAGCCTATACTTCCTTCGGCATAACTTGAGGCTGTGTCCCCTTGTTCTGTTGCTGGGTGCCTGGCAGAAGAGCCCAACCCCACCTGGCTACAGCCTCCCTTCAGGTAGTTGTAGACTGGTCCAACTGGTTCCAACTGGTCACTGGAAATTCTTCTTTTCCTTAGATCCAAAGTAGACACAAGCAGCTGTGAGACTAGATTTGTGGTGAAGATAGCCAATTGTTAGGAGAGTTTTCAAGCTAAGCTTGGGCAAAACTCTGTGAGTGTTTCTTTTAGGATGGAGACTTGAAGAATTATTCAGTAGTGGGCCAAGATAATGAAGTGCTTAGCTATAAGACATTTGACACACATGATGCTGAAGGAAAGGGGAAACCCATCAGTGTTTGTTGATACTGAAATCAGGATCCATGTACCTCTAACTTTTTAATTTAAAGGATATGTAGCCAATATTCTGCCTTTAGATTCACCCTTAAAACTTTTCAACACTGACTGCTGAGCAATTAAAATTAGAAAAAAACCTGATCGGTATCTTAAGTGTTACAGTGAGAGGTTTATTTGGCTGGATGGTCTAAGTGTTGAGCTACCCAGCATATGCAGGCTGACCACGATTAACCACATCATGTTTCAGTTCAGACTGGGAACTCCCCAAAAGTAGGAACCAAGCTAGGAGCAGGTGTTGATCTGTTGGAAGGTAGGAGAGCCCTGCAGAGGGACCTGGACAGGCTGGATGGGTGGGCAGAGGCCAATGGGATGAGATGGAACAAGGCCAAGGGCAGAGTTCTGCACTTTGGCCTCAACAACCCCAAGCAATGCAACAGGCTGGGGACAGAGTGGCTGGAGAGCAGCCAGGCAGAGAGGGACCTGGGGCTANGCTGGGGGTGTGCAGCCTGCAGAAGAGGAGGCTCAGGGCAGAGCTCATTGCTGTCTACAACTACCTGAAGGGAGGTTGTAGCCAAGTGGGGTTGGTCTCTTCTCCCAGGCAACCAGCAACAGGACAAGGGGACACAGCCTCAAGTTCTGCCGAGGGAAGTATAGGCTGGATGTTAGGAGGAAGTTCTTCACAGAGGGAGTGATTGGCATCGGAATGGGCTGCCCAGGGAGGTGGTGGAGTCACTGTCCCTGGGGGTGTTCAGGAAAAGCCTGGATGAGGCACTTAGTGCCATGGTCTGGTTGACTGGATAGGGCTGGGCGTTAGGTTGGACTGGATGATCTTGAAGGTCTCTTCCAACCTGCTTGATTCTATTCTGTTCTCTAGGAAGAGGCAGAGTAATGAAGAAACAAATTTAGAATGGACTTAGTGTTATGGAAAGGTATTCCACAAAGGTCCCAAGGGACAGAAGAGCAGGAGCTGAGAAGACTTGTACAGACATATGTAGGGAAGAGAATACTCAGATCTGTAGGTGGAAACATTTGTGTTCTTGGTGAGGGTGTTCTGTTTTGTGGGGATTGGGTTTTTTGAGGGGGAATGGATTGGTTTCTTTGGGGTTGTTAAATGGGTTTGTGAAGCAAGTTTTGTGAAGTGATTAATAATTGTCTCGTATTGCTAAGCACTTGTGCAGGTGAAAACAGCCAAGTGATACAAATTTCATAAGAGAAATGGAAATTATATCCCTTGATTTTTTTCTCCATGGGTTTTGAGTAGTCTTGATGCTTTTTCATTCCAGAACATGCATATACAATTCATTAAACAATCTCTAAGGGAAAAAATAATCCAGTCCCCAACATTTTACATCTTGTTGATAAAACTTTGAGTTGTCTAATATTAGATTTGATATCTGAGTTAATTTAGTAGCTGATTTTTTGTAAGACTTTAAATGTGCAGTATTTTGTTCCATCTTAAAACCAGTTTTTCTTCCATATAGCAACTACATCTGGTTTGCTTTTGCCTTTATTTAACCAAAGATATTTTGTTGTCATTACCAAGGTGACATCTCTGTCACACTGATTTCTGAGTTATTTTCAAATTGTCATTAAAAATTATGTAACAGTGCCTTGAGGGAAGGAATTTGTTTACCATAGTTATGTTACTTTTTATCTTTTTGCAATATATTTAAAAGTTTCAGGACAAACTTGAGAGCAAAATCTATTTTTTCTATTGAAAGTCTACTAAGCCAAATGCTTTTATCACACTTGCCTTATTTTACATTGTGATTTTGTACTCTGTGCTCACTCAACTGTTTTATTCTTTTTGCTTGAGCAGTAGAATGTATACAGAAAATGAAGCAGCTTCTGTGTGTTTAAAATGTATGAAATTACAGTAATCATGACTAGTGTGAACTGATCATATTGTACTTAAAGATAATTCAAATAAATTCAGCCATAAAGGATCCAGAGAGTGGAGAGTGAATTTTTGCTTGGTTTCAGAGAGAATCCAAATCAGACCTACTGACTTCTTTTTGCTTGTTCATACACTCACGTTTTAGACCTGAACTGCTTGCTTCTTTGGTGTGATGGTTTGGGAGTTACCTGCCCTCCCACACAATGAATTAACTCAGACTAGACTCAGCTGGCTGGAAGTTAAGGAATGAAGCTTTATATTCACAGCTTGGCACAATACACAAGCAGGTATTTACAATATTTACAGGTATAAGCAGAACTCAATCATAGAATCAAGCAGGTTGGAAGA
>WAAF01002665.1:151026-178231 GCA_013400475.1 Tricholaema leucomelas | reverse complement strand
ATGATTCTGTGATCTCCAGAGGTCCCTTCCAACCCCTAGCAATCTGTGCAAGTGCTGTGGTGCTCCATAAGGTACCTATCCAGAAGAACAAAAGCAATCCTCTTCAGAGGAGCCACAAACAGCACCAAGGGAGCCAACTCCTTTTCAAATGTCACTCTTCATATTTTCTGCTCTTTCATCCCTAATCACTTAAATGCACTCCCAAGTATCTGAGAGAGTGACAGCAGCACAGCAATTGCACTTGCTCCAGAGCAGCCTCATCAGCACTTGGGCTTCTGTGCAATGTTAATTGGGTTTTTTTTTTAACCCAGAACCTTTCCATCTGCATCTGGACCAGGATGAGGCCTTGAGTAACCTGTTCTAGTGGGAGCTGTCCCTGCATATGGCACAAGGGGATTGAGACTGGCTGAGCTTTGAGGTCCCTTCCAACCATTCTGTGATGGTCCCCGGAACCTTTCCATCTGCATCTGGACCAGGCACTGCTCTCTGTCCCTATGTGAGGCTTGGACCAGGACGTTTTGGGCTTGCTCAAAGGCTCCCCTGTCCTTTGGAAACGTTAGGAATGTGTGAGATTCAGACTGGACAGAAGGAAGGTGTTTTTATTTTACCTGGAGGGTGGTAAGAACCTGTCCCAAGAGAGGTGGCAGATGCCCATCCCTGGGTTCTGCCCCTCTGCTGCGCTCTGCTGAGGCTGCCCCTGCAGTGCTGAGCCAGCTCTGGTGTCCACAGCACAGCACAGACAGGGACCTGCAGGAACAAAGCCAGAAGAAGCCACAGCAGTGCTGGCAGGGCTGGAAGGGCTCTGCTGTGAGGCCAGGCTGGGAGAGTTGTGCTTGTTCAGCCTGGAGAAGAGAAGGCTGCATGGAGACCTCCTGGTGGCCTTGCAGAACTTAAAGGGACTGACCAGAAAGCTGGAGGCAGAGTTTAGAGCAGGGCCTGTGGTGGCAGGACAAAGGGGGATGGTTTGAAACTAACAGAGGGAGGTTCAGGATGCAGAGAAGGGAGAAATGTTTGACACTGAGGGTGGGGAGAGCCTGTCCCAGGCTGCCCTGAGAGGTGGGAAGTGCCCATCCCTGGAACCATCCCAGGTGAGGTTGTTTGGGGCTGTGAGCAGCCTGCTCCAGCTGCAGATGTCCCTGCTGAGTGCAGTGGGGCTGGACTGGTTGGACTTTCAATGTCTCTCCCCACCCAAACCAGTCTGGGACTCTATGGTTCTGTGAGTCTAGAAGGAATGAGGCCCCACAGCTTTCCCAGTGCCCTGTGAGTCACCTCTGGGCACTGTGCCCATGCTGATGGCTTTGCCTCTGCTGCAGCCAGCCTGTGCCTTGAGCTGACCTGGGCACTGCACACTGCACAGTGCCTGCTGAGGGATCTGCTGCTGCTTCTGGTCAGCACATGGCAGCTCTCTGCTGCTGAAGCTATTTGCTTTCAGCAAGACCTGTCTCAAGTATGCCTGTGCTCTGGAGCTGTGGCTCACACCTCTGCTCCATCCTGTGGCCTTGGAGGCTCTTCAGTATTATTTGCTCAGTCTCAATTCTTGTGTTGTTTCTATGAGGAAAAAACCCAAGCCCACATCTCCTCCTAGACCAGGAGGAGTTTGTGCCCCCAGCATGGGGAAGGTTGGAAGGGACCTCTGGAGACCATTCAGTTCAAGACTCCTGCTCAAGCAGGGCACCCACAGCAGCCTGCCCAGCAGCACAATGCCCAGAGGGGGCTGGAATCTCTCCACAGAAAGAGACTCCACAACCTCTCTGGGCAGCCTGCCCCAGGCCTCCAGCAGCCTCACACCAAACAAGTTTCTCCTCCTGTTCAGATGGAACCTTCTGGCTTCCAGTCTGTGTCCTGTCCCTGGGCACCACTGACCACAGTCTGGTCCCAGCCTCCTGCCCCCCACAGGTTCTTTAT
This sequence comes from Tricholaema leucomelas, assembly GCA_013400475.1. NCBI lineage: Eukaryota > Metazoa > Chordata > Aves > Piciformes > Lybiidae > Tricholaema lacrymosa > Tricholaema leucomelas. Next base: position 176,326 of record WAAF01002665.1, on the reverse strand, counting down.
CTCTTGCTGAGCATTGCTCAGATGCCCTCTGGGGCTGCTCTTCTGCAGGCTCTCAGCCCCAGGGCTCTCAGCCTTTGCTCCTCACAGAGCTGCTCCAGGCCCCTCAGCAGCTTCAGAGCCTCTGCTGGACTCTCTCCAGCAGTTCCCTGTCTCTCTTGAACTGGGGAACCCAGAACTGGACCCAGCACTGCAAATGTGGCCTCACCAGGGCAAAGTAGAGGGGCAGAAGAACCTCTCTTGGCTTGTTGGCCACACTCTTCCTCATGCACCAGGACCCATTGGCCTTCTTGGCCAGAAGGGCACATTGCTGGCTCATGGTGAGCTCTCCATGGAGCTGCTTCCCAGGAGGTCTCTCCTCTCCTGTACTGCTGCAGGAGGTTGTTCCTCCCCAGGTTCAGGACCCTGCACTTGCCCTGGTTGAAATTCATGAGGTTCATGAGGACTGGGGGGAATGGAGCAAAGCTGGATGTGAGGAGGAAGTTGTTGAGCAGGAGAGTGGTGAGAGGCTGGAATGGGTTGCCCAGGGAGGTGGTTGAGGCCCCATGGCTGGAGGTGTTTCAGGCCAGGCTGGCTGAGGCTGTGTGCAGCCTGCTCTAGGGTAGGGTGTCCCTGGGCATGGCAGGGGTTTGGGACTGGCTGCTCCTTGTGGTCCCTTCCAGCCCTGCCTGATTCTGTGATTCCTCTGCCCAGCTCTCCAGCCTGCCCAAGTCTGTCTGAAGGGCAGCACAGCCTGAGGGGGTGTCAGCATCATCAGATTTTCTCAGGGTCCACTCTGTCCCTTCATCCAGCTCACTGATGAAGATGTTGAACAAGGCTGGCCCTATCCCAGGGCCCTGGGGAAGAGCAGCAGCTACAGGCCTCCATCTTCCATTTAATCCTGGAAGATGAAATCAGTTGCAAACACAAATAGATGCCTGAGTCTCAAGAGTGATGTTTACCAGCTCAGTTTCATGTTGGCACAGATAAACAAAATACTCTTGTGTCTTCTTGGTTGTTTTTCTTACTTCTGCTCCTGTTATTATTACTATTCTTATGCCAGGGCAACAAGAATTAAGTAGATGAGCAAACAGCATCTTCCAGCAGGGAGGTGGGGCAGGTTCATTGGCTTATTTGTTCTGGGTACAGAAAGAAAAAGAGAGGCTCCTGAAGGTCAGTGTTAGGAACAGGAGGTTAGCAGGAACCTCCTTGTGTCCACAAGTAACCATTTAGGAGAGCAAAGCTGAACCCTGGGCACATATTTAACCTTCAGCAGAATCAGAGCCAGAGTCAGAGCCAGAAAGAGAGCCAGAAAGGCAGAAAGAGAGCCAGAAACAGAGCCAGATGTCCTGTCCTAGTGCTGGGCAAGCTGCAGAGATAATCATAGAATCATAGAATGGGTTAGGTTGGAAGGGAGCTCAAAGCTCAGCCAGTTCCAACCCCCCTGTGCCATAGGCAGGGACACCTCCCACTAGNTCCTGCCATTCCCAGACCTTCTCAATAGTCCCTCCCCAGCCCTCCTGCAGCCCCCTGCAGATCCTGCAAGGCCACTCCAAGCTCTCCTGGAAGCCTTCTCCTCTGCAGGCTGCAGAGCCCCAACTCTCTCAGCCTGTGCTCAGAGCAGAGCTGCTGCAGCCCTCTCAGCATCTTGGTGGCCTCCTCTGGACTGGCTCTAACAGTTCCATGTCCTTCTTGTGCTGGAGGCTCCAGAACTGCACACAGGACTCCAGGTGGGGTCTGAGGAGAGCCAAGGGGCAGAATCCCTTCCCTTGCCTTGGTGGAGATCATTGAGTCCAACATCCCTGCTAGAGAAGGTCACATCCAGGTAGGTGTTGAATGTCTCCAGAGATGGAGACTCCACCACCTCTCTGGGCAGCCTGCTCCAGGGCTTCAGAACTCTTCAATAACAGAAGTTCCCCTTCATGCTTAAACTGAACTGTCTATGTTCAAGTTCATTGCCCCATGCCTCTTGTCCTGCCACTGGGCACCTCAGAACAAAGCCTGGCCCCATCCTCCTGACCTCCACCTTTGAAGTCAGCACTGATGAGATAGAATCATAGAATGGTTCAGGTTGGAAGTGACCTCAAACATCAGCAGAGTACAGGGGGAGAATCACTCAGTTGGGGTGACAGAGCATGAGAGAGAGGCTGAGATGAAACTTGGACTCATAGAGTGGTCTGGGTTGGAAGAGACCTCCAAAGATCATCCAGTCCAACCCCCTCTGCAGTCAGCAGGGACATCCTCACCCAGAGCAGGATGTCCTGAGCCCTGCTCCCTGTGTCCCACTGTGTGTCAACCCAACTGCACTATGTTGACCCAGCTGATGGGACAGAGAGAGCCTGGATGTAAGTCATTAGCCATGGGCATGGTTCTGATCACCAGGATCTGGAAGCAATTGCATTTGTCATCTGTTGGCTGTGGGAGCAGGCAGCCAACCTGAAGCATTTGTTTGAAGAGTGACAGTGCAGAAACTCTTTCCCCCCAACCCTATCCATGTGGGGAGCATTAAAGAGATGAGGAACAAGAGACCACTTTGGCTCTGGTGACTCTGTTCAGGCTGGAGAAGAGGAGGCTCCCAGGTGACCTTCTTGTGGCCTTCCAGGATCTGAAGGGGGCTACAAAATAGTTGGGGAGGGACTTTTGAGGCTGTGAGGGAGTGGCAGGAGTGGGGGGAATGGAGCAAAGCTGGAGGTGGGGAGAGTGAGGCTGGAGGTGAGGAGGAAGTTGTTGAGCAGGAGAGTGGTGAGAGGCTGGAATGGGTTGCCCAGGGAGGTGGTTGAGGCCCCATGGCTGGAGGTGTTTCAGGCCAGGCTGGCTGAGGCTGTGTGCAGCCTGCTCTAGGGTAGGGTGTCCCTGGGCATGGCAGGGGGGTTGGGACTGGCTGCTCCTTGTGGTCCCTTCCAACCCTGCCTGATTCTGTGATTCTAACTGGATGATCTTTGGGGTCCCTTTCAACCTGACCCCTGCTATGATTCTGTGGCACTGCAGAGGTGCAGACGATGCACTCATCCTGCCACCTCTCTTGCTCTGGAGATGCAGGAGCACATAGCCTCTGAGGAGATCTGATCTCACATGGAAAACACTAAGCCCCTTAACACAGGGGATAATTAATCCCTGGAATTCATTGCCAAGGAAAAAAAATCTTTGTGTGGATCTTAATAACATTTCAAGAGGAGCCAGACGGAGCTATTATTAATAACACCAAGCACAGAGCCCTTCTGTGAGGGCTAGAAAAAGGCTGCTGAAGAAATTGTCTTACATGTGCAAGGCAAATGCTGCAGGTGGGAGTGGGCTGCAGCAACAGAAGTGTGGGCAGCAGGGCAAGGGAGGGGATTCTGCTCCTCTGCTCTGCTCAGCTCAGACCTCACCTGCAGCACTGCCTCCAGCTCTGAATTCTCCAACACAAAGACATGGAACTGTTGAAGAAGGTCCAGAGGAGGCCACCAAGATGCTGAGAGGGCTGCAGCAGCTCTGCTCTGAGCACAGGCTGAGAGAGTTGGGGCTCTGCAGCCTGCAGAGGAGAAGGCTTCCAGGAGAGCTTGGAGTGGCCTTGCAAGATCTGCAGGGGGCTGCAGGAGGGCTGGGGAGGGACTATTGACAAGGTCTGGTGATGAGAGGATGAGAAGGAGGAATGGGTTTGAAGTGTGAGAGGGGAGATTGAAAGTGGATGTCAGGAAGAAGTTGTTTGCAGTGAGGGTGGTGAGAGACTGGCACAGGTTGAGGGTGGTGAGAGATTGGCACAGGTTGAGGGTGGTGAGAGATTGGCACAGGTTGAGGGTGGTGAGAGATTGGCACAGGTTGAGGGTGGTGAGACCCTGGCACAGGTCTCCCAGGGAGGTTGTGGAGCACAGAAACACAGAATGTGATCTTTGATCACGTTTTTTGATCTTTGACCCCATTCTGTGCTTCTCTGCTCCACAACCTCCCTGGAGCTGTTCAAGACCCAACTGGAAGGAGCCTTGAGCAGCCTGTGCTGGTGGGAGTTGTGTAGCAGGAGCGGGGGGGGGTCGGAACTGGATGATCTTTAAAGTCCCTTCCAAGCCAGACCATGCTGTGATGATGGTTTAGGTTCAGGTTGGACATTAGGAAGAAGTTCTTCATGGCAAGAGTGATTGGCATTGGACTGGACTGCCTGGGGAGGTGATGGAGTCCCCATCCTTGGAGGTGTTCAAGAGGAGGCTGCATGAGGCACTTAGTGCCAGGAGTTAGTTAATTAGGAGGTGTTAGGTGCTAGGTTGGACTCAATGACCTTAGAGGTCTTTTCCAACCTGCTTAATTCTGTGGTCCTGTGATTCCATGACTAGCAAGAAAGCCTTTTGTTCCCCTTCCCCTTTTTCTTTCTCATTTCTGATTTGCACCCCTGGAGTGCTGGCACCGACGTCCAGGGGGAGATGCCTGCAGAGCTTCAAGACCCCAGGTCAGGTTGTGCAGCTCTGACCAGAGATTAGGGAGCTGCTCAGATAAGCAGGAGGTCAGCTGAGGCCTTCCTGAGCCTGCTGGTGCCATTTAAGGTCACCCTCCTGTGCTGTTCAGCAGAGCCAAGGTGGAGGTGTGGAGCCTGCCAGCCGTGCAGGCGGGCGGTGGTGCTGCTGCTGCTGTCAACAGCCAAGCCTGGGGCTCGGTGGGTGCTGAGTGTCTGAGCTGCAGTTGTTTTGCTTTGCAGCTTTTTAAGAACAGCTGAAGCAGCAAGAGGCCAACAGGACTCACTGCCAGCAACCTCAGAGTGGCTCTGGGCTTTCACAATCTCCACTTTGTCCCAGGGTTAACCCAAGCAGATGCCACAGAGCAGAGTGGGATGAACCTTGCCTCTCCAAGTGGGTGTTCTGGAGCCCCTGTTACAACAAGGCTATGGAGGTGCTGGAAAGTGTCCAGAGAAGGGCCAAGAGGATGAGCTGGAGCTGCTCTGCTGGGAGGAGAGACTGAAGGAGTTGGGGCTGTACAGTCTGGAGAGGAGAGGGCTCTCAGGTGGCCTTATGGTGGCCTTGCAGGATCTGAAGGGAGCTACAGGAAAGCTGGGGAGGGATTTTTTAGGCTGTCAGGGAGTGATAGGACTGGGGGGAGTGGAATAAAACTGGAAATGGGGAGAGTCAGACTGGATGTTAGGAAGTTGTTCAGCATGAGGGTGGTGAGAGCCTGAAGAGGTTGCCCAGGGAGGTGGTAGAAGCCTCATCCCTGGAGGTGTTTGAGGCCAGGCTGGATGAGGCTCTGGGCAGCCTGATGTAGTGAGAGCAGCCCCTGGGCATGGCAGGGGGTTGGAACTGGCTGATCCTTGTGGTCCCTTCCAGCCCTGACTGATTCTGTGAGTCTATGATTCTATGTCTTGCATCTGTGCTGTGTGCCCAGGCAGAGCTTTTCCTCCTTGATTCCTTTCTATCCTAATCAGCTTTGTGCCTGGGTACATCGAGGAGGTGATGCATGGTGACCTGTTGATGGTTTCTGTCCCCCACCCAAGGAGGACAGCTTTGTTAGGAGGGGAACAAGGCAGGGCCAGGATGTGGTGATGCTGAGGGCAGAGCCTGGCCACACTGTGCCTGCACCTCTGCCTCTGGGCACTTGCTAGGACACAGAACCCCCACAGCACCTGCTCATGTGGCACTGCTGGTTTGAGGGACAGCCTTGGGACATGATGGCCCCCACATGTGCATCCTTGGTCTGCCCCATGCCCACTGCTCCTGGCTGCAGCAGGGGGAGGATGGTCGGTGGGGTCCTGGCTGCACTCCCATGGCGAGCACAGTGAGGGCAGAGATGGATGCCCAGGACCAGGTTCTCCGTGGCCCTGCTGGGTGCTGGGTGATGCACAGGGCTTGCTCGGTACCAGCAAGCTCTGGGGACAGGGAAGCCCTGGAGCATTTCAGTGTCAGATTACAGTCCTGAGCCACCTGCTCTAGGTGGCCTTGCTGAGCAGGGGATTGGACCAGAAGGTCGTCAGAAAGCCCTTCCCACCTCAGCCGTGCTATAAATGTGCCTCTGGGTGATGATCTCTTTACACCTGGGCACTTAGGGCCAAGTAGGGATTAAAACCCACAGCTCAGTGACCCTGCCACTGGTGCACAGCCTCTGGAGATGCAGCTCCTCAGGCTCCTGCTGTGATGTGGGATGGGGCTTGGGGAATGCTGGAGTGACTGCACCTTCCCAGCTTCGAAGGAGGCAGCCAAGTTTCAGCTCCTCATCTGCTGCTTTCACTGCGTGTCACAGGCTCACAGGATCACAGATCACAGATCAGAGGCTCACAGCATGTCAGGGGTTGGATGGGACCCAAAGAGGTCATCCAGTCCAGCCCCCCTGCCAGAGCAGGACCATCCAGTCTAGCTCAGGGCACACAGGAACACATCCAGGCAGGGCTGGGAAGGCTCCAGAGAAGGAGACTTCACAACCTCTCTGGGCAGCCTGTGCCAGGGCTCTGGGACCCTTCCAGGCAAGAAGTTGCCCTTGTGCTGAGCTGGAACCTCCTGTGCTGCAGCTTCCATCCATTGCTGCTTGTCCTGTCCCAGGGAGCAGTGAGCAGAGCCTGTCCCCCCCCTCCTGACCCCCAGCCCTCAGAGAGTTCTAAACACTGATTCAATCCCTCTCAGTCTTCTCTTCTCCAGACTAAGCAGCCCCAGGGCCCTCAGCCTCCCCTCTTCAGGCAGTGCTACAGTCCCCTCCTCATCCTTGTAGCCCTCCCTTGGGCTCTCTCCAGCAGATCCCTGTCCCCTGGGAACTGCCTACACAACTTCTCCTCTCTGTCATCCCTGTGAGTTTGGAGACTGAAGGAGTTACCTCTGCCTGCTGCCCACCTCTGCCTGCTGCCATCTTGGACAACAAACCCTGAAGGGGAATTCCCTTGGGTGTGCCTTGCACAAGTGGTGGTGAGCAGAGAGCTGGAGGTGCCTGCAGCTCCCATTCTGCCCCCAGGAGATGAAGTGCAAATTTACCAGCTGGAGACAAAGGAAGTTTCCAAGCTCCAGGCAGGAGCTGTAGAGAGCAGTGAGGTCTTCCCTCAGCCTCCTCTTCTCCAGACTAACCAACTCCAGGTCCCTCAGCTGCTCCTCACCCAGACCTGTTCTCCAGACCAGCTGTGAATGAAGGTGGTGAGGGAGGATTCCCACAAATTCCCTGATTCAGGCTACTGGTCCCAGGTCTCTGGGCTATCTGAAAGCCAGACCTCTGCAAGGAGCACCCAAGGAAGCCTGCTTCATGCTTGCTCCTCCTCTTCTTCCTCCCTGGCTGTGGCCATGGCAGTCGTGGGGTAGGAGTCCAGCAAGGCCTTGCACACTGCAGCTCCTGATGCTGAGGTGAGCCTTGGTTGGGTGAAGAGGGAACAGCATCATCAGAGCACAGAGGGCATTGGGCTGGAAGGAACCTTTCAAGCTCAGCCAGTCCAGGCCCCTCCAGTCAGCAGGGACATCCCCAGCTAGAGCAGGTTGCTCACAGCCCCAAACAACCTCACCTGGGGTGGTTCCAGGGATGGGCATCTCCCACCTCTCTGGGCAACCTGGGCCAGGCTCTCCCCACCCTCAGTGTCAAACATTTCTCCCTTCTCTGCAGTCTCAACCTCCCTCTTTTACTTTCAGATCATCATCCCTTGTTCTGTCACCACAGGCCCTGCTCTAAAGTCTGTCTCCAGCTTTCTGATCAGTCCCTTTAGGTACTGAAAGACCTCCAGAAGGTCTCCTTGGAGCCTTCTCTTCTGCAGGCTGAACACCTCCAGTCTCCCAGCCTGGCCTTGCAGCAGAGCCCTTCCAGCCCACCCAGCACTGCTGTGGCCTCCTCTGGCCCTGCTCCAACAGGTCCCTGTCTGTGCTGTGCTGTGCTGAGGAGTCCAGAGCTGCCCCAGCAATGCAGGGAGGATCTCAGCAAAGCTCATCTAGTCCAAGCCCCCTGCAGTAAGCAAGGACACCCCCAACTAGATCAGGCTGCTCAGAGCCTCATCAAGACTGACCATGAGTGTCTCTAGGGGTGAGGCTTCCACCGCCTCCCTGGGCAACCTGTTCCAGTGTTCCACCCTCCTCAATTCCTCCTTCCTGAAGGGTTGGGGAGAAAAACAACCACCAAACCCCACAGTTTCTTTGCAGGGTGGAGAAAGAGGTCTAGAGGGGCACACACCTCATGGAGAGGCTGAGGGACCTGGGGCTGCTTGGTCTGGTGAAGGGAAGACTGAGAGGGGATCTAACCAGTGGTTATAAATGTCTGAGGGCTGGGGAGGGGACAAACTCTGCTCAGCTGTGCTCTGTGACAGGAGAAGGGCAGTGGATGGAAACTGCAGCACAGGAGGCTCCACCTCAACAGCAGGAAGAACTTCTTGGCTGGAAGGGTTTCCAGAGCCCTGGCACAGGCTGGAGTCTCCTTCTCTGGAGCCTTCCCAGCCCTGTCTGGATGTGTTCCTTTGTGACCTGTGCTGGATTCTCTGCTCCTGCTCTGGCAGGGGGGGTTGGACTCCATGATCTCTGGAGGTCCCTTCCAGCCCCTAACATCTGTGGTCTGAAAGTAGCCTGAGAGAGCCTCCCCAGTCAGTAGAGAATCATCACAGCAGGCTCACAGCATTGTTTTGCTTGGAAAGGACCTCTAAGTCCATCAAGTCCAATCCTCAATCAATATCAAGAGGTAAAGGGTTTGGGCATCTCAGGACACTCAAAGTCAGCCTTGATGTGGCCCTGGACAGCCTGATCCAGCTGGAGGTGTCTCTGCTGCCTGCAGGGGGGTTGGACAAGNCAGGGAGCTGCAGACAGCAATGAGCTCTGCCCTGAGCCTCCTCTGCTGCAGGCTGCACACCCCCAGCTCCCTCAGCCTCTCCTCACAGGGCTGTGCTCCAGGCCCCTCCCCAGCCTTGCTGCCCTTCTCTCAACACCTTCCAGCACCTCAACATCTCTCTGCAATTCAGGAGCCCAGAACTGGACACAGCACTCAAGGTGTGTCCTGAGCAGTGCTGAGCACAGGGGCAGAAGAACCTCCCTTGTCCTGCTGCCCACACTGCTCCTGAGCCAGCCCAGGATGCCATTGGTAGCTGTGGACAGCAATGAGCTCTGCACTGAGCCTCCTCTTGTGCAGACTGCACACCCCCAGCACCCTCAGCCTGACCCTATGACCCTGTAACCCTGGGTCCCTGTGATCCTCCTGTCACCCTGTTCTGCTCCAGAGCAGGAGCCTTTTTCTCTGTGCTGGAGGTGTTGCAGTGCTGGTGACTTTAGACAGCTTCTTTATGAACCAGCCTGAAGATGAGTGAAGTCTCAGCAGCCTCCTGGAGCAGCTTAGTGCTCTTTTAATGAAAACCCAAAGCTGGAGGTGGGAAGAGACAGGGCAGGAACCTGCCTAACTTCCCCCTGCAGCTTTGAAGTGGATTTTCTGCCCCAGCACCAGGGATTCCTGCCATGCCAGGGCTGAAGCCTTCCTGGTCTGTGCTGGCTGCAGAGCTCTATTAACTCCAGTTACCTTTTTCCTTCCAAGGCAGTTTGAGCACTAATTGAGCAGGATTCAAACCAGCTTTTTCTCCTGGTAAATGTGGGTTCATTGCTCATAATTGACCTCCTTTCCTGGCAGCTAAGAGAGCTCCACCAGCCAGCATATACTGTGTGGCTGCAGCCTGTAATTACTTAGATTTAAGCCCTGGAAAGGAAAAATTTTAGAAGCTTTCTCTACTGAACTGAAGCTGTAAAATTACACAGCAAAGAACAAATTCCAAACTACTCATTTCAACATCCAACAGGGCCAGGAAAAGAAGCTTAGCACTTCTGAGCTGGTGGCAGGATGCAGCTTTCTGAAGGAGGTGATGGGTTTGGATCTCCTGGAGGGATGACCACAGCCCTTTGGATGTCACTTGGAGGTGTTGGTCATAATGGGTGACACAGAAGCACCAAAGCAGTTCCACCTCTGCCACAAAAACAGCCTGGCAGAGTTGGGGCTGTGCAGCCTGGAGAAGAGAAGGCTCCAGGGAAACCTCAGAGCTGCATTTCAGTGTCTGAAGGGAAGCTGCAGGCTGGGGAGGGACTGATCAGAAAGGCCTGTGGGGATAGGCTGAGGGCAGTGGTTTGGAGCTGGAGCAGGGCAGAGTTAGGTTGGACAGCAGGAGGGAGTTCTGCACCATGAGGGTGGTGAGACACTGAAACAGGCTGCCCAGGGAGGTGGTTCAGGTCCCACCCCTGGAGACATTCAAAGTCAAACTTGATGTGACCCTGAGCAACCTGCTCTAGTTGGAGGTGCTCTTGCCCATGGCAGAGGGGTTGGACAAGATGGCCTCTGAGGATCCCTCCCAACCTGATGCAATCTGTGACTCTGTGGTTCTAAAAGCAGGATTGTCCCAGGGAAACCCCAGTGCTTGGGTGTTGCAGTTGACCATGGTCCTGTGTGGCTCAGCTGCACAGCTGCTGGTACTGACCCACTTAAATAGCAACACACAGGCAGAGAGGGAGCTGGGGGTGCTGGGAGAGAGGAGCTGAAGAGGAGGCAGCAGTGCCCAGGTGGGCAGCAGAGCCAATGGCATCCTGGGCTGGCTCAGGAGCAGTGTGGGCAGCAGGACAAGGGAGGTTCTTCTGCCCCTGTGCTCAGCACTGCTCAGGCCACCCCTTGAGTGCTGTGTCCAGTTCTGGGCTCCTCCATTGCAGAGAGATGTTGAGGTGCTGGAAGGTGTTGAGAGAAGGGCAGCAAGGCTGGGGAGGGGCCTGGAGCACAGCCCTGTGAGGAGAGGCTGAGGGAGCTGGGGGTGTGCAGCCTGCAGCAGAGGAGGCTCAGGGCAGAGCTCATTGCTGTCTGCAGCTCCCTGCAGGGAGGCTGTAGCCAGCTGGGGTTGGGCTCTGCTGCCAGGCAGCCAGCAACAGAAGAAGGGGACACAGCCTCAAGCTGTGCCAGGGCAGGTCTAGGCTGGATGTTAGGAGGAAGTTGTTGGCAGAGAGAGTGATTGGCATTGGAATGGGCTGCCCAGGGAGGTGGTGGAGTGGCCGTGCCTGGAGGTGTTGAAGCCAAGCCTGGCTGGGGCACTTAGTGCCATGGTCTGGTTGGTTGGGCAGGGCTGGGTGCTAGGTTGGGCTGGCTGAGCTTGGAGCTCTCTTCCAACCTGCTGATTCTGTGATTCTATGATTTCTGTTGCATGACCCCAGGCAGCCCACAGCAGGGGCCAGGATGGTCACAGCCATGCTCTGGCACAGGCTCTCCCAACAGGCCATGCCTCCCACCCTGCCCTGGGCAGCTGACAGCAGCAGGAGCAGGTGGCTAAGGGGACAGGCAAACTTCTAGTCCAAGATAACATCATAAAAGTGATTCCTGGAAGGAGCTGACTGCCCAGCAGCAGCTCTCATATCATTCTCTGACCCTGGAATGGGTTGCCCAGGGAGGTGGCTGAGGCCCCATGGCTGGAGGTGTTTCAGGCCAGGCTGGCTGAGGCTGTGTGCAGCCTGCTCTAGGGTAGGGTGTCCCTGGGCATGGCAGGGGGGTTGGGACTGGCTGCTCCTTGTGGTCCCTTCCACCCCTGACTGATTCTGTCATTCTGTGGTTCTGTAGGAGGTGCTGCAGTGGGTCCAAAGCAGGGCAATGAGGTCTTACAAGAGAACAGGGCTGGTGAGGTGCAGCTGAGGGAACAGGAGCAAAGGAGGCTGAAAGGAGACCTTCTGGTTCTGTACAGCTCCCTGAAAGGGGGTTGGAGCCAACTGGGAGTTGATTTCTTCTCCTTAGTTACAACTGATGGGACAAGAGGAAATAGTCTCAAGTTGTTCCAGGGGAGGTTTAGGTTGGACATGAGGAACAATTTCTTGCCCTAAAAGGTTCTCAAGGCCTGGGCCAGGCTGCTCAGGGCAGTGGTGGCATCCCCATCCCTGGAGGGCTTGAAGAGCTGTGGAGCTGTGGTGCTGAGGGCCATGCAGAATTTGGGGGCTGCCCCTGCCCCGTGGGTGCTGTCGAGGCTAAGCCTTCCCTTTGGCTCAAGGCACAGTTCAGGTATGAGCACAATGTACAGCTCCAGAGCTTGAGGCACTTCCCAGCACCTGAATCTGAGCACCCAGGGGGTATTTTGGGTGCTCCATGGCCTCTAGTCACATTCAGACATCTGCAAGGCTGAGCAGCTTGGAGCATGGTGTGTCTGGATTGCTCTCCTGAACGTGCACAGAGCATCAGATGCCAAAGCCAGGCAGAGATGCCAAAGCAGATGCAAAGAACATCTGGACATCACCTAAAGCTGAAAGATTTCCTCCCATCTTCCTCTGCTATCCAGCACAGAGCATTGGCTGATCTCCAGCAGAAGTCCTTCTCTATTCTGCTGCCTTGGAGATGAGCAGTACCACAGCTCCTGCCACACAGCCATGAGGGAGAGGAGAAAAGGGAGAGAGTGGCAAAGACACCTGGCTGTGGGAATTAACCTCTCTGGGATTCTCCTCAGAAGGTAGGAGAAATGACAACCTGATTTACAGCAGCCCTCTTCTGCCTGCAAATTCACCATGTGCCTGCCCTGCCTCTCTGGAATAAATCATCCAAGTGCCTCAGAAATGTGCTCACAGAGATGGACTCTTTCATTCGACCACCAGATGTGTCTGACAGCTCCCACACAGCCCAGGCAGCGCTGCCTCTCCAGGCTTCCTCTCCAGCCCCCTGACTTCCAAGCACTGATTTTGCACTCTAGGCTCTGGCATCCTTCCTGTGGTCTCGTTGGGGCTGCACAAAGGGACTGCAGCAGCTTCCTCAGATGGCACAGCACTGGTTTGGGGAATCACAGAGTCATGTCAGGGGCTGGAAGGGACCTCCAAAGCTCAGCTCCTCTGCCAGAGCAGGATCATACAGAGTAGATCACACAGGAACACATCCAGATGGTGCTTGAGTATCTCCAGAGAGGGAGACTCCACACCCTCCCTGGGCAGCCTGTGCCAGGCTCTGGCACCCTCACAGGGGAAAAAATCCTTCCTCAGGTTCACATGGAACCTCCTCTGCCTCAGCTTCCAGCACTGCCCCTTGGCCTGAGTTGTGATGGGGAGATTATGAGGGTGGTGAGGTGTAAGCTGGGTGAGGAGTGGCTCAAAAGCAGCCTTGAGGTGAAGGCCTTGGGGGGGTCAGCTGGTGACAAACCCCCCCAGGAGCCAGCCCTGGTCACTGGCAGCCCAGAGGCAGCTGTGTGCAGGCTGCAGCCAGAGCAGGGAGAGCAGCAGCACAGGGAGGGGATTCTGCCCCTCTGCTCTGCTCTGCTCTACTCTGCTCTGCTCAGACCTCACCTGCAGCACTGCCTCCAGCTCTGGGAACCCAACACAAGCAGGACCTGGAGCTGCTGGAGAGGATCCAGACAAAATCACAAAGGTGATCAGAGGGCTGGAGAAGCTCTGCTGTGGGGACAGGCTGGGGGAGTTGGAGCTGTTCAGCCTGGAGAGGAGAAGTCTCCAGGGAGACCTCAGAGCCAGTACCTGAAGGGGTTCCAGAAGAGCTGAGGAGGGACTTCTGCCAAGGACTGGGAGTGGCAGGATGAGGGACAATGGCTTTGAGCTGGGAGAGGGGAGAGTGAGAGTGGAGATGAGGAAGAAATCGTTGAGAGTGAGAGTAGTGAGAGACTGGCACAGGTTGAGGGTGCTGAGACCCTGGCACAGGTTTCCCAGGGAGGTTGTGGAGCACAGAAGCACAGAATGGGATCACATTCGGTGCTTCTGTGCTCCACAACCTCCCTGGAGGTGTTCAGCACCAGGTTGGATGAGGCCTTGAGCAAGCTGTGCTCAAGGTAAAAATACCCTAAAGTATAAAAAGCATCAAGATTTGTCCTCCTCACCTCACGTGGCAGAAAAGGCAATTGAGAGGCCAAGAGAGACCACTCAAACATTTAATCATAGAATCATGGAATCAAGCAGGATGGAAGAGAGCTCCAAGCTCATCCAGCCCAACCTAGCACCCAGCCCTATCCAGTCAACCAGACCATGGCACTGAGTGCCTCATCCAGGCTTTTCTTAAGCACCCCCAGGCTAGCACTGCAATCCTGGTGGGATCACAACCACCAGGCTCCTGACTCCCTCCTTCAAGCAGCCAGGACCTCCTGCTTACACCAAAACCCACCCAGAGAGCAAGAAACAAAACCCATTCTCCTCATTAGTCAGGAGTTAATTATCAGAGAATCATAGAACCAAGCAGGTTGGAAGAGAGCTCCAAGCTCAGCCAGCCCAACCCAGCACCCAGCCCTGCCCAAGCACCCAGACCATGGCACTAAGTGCCCCAGCCAGGCTTGGCTTCAACACCTCCAGCCACAGAGACTCCACCACCTCCCTGGGCAGCCCATTCCAATGCCAATCACTCTCTCTGACAACAACTTCCTCCTAACATCCAGCCTATACTGCCCCCAGCACAGCTTCAGGCTGGATGTGGCTAAATGATTGCTGATCCAGGCCAGGCTGCTGGTGGCCTTGGAGCACACTGCAGGTTCCCATTCAGCCATCAGCCAGCCAAGGACTTGGCAGGTCTTTGCAGGCTGTGGATGTCTCCTCCCTGCAGAAGAGGAGGCTCAGGGCAGAGCTCATTGCTCTCTACAACTACCTGAAGGGAAGTTGTTGCCAGCTGGGATTGGGCTCTTCTCCCAGGCAGCCAGCAACAGAAAAAGGGGACACAGCCTCAAGCTGTGCCAGGGCAGTTTCAGGCTGCTGTTAGGAAGAAGTTCTCCCCAGCAAGAATGATTGGCACTGGAATGGGCTGCCCAGGGAGGTGGTGGAGTCCACATCCCTGGAGGTGTTCAAGAGGAGGCAGCAGGAGGCACTTAGTGCCAGGGGTTAGTTGATGTCAGGTCAGTTAGTTTCAGTGCTAGGTTGGACTCGATGATCTCAGAGGTCTTTTCCAACCTGCTTCATTCTGTGATTCTGTGACTCTGTGTTCAAGGCCAGGCTGGATGAAGCCTTGAGCAGCAAAGTCTAGCTGAGAGGTGTCTGTGCCCATGTCAGGGGGGTTGGAGTAGATGGTCCAGGTGATCATTTCGAGTACTGTGTTCAGTTTTGGGTTCCCCAGTTTAGGAGGGACAGGGATCTGCTGCAGAGGGTCTGTCAGAGGGCTATGAGGATGAGGAGGGGACTGGAGGGCACTGCCTGATGAGGAGAGGCTGAGGGCCCTGGGGCTGCTTTGTCTGGAAGAGAGAAGACTGAGAGGGATTGAATCAATGTCTGTAACTCTCTGAGGGCTGGGGGTCAGGAGGGGGGCACAGGCTCTGCTCACTGCTCCCTGGGACAGGACAAGCAGCAGTGGATGGAAGCTGCAGCACAGGAGGTTGCAGCTCAGCACAAGGAGAACTTCTTGCCTGGAAGGGTCCCAGAGCCCTGGCACAGACTGCCCAGAGAGGTTGTGGAGTCTCCTTCTGTGGATCCTTTCCAGGCCTGTCTGGATGTGTTCCTGTGTGCCCTGAGCTGGATTGTGTGGTCCTGCTCTGGCAGGGGTTGGACTGGATGATCTCCTTGGGTCCCTTCCAACCCCTTCAAGGCTGCTCTGAGCTCTCCCTGGAGCCTTCTCTTCTCCAGACTGAGCAGCCCAAACTCTCCCAGCCTGTCCCCATAGGGGAGCTTCTCCAGCCCTCTGACCATCTTCATGGTCTCCTCTGGACTTGCTCCACCAGTTCCTTGTTCTTCTGTTGGGGTGGGACCAGATGCAGTAGTCCAGGTGATGTGTCAGGAGAGCAGAGGAGAGGGAGAGAATCACCTCCCTCATCCTATGGCCATGCTGCTTTTGATGTAGCCCAGGACATGGCTGCCTTTTGGGGCTGCCAGCAGAGGAGGAAGGGAATCATCTCTAGGCCATTCCTCCATAGAAGGAGCTGTGGAGGTATTTTGGTTTGTAGAAATCTGGAGCTGGGTGAGAGAAATTCCATCCAGAGAGTGTGGTGCAGGAGACAGGCATGAAGATATTTTTATTAGCAATAGCTTAGATGTTTCTGCTGCCAAGAATCACAGCTTGGGAAAAGGTGTGCAGGGTTCAGCCCCCAGCCCCTTTTTACTGTGAGTTTTAAAAGCTTTCTTTGTGCCATGAAGCAGCTCATGAAGAGAGCAGACAAAGAGCAGAGGCTGCAGGGAGCCTTGAAGCTCACAGTGCTCAGGCTACCAAGCAGCCATCAAGTGTCTAAGGAGCAGGGAGAAGGGAGCCAGGGGAACCACTGAGCTTGCTCTGTGGTCTTCATTCCAGCCACCAGTGCCTGAATGGCTGCACTAAATAGGATCATAGAGCCCCAGCCTGGGTTGGGCTGAAGGAACCTTTCAAGCTCAGCCAGTCCAGCCCCCTGCAGTCTGCAGGGACATCCCCAGCTGGAGCAGGTTGCTCACAGCCCCTAACAACCTGGCCTGGGATGGTTCCAGGGCTGGGCATCTCCCACCTCTCTGGGCAACCTGGGCCAGGCTCTCCCCACCCTCAGTGTCAAACATTTCTCCCTTCTCTGCAGTCTCAATCTCCCTCTTCTAGCTCCAAACCATCACCTCTTCTCCTGTCACAACAGGCCCTGCTCAAAAGTACTGTCTCCATCAACCATGGGCATTGTCAGACATTTCTTCCTTCTCTCTACTCTGAACCTCACTGTTTTAGTTCAAACCACCCCCCTTTGTCTGGTCACAACAGCCCCTGCTCAAAACTCTGTCCCCAGCTTTCTGCTCAGCCCCTTTAAGTCCTGCAAGGCCACCAGAAGGTCTCCCTGGAGCCTTCTCTTCTCCAGGCTAAACAAGCCCAGGTCTCTCAGCCTGGCCCCACAGCAGAGGGATTATTTTTGGGACCCTTTATCATTTGTGGTAATTTTTTAGCTCTTATCATAGAATCACAGAATCAAGCAGGTTGGAAGAGACCTCAAGATTTTCCAGCCCAACCTAGCACCCAGCCCTGGCCAAGCAACCAGACCATGGCACTAAGTGCCCCAGCCAGGCTTGGCTTCAACACCTCCAGCCACAGAGACTCCACCACCTCCCTGGGCAGCCCATTCCAGTGCCAATCACTCTCTCTGACAACAACTTCCTCCTCACATCCAGCCTCAACCTGCCCTGGCACAGCTTCAGCCTCTGGCCCCTTCTTCTGTCCCTGGCTGCCTGGCAGCAGAGCCCAACCCCACCTGGCTACAGCCTCCCTGCAGGGAGCTGCAGACAGCAATGAGCTCTGCCCTGAGCCTCCTCTGCTGCAGGCTGCACACCCCCAGCTCCCTCAGCCTCTCCTCACAGGGCTGTGCTCCAGGCCCCTCCCCAGCCTTGCTGCCCTTCTCTCAACACCTTCCAGCACCTCAACATCTCTCTGCAATGGAGGAGCCCAGAACTGGACACAGCACTCCAGGGGTGTCCTGAGCAGTGCTGAGCACAGGGGCAGAAGAACCTCCCTTGTCCTGCTGCCCACACTGCTCCTGAGCCAGCCCAGGATGCCATTGGCTCTGCTGCCCACCTGGGCACTGCTGCCTCATCTTCAGCTCCTCTCTACCAGTATCCCCAGATCCCTCTCTGCCTGGCTGCTCTCAGCCACTTCAGTACTTCTTGCCTCATGCCCTCTTCAGAGATGTTGTATGAAGTAGCTGATGCAAGATAGCTGAGCAGAGGGATCAGTCACAGCAACCCTCCAGCCTTTTGCTTCCTTGTGTTGTTCCCAGTGCAGTCTAGGTCAAAGATTTCTCTGGATGTTAACTTTGCACAGAGGACTTAAGATGTAACCTTGCTGTGCTGTGAAGTCACTTCCCCACAGACTTCACAGATTGCATTAGGTTGGAAGGGATCCTCCAAGGTCATCTTGTCCTTTCTGGGTGTTGTTAGGCTGGAGTCCTGTGTGCAGTTCTGGAGCCACCCAACACAAGATGTTAGATGCTCAGATTTTGCCCCTGACAGCAACTGCCACCTACATGGTGCTCACATTTCCATTGCCATCAAGAGGACCATACCCTAGGGAGCTCTCAGCTGCCCTCTGAAGTGTTTGGCGTTGCAGATCAGGTGCAGACACATCTTCATGGCACCTTTGGAAGGCCTGTTCTANGCAGAAGAACCTCCCTTGTCCTGCTGCCCACACTGCTCCTGAGCCAGCCCAGGATGCCATTGGCTCTGCTGCCCACCTGGGCACTGCTGCCTCATCTTCAGCTCCTCTCTACCAGTATCCCCAGATCCCTCTCTGCCTGGCTGCTCTCAGCCACTTCAGTACTTCTTGCCTCATGCCCTCTTCAGAGATGTTGTATGAAGTAGCTGATGCAAGATAGCTGAGCAGAGGGATCAGTCACAGCAACCCTCCAGCCTTTTGCTTCCATTCTGTGCTTCTGTGCTCCACAACCTCCCTGGAGATGTTCAGGACCAGGTTGGATGAGGTCTTGAGCAACCTGTGCTGGTGGGAGATGTCCCTGCCCATGGCAGGGGCTTGGAACTGGCTGAGCTTTAATGTCTCACTTCCAACCCAAACCTTTCTATGGTTCTGTGCTCCTGTTACTGGTCACAGACATCCCCCCAGGTCCTGTTGTGCTTAGCTCCAGGTGCAAAAGTTGTGATGACTTATTCCTGAAGTTTGGGGAAAAGGACACAGCTGCTCATAAAACCATTTTGGTTTCCCATGGCTAATTCTGACTTGCAAGAGGGAATTTGAGCTGACAGAACTGTTGCAGTTTCCCTTTGGTGGGAAGGAGAATTGAGGCAGTGCAGTGAATGCAAAGGGCAGCAGAAGCTGCTGGTAGAGCTTTGGTCATAGGAAATAATTCTTCCAAGAACATTCCCTGCTGCATTCCTGCCTGGCTTCACAGGGCACTGCTGTTTGTGCTGTGCCAGTCCAAACACACACTGCTGCTCTTAGAACCTCTGGAGTTCCAGGAGCTGCTAGATGCTGCTGATAGCCTAGGTTTGGAAGAACCATGTTCACAGGATCACAGGATCACAGATCCCAGGATGTTAGGGGTTGGGATTGACCTCTGGAGATCTTTCAGTCCAATCCCCCTGCCACAGCAGGAGCAGAGAATCCAGTGCAGGTCACCCAAACCATTCTGTGTTCTCACCACCCTCCTAGTCACAGCCTCACAGGCTCACAGCTCACCGGAGTTGGAAGAGACCCAAGGAGATCATCCAGTCCAATCCCCCTGCCAGAGCAGGACCACACAATCCAGCTCAGGGCACACAGGAACACATCCAGACAGGCCTGCAAAGGCTCCAGAGAAGGAGGCTCCACAACCTCTCTGGGCAGCCTGTGCCAGGCTCTGGGACCCTTTCAGGCAAGAAGTTGCCCCTTGTGTTGAGCTGGAACCTCCTGTGCTGCAGCTTCCATCCACTGCTCCTTCTCCTATCCCAGGGAGCAGTGAGCAGAGCCTGTCCCCCCCTCCTGACCCCCAGCCCTCAGATAGTTAGAGGCATTGATTCAATCCCCTCTCAGTCTTCTCTTCTCCAGACTAAGCAGCCCCAGGGCCCTCAGCCTCTCCTCACCAGGCAGTGCTCCAGTCCCCTCCTCATCCTCGTAGCCCTCCCTTGGACTCTCTCCAGCAGATCTCTGTCCCTCTCCAACTGGGGAACCCCAAACTCCACCCTCCTGGTAGGACCCTTCATGTCCTGGTGCACTGCATAAGGTCTCCCCTGAGCTCTCTCTTCTCCAGGCTGACCCAACCCAGCTCTCAGCCCTCCTCTCCCACGGCAGAGCTGCCAGACCTCTCTTCAGCTGCAGTCCTTCTCCGTGTTCCAACTGACCTGCCAGGTTGGTTCTCTATTTTTAACCATGTCCCCTGGGCAGCCAGACCTTTGGCTGGGGGCTCTGGCAGTGGCAGCAGGAGGTACACAGATAAACAGGAAAGCTTCCCAAACAATCTGCCCATTCACCTGGATGGAGTCATTCTGAGGCTGAAGGTGGCCCCGGATTGGTGGTGGTTAAACAGGACACTGGATGCTGCTCGTGGCCTGGGACTTGCCAAGGGAGAAATAGGATAGCTGCTGACACAAGAAACATTGAATCATGTCTGGAGGGATTGGACCTGATGATCTTCCAACCCCTACCATCCTGAGACCCCTCTGTAGAATCACAGAATCATTTCAGTTGGAAAAGACCTTCCAGCTCCTGGAGTCCAACCATGCTCTGACGCTCCAGATCATCCCCCAAGGGCAGCAGTGCAGACCCCTGCAGTGGGCAGCTTCCAGCCCAGCTCAGTTCAGCTGCACCACCACGTGGAGAGGTTGAAGTAGATGATCCCTGGGGCCCCTTCCAAGCTGCCAGTCTGGGATTCTGTGGTGAACTGAGCAGGCAGTGCCCTGAACCCCTCTGCTCACCTACCCACGAGGTAAATGGGGCTGTGCAGGGCAACCTGAGAGTGGCTGTCACTGGAGCAGTGTGTGGGGAAGTGCCAAAGGTCCAAGACAGGGCACACTGCCCACAGCTGCCACCTCAGCCTCCTTCTCTGCTGCAGGATGGGTGTGGTGGCAGCTGCAGTGGGATGCTGCCCTGGAGAGGTGGCAGAAGCAGTTGGGTACCGCTTTGAGTGGGGATTTAATCCTAGGACCATGGAATCGTTTCGGTTAGAAGAGACCTTTGAAATGATCAAGCCCAACCATTAACCAGGTCAGGTTACTGCTTGGTGGTGACTGCCAGGTCACCAGGACTGCCAGATGATGACTGCCAGGTCACCAGGACTGCCAGGTGGCGACTGCCAGGTCACCAGGACTGCCAGATGATGACTGCCAGGTCACCAGGACTGCCAGGTGGTGACTGCCAGGTCACCAGGACTGCCAGGTGGTGACTGCCAGGTCACCACCAAGCCATGTCCCTCAGCATGACATCTGCGTGGCTTTTAAATCCCTCCCACGGAGGGGGACTCCACCACTGCCCTGGGCAGACTGTTCCAGGCCTTGACAACCCTTCTAGGGAAGAAATTGTTCCTCTTGCTCAGCCTAAGCCTCCCCTGGCACAACTTGAGGCTATTTTCTCTTGTCTTGTCACTTAGGATGGAGAAGAGATCAACTCCAGCTCACTGCAGCCTCCTCTAAGGGGGCTGTGGAGAGCAATGAGGTCTCCCTCAGCCTCCTCTTCTCCAGGCTGCACATCCTCAGCTCCCTCAGCTGCTCCTCAGTCCTGCTCTCCAGACCCTTCCCCAGCTCTGTTGCTTTTCTCTGGACACACTCCAGCCCCACAGTGTCTTAACAGACATTTGAGATGACCAAATATCAGGAGAGAGACTGAGGCAGTTGGGGCTGTGCAGTCTGGAGAAGAGAGGGCTCCCAGGTGACCTTATTGAGACCTTCCAGTGTCTGAAGAGGGCTACAGGAAAGTTGGGGAGGGACTTTTTAGGCTGTCAGGGAGTGATAGGACTGGGGGGAATGGAACAAAGCTGGAAATGGGGAGAGTCAGACTGGAGGTTAGGAAGAAGTTCTTCAGCATGAGGGTGGTGAGAGCCTGGAATGGGTTGCCCAGGGAGATGGTGGAAGGAAGCTTGGAGGTGTTTAAGGCCAGGCTGGATGAGGCTCTGAGCAGCCTGATCCAGTGTGAGGTGTCCCTGAGCATGGCAGGGGGGTTGGACCTGGCTGATCCTTGTGGTCCCTTCCAACCCTGACTGATTCTATGCTTCTAATTGCTGCTGGATCTTAGGAGCTGAGTAGGGAGAAGCCAAAAGACTTTACCCAGTGGGGTCTAGGACGAGAATTTGCGACCACTGAACTTCAGTCCTTGAGAGTAAAATGGAACTCTTATGTTGGTTTGCTCTTTTTTTTTTGGGGGGGGGAGGGAGGAGAGATCACTGCCCTGGGCACTGTGTAACTCAGCCTCACTGCTGCAAATGCTGATTGGGTTTCCTAATGAACTCTTGTGCACAGGCTCCCATTCTGCTGGCTCAGGACCTGCTCCGTGGTGCCTCGCTGGCTGAGCGCTGATGTGGTCCTTGGGTTGTTTGCTGTCTGTTGGTCCATGTCAGTGGTTTTCAACCTTTCTGTTGTCGTTGGGTTTGGTTTGTAAATTGGATGTGTCTATTCCTTTTCTCACAGAGGGCTGCAGTCATTTGCACAGCCAATTTAAGCTGCCAGGTGCTGGGTTTGCTTTTCTGGGTTAGAACTCAAGAAGCCCTTCGCAGCAGCCTCCAGATCCCCAGGGCTCTCCAGGCATGCTGGAAGGGACTGGCCAAAAATTCCTGGGAAGGTTGCATGGAAAAAAGAGAAGGAGAAAAACGTGCTGGAAGGTAGCAGAGTCCCTTCCCCCAGGCCAGACACTGCTGGCAACTGCCAGAGGCCAGGCTGAGACTTCTGAGGATCATAGAATCATAGAATCATAGAATGGTTTAGGTTGGAAGGGACCTCAAGGATCATCCAGCTCCNTCCCCCTCGTCCTGACATTCCCAGACCTTGTCAATAGTCCCTCCCCAGCCTTCCTGTAGGCTCCCTTCAGATACTGCAAAGCCACTCTAAGGTCTCCTGGAAGCCTGGATGCAACCTTCTGCCCCCAGGTGCTTTGCAAAACTGAGGTGAGAGGGAAACTGCTGAGCTGCTCCTGTACAGAAGTGAAAATAGAGCCACTGAGGGTGGAAAAGAGCTTTAAGATCGTTGAGTCCAGCCCAGCGCTGCCAGGCCAGCACCAAACCATGTCCCTCAGTACATCTCCATGGCTTTGACACTCTTCCAGGGAAGGGGACACCACCAATGCCCTGTGCAGCCTGTGCCAGGCACTGTGACAACACTTTGGGGGAGGAAATTGTTCCTCATGCCCAACCCAAACCTCCCCCGGGGCAACTTGGGGCCATTTCTTCTTGTTCTGTCACTTGCTACTAGGGAGAAGAGCCCAACCCCTGCTTCAGCTCCAGCCTGCTGTCAGGGAGCTGCAGAGAGCAATGAGGTCTCCTCTCACACCTCAAGTAGTGTGTCCAGTTCTGAGCTCCTCAAGTCAAGAGAGATGTTGAGGTGCTGGAAGGTGTTGAGAGAAGGGCAGCAAGGCTGGGGAGGGGCCTGGAGCACAGCCCTGTGAGGAGAGGCTGAGGGAGCTGGGGGTGTGCAGCCTGCAGCAGAGGAGGCTCAGGGCAGAGCTCATTGCTGTCTGCAGCTCCCTGCAGGGAGGCTGTAGCCAGGTGGGGTTGGGCTCTGCTGCCAGGCAGCCAGCAGCAGAAGAAGGGGACACAGCCTGAAGCTGTGCCAGGGCAGGTCTAGGCTGGATGTGAGGAGGAAGTTGTTGGCAGAGAGAGTGATTGGCATTGGAATGGGCTGCCCAGGGAGGTGGTGGAGTGGCCGTGCCTGGAGGTGTTGAAGCCAAGCCTGGCTGGGGCACTTAGTGCCATGGTCTGGTTGGTTGGGCAGGGCTGGGTGCTAGGTTGGGCTGGCTGAGCTTGGAGCTCTCTTCCAACCTGCTTGATTCTGTGATTCTGTGATTCTCCAGGCTGCACACCTCCAGCTCCCTCAGCTGCTCCTTCCCAACCCTGTTCTCCAAACCCTTCCCCAGCTTTGTTACCCTTCTCTGGCCCTGCTCCAGCCTCTCAACATCCATCTTGAAGTGCAGGACCCAAAACTAAACCCAAGATTCCAGTATCCATCACCCCCTCTCCCTGAGCGCCGCTCGCCGGGGCCGCGGCCGCGCGCTGCTGGGGGATTACTCATGGCTGGTTGGGATTTCTGTTCCCAACATATTGCCTGACAAATGTCAGCTCTGGAGAAGGAGTTTAAAAAAAAAAAAAAAAAAAAAGAAAGAAAGAAAAGAAAAGAAAAGAAAATTCAACTTATTTCTTGGAGACAAAGTCTCAGATTTTAACGTTGAGCAGATGCTGCCTCTAAAATTAGCAGCACAGCTCCTCGTGCCTGCGACTCCCCAGGCCATGTGTCTTCAATGGGAGGCTTGGAAGAAGAATGAAACTGCACAAGGGGTGGGTTGGTTGAGTTGTTTTTTTTTTTTGAGGGGAGGGGAGAAATAATTGAAGATGCTCCCACATGCTTCTTGAAAAAGTTTAATGAGCACTGGGACCTTTGGAGCTCAGGAATGCTGCCGTTCCCCTGCTGCAGATGTGGGAAAGAGAGATCCCAGCAGCAGAGAGTTTGCTTGGGAGACACCTCCCAGCTCATCCAGCCCAGACTTTGACCCAGCACTGCAAGGTCACCACTAAGCCATGGGCTGTATGTGCCAGGTCCACGGGCTGCTTAAACACCTCTCAGGGATGGGGATCCCAACATAGCCCTGGGCAGCCTGTGCCAGTGTTTGAGAATCCTTTCAGTGAGCACTCAGAATTGTCAGGGCTGGAAGGGACCTCAGGGACCAGCCAGGTCCAACCCCCTGCCGTGGGCAGGGACACTTCACCCTAGAGCAGGTTAAACACTCCCAGGGATGGTAACCCCAACACAGCCCTGGGCAGCCTGTGTCAATGCTTGAGAACCCTTTCAGTGAGCACTCAGAATTGTCAGGGCTGGAAGGGACCTCAAGGATCAGCCAGTTGCAACCCCCTGCCATGGGCAGGGACACTCACACTAGAGCAGGCTGCCCACAGCCTCATCCAGCCTGGCCTCAAACACCTCCAGGGGTGAGGCTTCCACCACCTCCCTGGGCAACCCCTTCCAGGCTCTCACCACCCTCATGCTGAACAACTTCTTCTTAACATCCAGTCTGAATCTCCCCATTTCCAGTTTTGTTCCATTCCCCCCAGTCTTATCCCGACCTGACAGCCTAAAAAGTCCCTCCCCAGCTTGCTTGTAACCCCCTTCAGATACTGAAAGGCCACAACAAGGTCTCCTCAGAACCTTCTGTTCTCCATACTGAACCCAAACTCTCTCAGCCTGTCCTCACAGCAGAGCAGCTCCAGCCCTCTGCTCATCCTCATGGCTCTTCTCTGGACACCTTCCAGCACCTCCACATCTTTCTTGCAGTAGGAGCTCCAGAACTGCCCACAGTGCTCCAGGGTGGGGTCTCAGCAGGGCAGCACAGGGTGGGAGAATCACCTCTCTGGACCTGCAGGCCACACTTGATGCAGCTCAGGACAGAGTCTGCCTTCTCCCTTCCCACTCAAACAGCATCTCTAGCAGTGGTGGACTCAGGAAAATTGCAACTCCTGACCCAGCTTATGGCCTTTGTTACAGCATTTTGACAGCAGGGAAGAGAGAGATGAGTTAGGGAGCAGCTGGAAGCATGCAGAGCACTGGAGGCTCCTCCAAGGAGGTCGATGCTGGGGAGTCCTGTGCAGCAGCAGGGATCAGCTGTGGGCCTCACTCCAAGAGCTGCTGGAATGGGTCCAGAGAGAGGCAAAAAAGCTGGTGAATGGTCTAGAAAGTAGTGCTGGTGAGGAGCAGCTGAGGGACTGAGATTGAACAAGGCCAAGTGCAGGGTTCTGCACTTTGGCCACAACAACCCCAAGCAGCACTACAGGCTGGGGCCAGAGTGGCTGAGAGCAGCCAGGCAGAGAGGGAGCTGGGTGTGCTGGGAGAGAGGAGCTGAAGAGGAGGCAGCAGTGCCCAGGTGGGCAGCAGAGCCAATGGCATCCTGGGCTGGCTCAGGAGCAGTGTGG